>JAUMHL010000014.1:6019555-6031753 GCA_032362345.1 Sandelia bainsii
TGTAAAGTGCCTTGAGATGATCTTTGTTATGATTTGGCGCTATACAAATAAAGATGAATTGAATTGAATTGAATTATCAAAATAAATGCTTTCCGTCAACTCACCGTGTGTATGATTTTCGTGCTCGGACGAACCTGCTCCATGTCCAGGTTCATGGTGGCTGGGTGAACAGAATAGAGCAAAAAACATATTCTCATTTCAGTTTCAGTATCATAACGTGTTTGTTTACATAGAAAAAAAAACATATGAACATCTGGAGACTGAAAATAAAACCACAAAGTTGATTCTCAAATTGATTTATTTTTGGTTCCAACACTCAGATGATGCCAAGTGGATCCAATATTTAACCCGACATGGAATCTAAAATAAAGTTCAGTAGGTTTAAAATAAATTTGAATCGATGGATTAAAGAGACATCTCACTGCATTTGCATTTTGTAGCCTATTTACTGAAATGAGTGTTTATGTCACAGTTGAACAGTTTCCAGAGCAGGCAGTAGTATTTTATTATGTTCATTCTCACTCTTTGTAATGCAGGTGTTCTTCCTTTGAGGCAGCCATTGCTTTCCATACAGACTGATTATTGCTGCCTTGAGGGCAACAGGATATTCACTGTGAACAGTTACATAACAGAAGCAAGTTTTAAATGTCTCCACTAAACAAAGTGAAACCAGCAGCGGCTGAATGGGAAAAACAATACTTTTAAACATTGAAAATCACCGTCCCTATAGGTTGCTTTAGGTTAAGCATAAGACTACTTACGCCCATGACAGAGACAGAGCCAGGCAGAGACACAGGATGTGGGTGAGCAGCTTCATGGTGAGCAGTCCTCTAGACCAGGAGAGACTGGGCAAAAGGTACCCTGTTTGCTGCTGCAACAGGCATTTATATTATAGCTCAGTTTACGTGAGCCGTGTCATGCTGGGTACCACAGGAGGAGTGGACAATGTGCAGATGCACTGGGTTCATCAAAGACGCCCACAATGTTTGACGATGTTTTCCCCAGAGCTTTGCCCCAGAGAGCTCTACCCCAGTCATTCCACTGCTCGGACCAGGTACCAGGAAAGTGAGTCGTGGGGCAGCAGGAATTCACAGAATCAGAAGGCTCTCATTTCACCATGAAAATCTAATCAATAGATGTATATCCTATGCCCCTCACATGACACCATGTGCTAATGCATGCATACTTTATCATATATTTGTCACATTCAAACTGAAGCACTTTGCTTAAGATACAGCAGCTTTTTATGCAGCACTAATTGTGAACTCAGTGCTACATAAAAAGTAATCTGTGTTACTGTCCCATTTAACACCAAAGCACAAAAATCAACTATATGTTTGATAATCAAAACACCTGCTACTGGCATAAATAAACCAAAGTTTATTATTCTCACAGTCTGAAAGGGAATCATTCAAACTATGACTTTCCTTTCAGAGTGAGAGAGTTTTACACAAGAAATTCAAATGAAGGCATTCGTTTTTATTTTTACTATTTTCCTTGCAGTATGCTTGGAAAATGTGTATCTTAATGTATCTTAATCTGTAACAAAAATATTCCAGAATGTTCCAGAAGTTTGCCAATCAAAGCTGGATCTGTACCACGGACCCGGTCCAACTCTGAAAGGTAACTAACCCAGTGAACTAACAAAAATAAATAAAAACTGCTGACCACTGCACTTGATAATCCTCAAAGCAAGTGTTGTATAATGTTTGTATGGTGAACATTAACAGAGAATAGTGGGCTGGCTTAATAGTTGTCAGTGAATTAAAGCCTCTCTACTTTGTATGGTATGCATTTATGCTGGCTTGGATTTGCAGTACAAAAATAGTTCTTGGTATACTTCCTTTGAATTACAAATACATAAACTATGGAATATATATCCCTTTTTTCAAAAGGGCAGGCGAAATACAAGAAATTCTAAACTGAATAGAAATATTCTAATTATGAATTATGTACACAATATATCCTGGTATCTGTAAAAATAAAAATAAAAAAATTAGCAAGTATTTTCTTATCACTCGGCAACAGCTCTCATTAGCTCTCTGATGCTAAACTTTATGTTACTGAATGCTAACCAAATTAGCAGTGTCTGTAATTGTATCTTCTCCCTGCACTTCTAAGAATACAATATCATGATACTCAAGGTACTGAAATATTTGTTTAAAAATATAAGAGTGCATTCTGGATTATGAATAGACATCTCAGGCTGTTTTCATTGCAACTACTAATGATGAAATAGCCCTTTTGTTTTAATACAGAATAGTGGATGTTGTTTCTATTAAGAAATGTTGCCATTTGCTTACATTGGGGTGATGTCAGGAATGGATTTGGATATGGAAATGGATATTTCAGAACCTGGATAGAAGACACACACTTCATTTGTTTCGCAGCAGTCATGACAGAAATATATAACACAATGTTCATCTTAAAAAACTCAGCAGTGATGCAGTTTAGCAGGTTTCTTTCTGGAAGTCTGATCGAAGGAATTTCCACAACTCTTCTTTCTGCTCGTCTGTCTCTCCACCTTTTTCTTTTCCTTTCTCCTCCCATCCACTTTTGGACTCCCTCCCATGTGCCATGTGCTTTCCACTCCACCTTTGTTATCTCCCATCATCTCTTTCCTCCTCAGTCCTCCTTTGCACCAATCTCTGCCCCACATGCTTTACCTCAATCTTTACATCTGCATGTACTTTCTGTACCTTTTCTTTCAAAGAGTTGAAATAAGGAATTCCTTTTATTGCAAAGTAATTCCAATATGGTGTCTTCCAGATGATATTGTTCAAATTATAAATACATACTAAATCATTTTCTAATATTTTACACACTCAGACAATTGATGTTGTTTTTTTAATTTAAAGTAGTCACCAGTGATTACAGACAGCCACGCAGAGGCAGAAAGAACTATACAAACATTCAGTGAGCCACTGTTGAGCAATGACAGTGTTTAGAGGTCTGTACATAGGAGTAATCAGTGTGTTAACTGGGGCCTTGGGCCTCAACCTTGACTGAGGCATACAATACTCAAAGTGAAGCACGTTGTGCACGTACTGACTAGCAAAGGTTTGAAAGTGCACCTTCAATAAACTGCAACACTGTATTTAACTTTAGTCTTTGTTTATATTAGAAAAAAGCCATTGTTGAACAGAGGTAGCCTTTTTTGGTTGATTTATGTTAGTTTTTTATTAATGTTTTATTGTATAATATTAAATATACATGTAAATAAATAAATAAATATATCATCTTTATTTAGTGTATGTCTGCAGATGCAGGCTCAACTACTTTAAGTAGTTCTTGTTTTTCGTTTCTTGTGTGTGTACATTTAGTTTTATTTTTGTAATCATTCTATTTCTTCCATGGACCCTAACACAAATAATTAGTGTATTTTGCAATATACAGTGGTGAAAATCCTTCCCTTGTCATTTGTATTATAGTTCAGTTGTGCCGGTCTCTCTTAGTAAACTACCTCAAAAACCTTCTTATTCTACCTGACTATTTTTAACAGATCTATCCTCTCATGATATTCTCATCTAAATGTTTTTGAGTGAGACTCGCATTTCTAATAAAGAAAAGAGAAGGATAATTAATTCTGCTTGTGAGAAAGTTTTGTAGCTTCATGTTTATTTTAATTTTATGAGGCTAATACTGGGGTCAAAGTCACTAAGTAACTTAGTCTTGTCCCAGCTGATCAAAAGATCTAGAGGCTGGATCTCCTCACTCATCTAATCCAGCGCTCAGTACTACATCATCAGCGTTATCAGGGTAGCTTCAAATAGTCAAACAGGCTAAAGTTTGGTTCAGTACTCAGTCAATGGCCATGCTGAAGACTACTGGAGCCATGATATAGTCTTCCCAAAAGCTGCTCCTCCTGATCTCAAAGTTAAGAGACACCTGCCAGCTTGTGTTGGCGTACAGAAGCCTAAGTGCGTCCACTTGGTTTGCCAAGGCTTGCCAGTATCTTCCACTCTGACAAAAGGCTGACCCGTACAACATGGTAGCAACTGACTGACCATCAAACCCAACCACCTCCAATGACTCAGAAACCCATGTAAATGTTTTAATATTCTACAATGAAATTTAAAAATCAAATAATCAAGATTATTTAATTGTTTAAAAATTATTCAGTACACAGAAATTAACCTTTAAAAAAATGATCTTCCCTGCAGATGAACTCTCAATCTCCTCCTTAATCTCAGCCTCTCTTTCTCACACCCACACAGGGTTATGAGATCATAGCTGGTAATTTATGGAAGATCATTATCGACCGAAGTGTTGAGGCAGAGAAAATCAATCTGCACATGGTGCTCCTGGGGGCAGCTGAACAAGTTTAGAGAACGAGCACAGACAGCGTTCTGAGTGCAATCAGATACAGTATGTGTCTCTGCAAGATAACAGTGATCAAACTGAGAATACACAGTGCTTCCAAATGTGTTCTCAAAGCTCTCAAATATTAATATGCACATTGTGATTATTTGATTTTGGGTTCACTTGTTTTTTTCTGTTAAATAATTAAATTGTACAGTTGAAACATCTTTTCTTATTTGAACACAAGTTGAGACATCTTAAATTTGACAGGCCTCTCTAGTTACAGTTACTAAACTATTACTGGACAGTCAGTGTTTGGGGAAGGGGTTCTGCAAACTGTCCATTGTCTACAGCTCATCCTGCAGCTCTTCAGGTTACATCACCTGCCTGCACACCTGCCTTTTTTCTCCAGTCAGCTTCCCAACACATGAGCAGTCCCTCAGCAATATGCACACATTTTCCAAATTGTCTGCTGTGTTCAGCTCATCTTTGGCTGCCTGCGTACACTAGTTTTGGATTTATTTATTGCCTTCACAGACTACACATTGAACCCTTTTCTGAATCAAGACAAAGTAAATTGCCTTTTTTGCACCTTAGCTGCTTTGCCATTTTATCTGTGTGCATCTAAACTGGATATTTGTATGCCAGTTTGTGAAGTTAGTGACAGTTTTCATAGCCTGTTTGTGTTTTATTTTACAGAATACATTTCTTTTTGTTTTTATGCTGCCATTTTACCCAGGCCTTTCTTGAAAGCAGCACACATTCTTTTTGGGGTCACATAATCTCTTTTTATCTGATTGTTCTGTTGTCTCTGGAGTCTTTCTTGCATTAATGATCAGTCTTGTTGAGGCCTTTTCTATATGCAGTTTGGTTGGTACTGTGGCCTTCCAGTGGTTCCCAATAATAGTGAATTTCACTTTCTTGCTGAAACAATAATGGTTGTCTTTACATGCATAATGCTTCATTTATGGCCAGGTTCTTCATCAGACAAGGTGTCACTGGCCATCTTATATCACTTTTAATACCATGTGTTGCAATAAATTTGACATGAAATGTGTCTATTCGTATTTCTCCCTGTGTGGTTCAAGCTCTTTGGATCAGTTGTGTTGTGAAGTGCTATTTAAATAAAAAGGAGTTACATTAAGCATCTGATAACGGTTATTACTTAAAAAAGTAAACACGCTTTATTTATATTGCAATTTTCAAACTAGTCATTTCAAAACTCTTGTAGAAAAGCAACACCAGATATTTTGGAAATTATAAAGGATTGGGCACAGTGCACAAGCCACCGCATGCACAACTATAACATATCAAAAAGGCGTCTCTTTCTCTTTTGGAAGTATGCAAGAATATTTGCAATGCTGCCCTGACATTATGAGAATAATAATCATTCAGAATCTCTTCATGCTTGTAAAGAATGTCTTCAAATGACAATATCTAGTAATATCTAGAAGATTCTGGTATATTTGTGATGTTTCTGTCTGTGACTCTGCTCTCAGCTGACCCTGAATTAATGGCCTTCATTGCTGCTGACATTCATGAACAAATAAAAGACGTGAATAACAAGGGTGATCTTTGCCAGTGTGTGCAATGCAAAGAGACAAGTTCATGTTTATTTTCAAGACTTGTGTATTTAAAGCTTTTTAAATAACTTGTTAAGTTTGAATCATTTCAAACATTCTTTTCAATTTTTCATTTGATTTTGTTGGCAACAAGTGCAGCTTTATTTTGTTCAGAACTCAGCCACTTGCATCTACAGTTTGTTTCCTTCTTTATTCTTTGTGTCTGTGTTTTGATTTATTGCTGTGTTTTGTATCATAATTGTCCTGCAATTTTAACTAAAAAAGACTCAAACACAAGAGACCATGCTGGTTAAATGAAGTCTAAATTACATGTTAGACTTGTCCAAAAGCAGAGATAAGGGCAGCAATCAACAGAGAACAGGGCATTTCATGTTGATTTAAGTCATACGACACAGCAGGTAACAGAAAGTCTGAGAGCAGATTCACGTCTGGCAGGTTCAGCCTAGAAAAGGAATAAACAAGCTGGCCGGTGGACGTTTGTTCAATCATTAAATGTCTGCACTGTCTCGTAGTAGTTGGACTAACACAGAAATGGAGAAGTATAAATTTGACCAACACTCGCTGCATTCATCATAATCAAGGTTGTTATTGACTCAGTGATGAAAAAATCTGAGCGATCCGTATGACAGTGACACAGTTTGGATTATTTGTTTCACAGGGCAGAATCCTCTTCTCTGATTGCTGGGATGGGTATTGGAAAAGGGATCTGTGCTGCAAAGAAGTTGATTTTGGTTTCTGAACGTCATGAAATCTGACAGAAGACACTGTGGTGACGGGAGGCTGAAACATTCCTGCAGAATTTCTCTTTATCTCTAACCTGCAGAGTTAAATCTAAGCAATCTGCAGTCTGGAAATGCAGCACAGGGACACAAACCTTGAGTTATTTATCCCCACTACTCACTGGTGAGGAGGTTTTCTCAAACGTTCTCTGAAGGCCTCAGGCTGTATCACTGATAAGACTACATGAAACATACATACATAAAAATGACTAATATAAGATTTTCCTTTTTCTTCTCCACGCGGCTCACAGTCACACTGTATAGGTGGGTCTGATAATGCAGCCATATCCAGTTTTTACTTGCATTGCCTGGCAGACGTTTCTCAGTCTCACTGTGAATACTGACATTGAAAAACAACATCATCGGCCTTTTATTAAATCACGGAGACCTGTGTTTAAGCTTTGCTAACTAGGAGCTCTAAGAAGACCTCTCACCTCTACGAGAAGACAATGCAGAAATAACTTGTTGATGTTGTTGATGAGAGTGTGACTTTGACTGTAGTCTTTCATAAACTGGAACCATATAATTTTGTTCCTGAACCTACACAGCGTCAGGAGGTGGTAGAGCATAGAAGAACCAGGAGAATAACAGAGTTTTTGAAGGTGTTGCTAATAATTTATGTTGTTGTTTGTGTTGAACAACCTGTTATTTTTTGTCTTATCTCAAGACAAGGTTTTTAAACATGTCCCATATATGACAGCATGTAGTCTTATCATTGTTATATACATTTTTTGTGACAGAAGACTGACTAATTGAATTACATTGTTCCTAAGTGCATGAGAGATGGTTTACAGAGCTTTTGTTGATATTAATAAATTATTCAGTATTATAAACAATGCATTCAGACACAATGAGGTGTCAGTGGAAAGACATAGAAGTGTAACTACAAACATTGTTTTTAGCTTTTTTTTGACAGGCAGTGAATGCAATCAGAGAACAGTTCCACCACAATAACCATTTAGCAGCTGTTCTAAAGCCTTCAGTCATTACAAATAATCTTCATCTAAAATGTTGCTTCTATTATTAATTCTGAAACTGGTCAATATATTGTTCCAAACCCTTCACTAAAATGCACATTCTATGATATTTTAAGAATAAAATGCAATTGTGCTTCATCTTTAGTGGAACATTTTGACAGGTGTCATTACCACAAACATCCACTAGATGTCTCTCCTGCAAATCTAGTGGAGGACTTTGTGATTGACCAGAAGATGAAAGATGTAACTGATGAACAGTTCTGAAACGAAACAGCAACAATAAACATTTATTGTAAAGTGAAGGTTACTTAAGAAAAAAATACTTTTAGTTTTTATTGGTCTGTTGTAAGAGTATGTGAGAATTTGCAGAACTTGCAACAGGGTGAAAAGGTCATTTGTCATTTGACTGTGAGTTCAGCTGTGATCGTGGGACAGTCTGGGGACCTTGGTGGCTTAAAGCAGGGGTTTCTTTGATATGAACAAAAAACAGCATGTACAATCAACTAGGCTGTGAGTTCTGCTACATTCATAGGAGCACTTATGGAAGAATCCACATTCATCAGGTTCTTTTACTGGTATTTGATGATGATATATGTTTCTGGTTACTAAAGAAATTGTTGTTCTTCATAGTGCTTATAAATTTTTTGTTATTAAAGTAGGAACTAGTGATTTTATTTTACTTAATTTTTAGTACAAGTTTCTGTGACTTTAAAATTAGTCACACTGTGTTTTTGTAAACATGCAACCCATATGGAAGTTAAATATTGACCAAAATGTTGAGACACTGTCTGATTTGAAATTCTTTATCAAAGCTACAGTATGCAACTTTTTTTCAAATATTTAAATAGAAATATGCTCCATAACATCCAGAGTGTGGAGAGACGCTGTCACAGCCTCCTGTGACACAGGCTCACAGAACAGCCTGGCAGCGGTGCAGAGATCTTCGATTCTAAATAGATGTGAATTGATTCTGAGATAGTGTTACTTTAAAATGCATATTGTAGCTTTTGATACTATAAAATAATTTAAATGTAATTTCTTATGGCAAAATGACATTAAACCTAAATCTAAAGATATCAAATCATAATTTTATAATACTGACTCAGAGTCATAGGATATCAGAAGTTATTTTATAAATCAAGATATATGATGCGTAAGCTAATTTTCATGAGTATGAAAATTAGTATTAGCATTAAACATTATGATCTTTTGTGTACTATCATGGGATTCTTGTAAGTCTTTAGATTATGTTTGTTTGTTTTTGGCATCACAGGGCTTCCATACACATAGTACTGCAGCGTATAGCCTACATGTGTAGTCCAGTCTAACATCTGTGTTAAACCAGCCCTGCAGAGGATGTCCCAGTCCTTCGGGTTTTTTTCTCCACAACATCCTTTTTAAGGTGGAGCAAGGAAGCGGAGAAAGCGAGAGCAGACCCCTGAAAGACGAAATGAGAGAAAATTACACTTTAAATGTGCATAAATAATAAATTGACTTTTAATGTAATGGCATGACGGATTGTGGAAGAGGGCACACGTGATTAAATCCGGTGCAGTGCTGGTTTGTCGGTAAGGAGTCGATTCGAGGAGGGAGACGCAGATGGAGAGCGTTTCTATCAGGTATGATCATATTTGCTAAGGTATAAACTCAGTTATGGTATTTTGGTGGACGGATAAACGGTATTTCAGACTTTAGGAGCTTTGTCGGTAACAAACATAGCAAAAGTAGGATCTGAGCAGCGCTTTTGTGTTTTTGTTTTCATTGGCGTCGACTGCTGCATGCGACTGATTATTGAGGTCACTGAGTTTAAACACACATTAGCACGTAGATCATTACGTGTGAAAGGAAATATCACCACGTCCCGGTGTTGTGTGAGCAGACGGGAGGAGAGCTGAGAGTCTGCAGCGGATCACCTGTAGATTCAGCACTGATGTGACCATAGTGAAAAATCTGATTGGCTGCAATGTTTCGCTAATATCAATTCCAGGCTGCAGGAAGCTGTTTGTGTTGAAAAATCAAAGAAAGAAAAACAACAGGGTAGTTTGAGATTTTTTTTTTCCCAAACAGCCCCAGATCATCACATGGTGATTAAAAATCTATTTAACTGCAATATAAATGAAATCTAAACACATTTCATATTAATAAACATCAGGAAAAGTTTGATGTTTTTTGAAAATACACCTTTTTTCTTATGTGGAAATTTTGTTTTAATCAACATTTTATCCTGTGTAGTCACTAATAGTGGTTTTGCAGCATCAGCAGAATTCAAAGTGATTTCACACTGATGCTGTTTTGCCAAGAAATAGTTCCAGCATGACCAGCATGTGAGTTTCCACTAAAACAACAAACACATTCTTATAATTCTGGTTGTGCATGAAAGGTTCCAGTCTAAATGCTAAGCTAAGCTAATCACTGGTGGAACACCAGTGTGACCACTAGAGGTGCTGGTGCAGAACTTATACATTGTAGAAGCGGTTGCCGCTATTAACATTTTTCAGTCTTTGAAAAGGGCGAAAGAATGGACAAATACCTGACAAATATTTTTGTTCACTTCCTAGTCACATGCCATGTTTGTGGTTTTAGGAGGAGATATGTGATGTAATGCTTTAACACTTTCTTTTCTCTCTCTCTTTTTAGAATTTAAGCCTTTATTTTATGGCTTGACAGTAGAGAGGCAGACAGGAAACATGGAGAGAGAAAGAGAGAGGTCCCCAGTCGGACTCGAACTGGCAACGGTGGCGCTTATGTGGTTCACGCAGTAACCATTAAGCTGCCAGTGCGCTCTGTGCTGTGTACGTTTTCTTGATGAAAGACACTTTATCCATCCTTCCAGTACTTTTATGCATTATCCCTGCTGGTTGCCTTGCAACTTCATTCTGTGCATTTAAATGCACTTTACATTTAGTCTTACAGACTTTCTCCAGTAAGCTGATATATTAAACATCATGTGGCCATTTATACGTATTAGCTTCTTATTGGCTTTTTAACGTGCAGGCAGGGTTGTAACTGCATGATGGTGGAATGTCAGTAGACATCATCACATGTAGCTATACACAGTGCATGAAACAGTCAGACTTAAATTCAAATGGACACAAAGTGCCCTCTACACGTCTAAATAAGTTGAACATTTAAGTGTGTTTTTTTTATTTAGAAACATTTGTGCAACAAGTACCAGGAAACATATCACTAGAACTGTTGAAATAAATACTACGAGTAACACACACACACACACACACATACACAGTTATAGTGTGGGGCAAGAGAGAAGTCTGACTCTGGCGTACAGTACAGTACCGTACATGTAAATGTGTAGCCGCGATTTCCTGCTAAACCTGATGACCTGCTTTCCTTCGTGCATTTAAATGTGCACACTGTGACAACAACAGTTGTCACTCTTTCTGCCTTTTGTTTGGACGATGTACATTAAATTAACTTGCCTTGATTTGACTTGAAGCTCTACAAAGATGTTGCTGCTGGCATTGTTTGCTGCACCAGCGTGTTTACAGGCTACCTGCCAGCTTTAGAGAGCTTTGTTAAGACCACAAGTAATGATGAGAATGTAGACAACTTCACTGCTTGGTGCCACTTCTCCTCATTACTGTCATCATTGACCTGCTAAAGCAGCAACATCTCTTCAGTTTCAATATGTGGCTGTTGGCTGCCACCTGATAGTAGAAGTGTACAACATGTGTTATGTACCTGTATCTTGGCCTGATGCCGGTGAAACTATCTTGGCAAAATTCTGCACATGTGAAAAATGCATAAGCTTATTAGAAAATCAGCAGGTTTTCCTTTCTTATTCTTAGTTTCCAATTAGCTCCTGCAGATCATACTGTTACCAAGCCATCATTTTGTAGATGATACGCTCAGTGTTAAATCACACTTATAATCAGATTCGTCTTAGTGTAGCTGATGTTAGTCATTGGCTTAACATGCAGAGCACTATGCACTCTCATCAGCATATTAATGTTGTCACAGAATCCTTTGACATTCCCCGTCTGGATTCCTCTAAGGTTTTTATCAGAGGTCTAGTCACACTGTGTGGCTTTTCCCTTTTCCTTAAGTAGTTTTTTAATTTTTTGTTAACATCTCATTAAGTGAAGCTTCATTATAAATGTTTCAGCCACTCTGCTGTGTGCAGGCCTTTGTCACAGCCCCTTAATTACCATATAAACATATACATTATAGGTAGCTAGGATATAAGATAACGCTGCTACCAAGAGACATCACTTTGCAAAAGTAAGGCAGAACTGTGAGAATATGTTTTTAAAATACACTGTATGTAAACAGCACAGCACATGCAAGAAGGACCCAGGTTCCACCAGTTGTTTCCTTTCTGTTTGGGGTTTGCATTTTCTTCCGGTGTCAAAATCCAAGATAATCTTTATAAAGTGCATGTTTTTTTTTGACCAGCAACAGAACACGTAAAGATTATTAATTCGTAGATAAACAGTGGTGTGAAAAAGTGTTTGCCCCCTTTCTGATTTTTTACTTTTTTGCATATTTGTCACACTTAAAAGGTTCAGATTATCAAACAAATTTAAATATTAGACAAAG
>JAUMHL010000014.1:6031853-6068117 GCA_032362345.1 Sandelia bainsii
TTTAGGGAAGGTCACATTAAGTTCACCTGTAAAGGTTATAGTGCATTTTAGATTCATCCTGAAATTTCACCCGAAAGTCGAATATCCCTAACTTTTTGTGAGTAGTGTATAACAGAAAATCCTCACATAGGAGAAGCTAGAACCACAGAATGTTTGACTGAACCTTGACCCCAGGTAACCCCTCCCACCTGTCAACGGTGGAATCACTCACAGCCACAGGTCCTCCCTCTCTCCTCTCTCTCCCTCCGCTCTCTCGCTCTGCTCTGCTGTGCATGTCTTGACATGCCGAGAAGCACCAGGGGAGGGAGGAGACAAAAAACAAGAAAAACCGGAGAGCATGAGAGACACACAGTGACGAGAATGAGATAGAGGGAGGTGTGAGGTATGAAGGGAGGGTTGGAAAGAGCTGTAGGCATGAGAAAGGAAAAGAGAATTTCACTCTAAAGCTCCAGTGCGGGATTGAAATGTTAAGAAAAGCAGGATAGAAGCCGAGAGGAGGAAAGACTGTAGCTGTAATTGGGAGACTGAGGACGACTCAGTCAGTGGAAGGATGAGATACAGTGCCATTATATCTGTGGAAAACATGCTGTCAGTTCTTTTCTTGAATCATTCCCTTCTCTGTCTTTTTCATTTTTGACAGTACAGCTCCACGATCTCAGGGAGAGGCACGATGAACTGAGGTAATCACAGATCCCCCTCCTTCGTTTTTCATACCTGGCAACAAAAAGTGATGAGCAGAAGCACGAGCTGATTTATCCTTTTCCTGACGCCTCTTCTTGTCAGCCTTACACCTCGAGACCTGCAGGGGAAGGACAGCTACTGATAATAATCACCTGATGCAACACTTTCAGGAACTCGTGGTGTGAGGAGATACCCAGGCATCGCCAGGAGCTGTCACAAACCCGAGCAGTCATCAGCTGCAGCTCCACCTAAAAGTCAGAGTAACATTAGTGGAGGAGCATGGGATGTGGAGTTCAGAGCCGTGAGTTGTCCTCTGGATGTCAGATCACGAGGAGCAAATGAGTAGCAGTGGATTTGGCAGCAGCTCCAGTTTGCTGCAGGGCCGGCGTTTCTACTGCCGGGAATGGGCCCTGGACAAGCTGCGTCGCTGCCTGGATGCCCGCTCTGTGCTGGGACAGCCGCCAGGGCTGCTGGTGATAGGGGGCCCTGGTGCTGGGAAGACTGCCTGGTGCACTGAGGTGGTGTGGCCCACTTCGAAGCCAGGGCTGGCCGTCGAACTGGCACCGCGCTGCCTGGCCTCCCATTTCTGCCACAGGGAGGACCAGAGGAGTACAGTGCTTTGGAGGTTTGTTCTGGGCCTGGTGGAACAGTTGAAGGCCTCACCTCTCCTCTCTCCAGGGTACAAAGAGATTCTCAACAGCCCATCTGTATCATCTGCTCTGGAGCCACTCACCTGTCAGAGAGACCCTGATGACACCTTCAGGAGGTTTGTATCCCATTTTTAAAATTTGTACTTTGTAATTTTTCAAAGTGAGGATTTTGTGGCACAGTTTTTGGTTGTGACAGCCATGCACTTGATCTGAAGAGGCTAACTTTTTATTGAATCAGGTTTTAGGGAAATTTCAAGCTTGCCTAATGACAGGGAGAGGAAAGTTGCTGAAAGGTAGGCACTTGGCGTGTGTGTGCATGTTCAAGAGTGTGGCTCATTCCCAGCTCAACCCTGCAAGATTTATGCATGGTGATAATGTTGATGAAAGCAGGAGCATCTAAACAAAATTACATATGTCAGGAGGCAAACGAGTGATTTATCAGATTCCAACATCAGTGACAACAACCTGGTGAAAACCTGTGCCACAAGTTCCATTTGTTTTGTAAATGGCTTTCAAACCAAAAACCATGTTGTGTTTGGAGATTTTATCATCTTCTCCGTTGACCATTTTGGGACATTGATTATACATTAGATGTAGCCTGATGATCTCAACACAAATATCAGAAATTTAATTTGTAGACTGTTGCTTAATTGATTGTATCTTGAGCTGCATCTAATGGTTGGTAGTTGGTAGTTTTAATGTTGTGGTGGACAAGGGTCAACATCGGGAACTCTGACTGGTATGACTTAGCCTTTGTAGCCCCACATGCAAGCCTTACTTTTTAATTACAGTGTGTTTGGCATTGCTAATGAGGGCAACATCATTTTGTAAAATGATAAAAAGTCATGACGTCATGTAACAGTCCCACTAGAAGTTGATAAATAATGACTTAATCATCAGCCCTAGGTGCACTGTCAGCAGCACTGTAATAAAACATCCATGAGAGAGAGCAGCTCCTGTTACTCATGCTGTGGGAAAAAGTTCCATTAAAATGTTATGCCTGCACCTTTTTTTTTTTTTTTAAATAGGGGTGATTCTCTACAGGTGTTTAGACTGTCAACAGACGAAGTGCCTCAAAGCCTGTAAATGTAAATGCATGTGGCCCTCATTGAGGAGAAGCCAGGACAGTCACAGGATAAAGAAAGCAGTACCCATTCTTCCTTGTTTTATATTTATTTCTCCTCTCATAATGCTGCCCATTCACATCTCACACAATGGGCCTCCAGTGTGAATGAATGCTACAGTGTTATTTACAACACAACATCCTTTCAGAAAGGGGAGGGGAAAAAAAGAACAAAGACGTGAAAAATGTCTCCAGTGACCATCTCGGCACCAGTCAGTGAGGTCACTCTCCAAGACTCTCTTACTCTCTCCTGTGTTTGCTCTGCAGTAAGTCTGACCCTTTTACTCTCCTGCTGTGTTTGCTCTTCTCTAATGTGAAGTACCGAGCAGGATTCCACATTCCCCACAGCCAGCAGTGAAACGCTGCCATGTGAGAATAGCTGTCAACAAACTAGTGAAACATGCGCTTGAATTGGCAGTGAAAGGGCATACATGGGACATATGCCTTGAACAATTTGGTAGCTTGTTGTAGTCAACAAGTCATTAAGAACTTTTATGTGGTGCTGCTGTCTCTCGCTCAAAATGTCTGCAGTTAGATTTAAAGTTTTAAAGAATTGTGACAGACTGATTTTACAGTAAATCATCATACACTGACATGGATGTGTTCACACTTGCACGTCTGTTCAGCTTGTCTGGGAAAAGATTATCCATTGTTGCTTCTTAGTTCTGGTCAATTTCATGTTCACACTTGCTTATTACAAACATGCCAAGAGGAATAAACATATCATGAGTCATATTATGGACTGACAGATCGCTTATCCACTGCTTTATCTTCTCTAGTGTGACTGAAAGCTAAGGAGAAAATTACTGGTTATGAGCATATAATGTGACTGTGACTGGATTTATAGGTGGCAATAATGACAAATGGCTACAAATGGGTTGGATAAAATGCACATTGTAATGTTAATGCGAGGACAGTCGCTGTGTGGTCTCTACATTGCTTTCAGGCAAATCCCACATTATGACACTTGTGCACAAACATACATAATTGCAGTGGTGGAAAGTAGATTTACTGAAGATCTATTCTTAGGTGCAATTTTGATTTACTTTATGTGCAGTTTATGATATTTTATAGAGCTATAGTTGCTAGTTACTTTTCAGATTAAAACAAAATATATACAATATGATGTATTAGTATATGTTAAGATCATTATAATACAAATATGTCATCTACATTATTCTTAAAATGACTTATTCCCCACAATAAGTACTTTTGTTTTTGGTACTTTGCTTCAGGTAGTCACCATTATGGAATTACAACAAATGAGGAGGCTCCAAACATATAACTGAAATAATTGCAATTCTCTGATTAGTTAGAAAGGGCGAGTCTTGCTCAAAATCATTTAGAAAGGATTATCTCTGCACTGCTGGCAGTGCCGTTTAGTGAGGCTGGATCACAGGAGGCTTTGACAGCATCTCTCCACATTAATTATTCAAAAAAGTTAGATAATGTAGCTTTAAATAATGTTTTGAATGTACTTGAAACAAAGTGTTTCTACACTATGGTTTTGCTACGTTAGACAGTTACTAAATCAGCTTTTATATGTTACTATAGAACATGCATATTTTGCAGTATATCTATACTATGAACAGGGTTTGACGTTTCACATTTAGAGATATGGATGGAAGTAGTTTAGCTTTTTAATTAATGCTAACATCTCATATCTATTGTCATATAATCCTGTTATTGGCACACTTTTCTTTCACACCACAAGCTATTAGAGAAAATAGTTTTCAGTTTATTATGGAGGGTGGTTATCAGGCAGTTTATTCCAGAAAAGAAGAGCAAAGGAACTAAAGTCACCTCACTAGAGCTTATTCTATGTCCACATCAAGGGAATCACTACCTGAACCAGTTGGAGTCTGTGAGCAGTTCAGAGTTAAAGTGTGATCTCCAGCTACCTCCTAAGCTGAGGGTCAAAGGTCACCCACAAACCTGTGCTCGGGTCTACTTTGTGCTGTATGTGGGCTGAATGAAGCAGAAAGCCTTAAGCAGCAATAAAAAGTCCATTAAATTTCCTCCTCCGCTACTGCTTTAATCAGATGACTAAGGCATACAGAGGTACTGTATGATAAGCTTGTTGTAACCCAAATGTAGCTGTCACCCAGGGCAGGGTTTCATTCTGCTTTTATTTGCAGGAAATGGTCAATGATAACAGTCAAGGCTACTGTGTAGTTAGGGTAATGAGATGATTCACAAACATAATAAGGCATGGTCTGTAAATATACCAATTTCATATGAAACACTGACTAAAGCAATGGTCTAGGTGTGATAATTACTCCTCCATATGTATTGTTTTGTGTGTCTGACAAGTTGACGTTTGGCTGCTGTTCTTTCTTATTTCATATGATTGTAGATTTTTACTCAGTGTGATACTGTTAAGTTGTTATGTCATAACTTATTTGTCATGAGATGAGATGTGTTTAGATATCAGGAGCTTATCAACTCAGCTGAATAATTTCCTGAAATGTCATCCCCCACTCCCTATGCAGATGTTAACCCTGAGACTGATATTTTGTTATTGAACTCAACACTTTCACTTAATGGCACTGTGGCTTTTAGTTATCAATTTAGCTTCACAGGCATCTGTATTAAGGCAGATTAAACTGATATTTTCATGCATTTCTGGCTTAACGTCTCTGTTTACAGTTTAGATGACCTCTTCCCAGTGTTTTCTAAACACTCCTGGAGCTGTTTCCTTCCTGGTAGCAGCATATTCTGCTGGAAGCTCAGTTTACTATTTTTGGAAGCATGTTAAAAATGCCACAGACTGTTGACAAGTTTGAGACTCTTTCAGACTTTTTTCTTGATTTATTTTTTTTTTTTAAGAAAACCTGCTTGGTGAGAAAAGGTGACTGGACTTTCTGGTCATTCTTAAACATAGACATTAAAACTAATAACAGCACACATGCAAGTACACACCCTGTGTTTGTTGCAGGATAACTGACTTGAGCCTCTGTGTGAGCCATTCATACTTGACCACTGTCACAGGTTAATCACTGTTGTGTTGTGTCACCTTCAAAACAACGTTCCTGTATGTATGTGTAGTTCTGTACAAATCTCTGCAAAGTAGGACCTTAGGCCTAGCACAAATATATTTAGTAAATGTCTAGGTATTAATTGCAGTGTCTTTTAAACTGCTATGGTAGGTACAGTGCTGTATATTTGTTCTTTGGTTGAATGTCAACAGTTTTATACAGTATATGTATAAAGTCAGTGATACATCAGTACAGACTTGAACTTATTTCCATCATAGTCCTTGGTGTTTTTACAGTCCACCAGTCTCTGCTGTGATGTCCAGGCAGACTAAATCTGACCTAAAGAGTACTGGGAACTAAGAACAAATAAAAACAGGTCAATTGAATTAGAAAATGTTCCAAGTCTCCAACAATATAGATGTACATAATTAAAAGTTTCTAAAGAGTCTAGTGGCGCTGGTAGATTGTACTTTGGCACAGTGGTAACTAACATACAACATAAGTGGTTTTTCATAAAAGTCTTAATTTAACATGTTAGCATATTGGCATTAGTAAATTACCACTAAACACAAAGTACAGCTAAAAGAAATAGATCCTCTGGTGATCATGATTATCTCTACAATCTTTTGTGATAGTCCATCTGATGGTTGTAAACACATTTCATTCTGAAACAAAGTGATGGACTGACATTTCCAGTCCCCAGAAATGCAAAATCGTGCAACTCAACACAATAAAAATGTAACAGGCGTCTTTATTTTATTAGATAAATTATTATAAGATTTATGGTTGACAATACTAATAGTTGTTGTTAGTATCCACATTATGGTGAGCAAGTAATTAATACTTGTCTGCTCTCCTGGGTTAAATTGGTACCGTTAGACCAGTTTGAACAAAGGTTTCTGTAATAACCAGCATTACTGTGCAGCTGTCATAACAGTGTCGGAAAACTCTCACTTAACTCTCACCTAAAGTTTTCATTATCCATTAGCTCTGTACCTCATGTTGACAACAGTATTTCATTTTTTGTCTAGATTTAAGAATAACAGAATAGGACTCTAAAAACATTTTCTATCCTTTCAGCTTTACTGGACTCAAATCTTAGCTTTGGACGTTTGTTGCTGTTTTCTGTCTGATGCATTATGCATTGTTGTTTCAACCTCTCTGGGCTGTATCTCTGCATGGGAGGAACTACTGCAAAAAATATGTTATTATTATTTTAAAGAGATTTAAACTAGCGTAAGTGAGGAGAATAAAAATTTGTATCAAAAGTCAAGCATCTTATAGTAAGGAGGTTTAAGGGTCAGTTAATGAATATAGTCAGTGGAGAAGAGAGACATATAAATATGTTAGGATTGTGAGTGTAGACATACCAGGCCACGTCTGCGTGTGTGTGTGTGTGCACACAGGGCAGAGCAAGAATTTAAGAGGTTCCATTAACCTGAGTCACCATCAGATCACAGCAGGGTGTGGGTGCTTCCGTGTTTAATCAAAGTAGAAGATACATAGTTTCTTAGTCATAGTGGTTTCTCAATGGTTATAAGGTCTAAAGGTTTTAGGACAAATGCTGTCATAATATTACATTGTTCTGTGTAAAGAAGAGTGCCACAGTGACATATTGTATATAACAAACCTGTCTGATTGAAACATCTTTCTTAGTATACTTAGTCTATTTTGAATTTTCTAACAATTTACCAATAGGATGTGTTTCATTTTAATGAAATTCCTTTTGACAAAACATATCACATTTTAGACTGCTTTGAGAAGACAGTGAATTTAAAAGCCAGAAAGCTAATATAAGTGTGTCATGGAAAATGAAAGTAAAAACTCAACAAAAGCATTTCCATGCTTGAGAGATTTCTCTCAGAGATTTCATTTAGTGTCAGTGACTTTATATACAAAGTCTTTATGTATTTATCAGTGATGGAATTACACTGAATACACTTTTTACACTAAATTACACTAAATGCTCACACTTTCAAGTGTCTCATCCACCCACTACTCCTGCAGTTTTACCATACTGTTTTAAATGTAATTTCTTTCTCCATGTGTCTGTCTTTCTCTTGTAGAGCAGTGTTAGGACCCCTGTTGGACCTTCCTCCACCTGCCCAGACTCTGATGTTGGTGGTGGACTCCTTGGACGTAAAATATGGGGTGGGTGAAGGAGATGAGAAGAGTGGTTCCATCGCAGAGCTCTTGGCGACCAATCAGCACCTGCTTCCAGGCTGGCTGCTGCTGGTCTGCTCGGTCCGCCGTCAAAACAAAGCTGTGTGCAAGATGTTCTCAGGTATAACAAAAGAGAAACTTATCAGTATGTTTCTAAAAGAGATTTTTTGTACCTTTGTGGAACTAGATATGTGTGATGGATGTCAGAGTTTAAAATTCATATTTCAATGAAATAAAATGATGTAACATTTGAGATACTGTGGGTCAAGATTTTTGCACCTGATTCTGCTTATCTCTGGTTAAATGTTGCAGTTTAAATGTACTGACAAAGTATAAAATTACATAATTTACTGTAAGACTGATAATGTCAGTAGAATATGTAAACTATATTGGCGTTTAACAACTTGCTCTTTTTGTGTTGTAGATTTTCGTAAGATCTGTCTGGATGATTTGCGAAAGCCCCTGCCAGTCCGTGATGTGCAGCAGTACATCCTCTGCCGGCTGGACGAAGAAGGGGCCCTTCGCCGTCAGCTCACGCCTGACACTGCTGACATGCTGAATCTGCTGCACATCAAGAGTGGCGGCTGCTTTCTCTTCCTTGAGCGTGTACTGGAAGGTGTAGCAGCTGCTTTGGTAGGTTTGCGGGAGATCCGGGACATCCCTGGGACTCTGAATGGACTTTACCTGTGGCTGTGCCAAAGACTGTTCCCCCGGGGCCTCTTTGTCTACATCAAGCCTCTCCTCAATGTGCTTTTAGCTGCCCCAAGGCCACTCACACCTCAGCAGCTTTTTACAGCAGTTTGGTCTCAAGACACCTCACTCAGTCTACAGGTCTTCCAGGACAAGCTCCGAACCCTCTCTCCTCTCCTGATTGATGGTCCTGGGGGCACCAAACTACTTTTTCATGCCAGCTTTGCAGAGTGGCTGATAGATGTTAAGTACTGCACACAGAAGTACCTGTGTAGCAGAACAGAGGGTCACAGTATGCTTGCCATGGCTCTGACTTTGCAGGGACCCCATCTGGACTTTGAGGACACTTGCCAGCTAGCCACACATTTAGTTTGCTCAGGTCACCATAAAGATAACCCCTCCTTGTTGGCACTGTGGATGCTTTGGGTGGATGTGCCTGCTCTTACTCCTAGCTGCAGTAAAGCCCTCACCACATTCTTATCTCACCCTCCTGTTCTGGTTAGTCAGACAGTCCGTCAGCTTTTAATGAGGAGTGGGCTTGTTTCTGCAGCCTGTTTTTCAGATGCAGACCCAAGTGTGGAAAAGCATGTCATAGGTGATGAGGCAACTAATTTACCACAGGCATTTGAAAGAGAAGTGTATGTGAAGAAGCTTCTAGACAGTGGGGTGAATGTAAATCAGCTTGGTGCTACAGATGAACAGGCACTGCTACTCAGTGCTGCCCATGAGGGTTCTGCAAAAGTAGTTGAACAACTTCTGTCACATGGCTCCAATGCACTAATAAGTGATCATCAGGGACAAACGCCACTGACTTTGGCTTCAAGGCAGGGTCATGTCAGAGTGTTATCTGTGCTTCTGGAATGGGCCAAGAGTCAAGAGACAGAAAGGGCAGTGCAGATGATGGAGCATGCTGACAGCGAAGGCTGGACAGCACTGCGTTCTGCAGCTTGGGGAGGACACAATAAAGCTGTAAGGCTTCTGCTAGGTGCAGGAGCAGATGTGGATGGGTGTGACAGCGATGGCCGGACTGCTCTAAGAGCTGCTGCATGGGGGGGTCATGAGGAAGTTGTTCTGACCCTGCTGGACTATGGGGCACAAGTTAACAAAGCTGACAGCAAGGGTCGTATGCCACTTATTGCTGCTGCCTATATGGGACATCATGAAGTTGTGGAGATATTGCTGGACCATAATGCAGAAGTTGACTTAGCTGACGGAGATGGACGGACCGCTCTGTCTGTCGCTGCACTCTGTGTCCCTACAGCAGCAGGGATCAAGGGTTATGGTGAGGTAGCAAGTCTGTTACTGGAGCGTGGAGCTGATCCAGGACACAGAGACAATGATGGCATGACTCCACTGCTTCTTGCAGCCTATGAGGGAAATGATGATGTAGTTGAACTTTTGTTAGAAGCTGGTGCTGATGTAGATGAAACTGCTGGACCAGTTGGCAGCGTTACTGCTGCAGCTGCTGTGACTCCCCTGCTGGCAGCTGCAGCAATGGGCCACATGAAGACAGTGTCCCGGCTGCTTTTCTGGGGAGCAGCTGTAGATGCCATTGAGTGTGAGGGAAGGACAGCGCTCTGCCTGGCAGCAGCAAGAGGCAGCGTTGAGGTTGTCCGCGCCCTTTTGGACCGTGGCCTGGACGAGAACCACAGGGATGATCTTGGCTGGACTCCATTGCACGCTGCTGCCTGTGAAGGCCATCGGGCTGTTTGCGCTGCATTGACTGAGCAAGGCAGCATGGCACGTGTTGGAGAGATGGACATCGAAGGACGCACTCCTCTTATATTGGCTGCACAGGAAGGTCATTGGAGCACTGTCAGGTTGTTGTTAGACAGACGGTCTCCCATAGACCACAGGGCATACGATGGACATTCTGCCTTGAGTGCTGCCCTCCTGGAGGGCCATGCTGAGGTTGCAGACCTACTTATGAGACGAGGGGCTGATACCAATGTACGGGATGCAGAAGGAAGGCCTCTGCTCTACCTCTTAGTGTTGGAGGGACGCCTTGACATGGCTACTCTCCTTATAGAGAAAGGGGGAGTACCCCTGGAGTCCCGAGACTCTGAGGGCCGCACAGCACTTCATGTGGCTTCCTGGCAGGGATGCATAGAGATGGTAGACCTACTTTTAAAGCATGGCGCAAACCCCAATGCACAGGATACAGCAGGGAGACCACCAATGCATTCAGTGGCTTGGACGGGACATGCTGAAGTAGGTCATCATCTCCTAAAAGCCAGTGGTGTCAATATTGACCTTGCTTGCCACCAGGGGGCAACAGCTTTAAGTATTGCTGCCCAGGAGGGACATGCCAACATTGTTGCAATGCTTCTGGAAAGAGGTGCAAATCCCAATCACATGGATAAATATGGCCGTACTCCAATCAAAGTGGCTGGTAAACATGGGCACTTTAATGTTGTCAGGCTCTTGGAGAGCCAAGGAGCCAAGCCATACCTAGGTCTGTTACCTAACTCTAGTACTGTCTCCCCTACAAAAACCAACAAGATCCTCTCCTCAGGCATCTCAGAGAGTAATGGAGGTGAAGTCACAACTGCTACTTCCTCCTCTTCTGTATCTTCTCCTGGCTCCACTGCAGAACGATTCCACTCCATGCAGAGCTCCCAGACCTCATCTACCTGCCACTCGCTGGCCACGGTGCAAACAGTGCCAGCAGACAGCCTCAGCTTTATACAGCAAATCCAACAGCACTCACTACCCCGCAGTCGTAGCCGTCCCTCCACCCTCCCACCACCAGGGAGCTCAGGCATGGGCAGCCTCCACGGAAGTAGCCAGAGGCATCCGAAAGCCAGCCCTCCTCCCACTGTTTGTACAGTCACTGCAATGGTGCACAACTGCGAACTGCCTCAGAAAGGCTTGTCATCTGGACATGAATATCAAGACAAAATGATCAAACTAAACTCAAACCTAAAAAAAACAGACAGAACTACTTATGCTGGTGATAAATGGTACTCAGTCATGGCTTCCCTTGGGATAATGCCAGGTCAGGACAGTCCTGCAATAGGTGCTAAAAACAGAGACAGCGCTCCTCAGGGCTACCCATATAGACTACACAGCCCACTTCAAGGGGAAGCCTGGGATTCTGTACACCAGAAGAACATTTTGTCACCTGCTTGCTATAGTTTTACCCCAGTCCCACCTAGCAGTGCCTTGCCAGATGATGTCATGGACACTATGACAACCACAGACCCACAGCTTAATTTGAAACAGGCCATCAAGCTACAGTTTGAAGGCCCCACCAGTGCAGCCTTATATAAGAGAGAGACACCCCTGTGACTGGTGTTCAAGTAAGAGACTAAAATTAGTTACTGCTACACTTTCTTCACAAACGTTTTCTTTATTTTGTTACTGTATGTGAATAACTGCTGAAACATTTAGTTTATTAACAGTAAATATTATATACAACAGGGGGGGTAGACAAAGTCATTTATCAAGCAAAACTGCCAAATATCCTGTGGTTCCAGCATCTCAGATGTTTGTATTTGCTGCTTTTCAGGTTTAGGTAAAAAATATTGTCAGATTGATGGATTATGAAAATAATCATTATAGTTACTTTTGGTGAGATCAGAATTCACAGAAATCTGCATTTAATGACAACAGCTTTGTTTTAGGTGGAGACTGTTTTGTAGTTCAAGCAGAAGGCAGTTTTTGGTTTTTACCATGTACAATGACTTTCTGGTTCCAGATGAGAGAGGAACTGATCTCTTTCTCCACTTCCTTCAGAAAACCAGAGGAAGAACTATGTGAAAGACATCAAAGCTTACATTCCTGCTTTTCCGTTTTGTGTTGTATGTGTGGAGCAGGGATCTCACAGACAAGATCGTGCTAAAGTGTAAAACTGTAGTTGTAGGCTTAATCATTATCAGTTTGATGAAAAAACACTTTTTATTATTTTATTTTAATTTATTTTGCCCTGTACGACCACGAGCCAAGCATTGATTAAAAAGACTACTCTACAGTGAATAACACTTGCTGTGATGGAACACAGTGTTTAAGTAGGTTATGTTTTAAATTATTATTTTTGCTAGAACAAACCATGGTTTAATAGCTTTAGGTTTGTGGCCTTGATCTTTATTGAAATCTTTGATATCTACTAGAAATGTCCTGCGCCCCCAAAAGGTCAACCAAAGCAGTTTGCTGAAAAACAAACCTACTAAAGCCTGACCCAGTGCCAGGTTTATGATGCAGTGTAAACCATAAAACACGGCCAAAATTTACTGAACCAGCCTGGCTTGTTCACAGTGTGTCTGTGAGCAAGCAGGAAGGAAAATTAGACCATAAAAACCGAGGGTGGATGTGGGAGGGTTGTTAAATCCAAACTTGTATGTGGCCTAAAGAAATGTAGGCACAGTAAAGTAAATTTAGGCAAGTAAAGTAAATTTCTAGTTCATTTTTCACTGGATTAATATTTAATTACATTCATTAAATAAAATGGCAAACTGTGCCATAAACTTGTGTACCTCTTCTCTGTCTGCTTATTTGTGAATGTGTATCTAAGTGTGTACTCCAAGTTGTATTTCATGCACTTCACACCTAAATGTCATGAACAGCTTCTGACGTGGTGGTATCATGCAGAGATGAATGTCTGACTGTGGGCTGATGGTGGACCCCCAGGATTATAAAAATAAAGCACTTTTGGACTATTTTGAAACTAGTGAAAGGAGGCTATTGGCAGACAGGTCAATTAGTTATTTGCTCTTAGTTTGGACCTCTGTATTACAACTGAATTTCCCATGTGTACTTGCATAAAAAACATCATAGGTATGATACACTTGTTTGTGCTGGTCAGTTAATGTTCTCAGTGGTTCTATTTGAAGCTAAAATACTGCTCATAGCATCATAAATTTTAATCTGAGCTCAAAACAAGCATTTTCAAAAAAGCTAATTTTCCATCATCATACTTGTTCTACTCTAGATCATTTTTAAAAACTCAGTTTTGTCAGTGGTGGAAAATGTTTGTTTTGTATGAGAGGGTGTGGAAGCAAAATGTACTTTATTTTAATGCAATGTTCAGTACAAAGAAATAGTACTGTGTTCATGCTGTATGATCATATGTATAGGCAGTTCAAGAACAAGGGTGGAAGATCAGCCGTAAAGCTTTCAACCACTCTATCTCTCTTTAATCTCTCTGGAAAACATCAGTCCACACACTGCAAGTACAAAACCAAACTTGTTTAGCGAAATGTGTTTGAGTAATATTTGTGAAAAGGATCAAATGCACTGCTTGGTAGACGGTAACACCTAAGGTAAACACAAGGTGCTTAGAGGAGACTCAGAGACAATAACACAACAGGAGCTGGTGGGAAAATGGTCGACTCTTAGACACCCTCATATTCAATAAATGCACTTAACTGTGTAAATAAAATGATAAATGTATGCTTGTGCCCAATCATTTCCATAATTCTTCCTCCACAGTTCAAGTGTGAATTAAAGAAACAGCATCAATGAATGCAGCAACCACAAGGTTATGATGATCTTATATAAATCAATTAATCAGTTCTTGCTTACAGAGAAGTTAACAGTTTGTTTGACAAGTGCATTTAATATTTAACATGCTGATTAAAATAATAAGACAATTTCATTAACTTTTCATTTTATTTCCCATTACTTAAGCAGCTTATGGGTGAGTTGAAAATGCTGTTATTCTTTGCATCATTACTTTTCAACTCATTTCACTATAGAACAGGGGAAGTGAAAGGGGGGATAGGGGGCTGTGAACTTAGAAAGGGGGTTAGTTTACAGAGGAAAAGGAAAGCTGGATGACAGATTGACCGGTCGGCTAGAAAACAAGACGGCTGCTGACTGGCGAACAATGGAGAAACAGGATAGTTCATCAGTTAGGAAACAGCTGATGGGAAACAGGTGGATCTCCTGAGATGGAAACAGGAAGATCTACTTTGGAGTAGAAGGTGATGTACAGTAGTTCACAGAGAAAATAGGCATTTTGCAGATGCAAGATTGAGACAAAATGGGGAATTGGACTCAATCCAGTCTGGGATTTGCACGTACTGCTGAAATGTGTCTTTAGTAACACCTAGTGGCAGTGGTAGAAAAATACAAAAATGTACCTTGTGTGCATGTGCTCCAACATGTTGATTGCTATAAAGTCTTGACTTGGCTCCAGGAGAACCTGACAGTGTATCATCATATACCATGTTTTGTTTGACAACTGTGAACAAGCTCCTCACAAGTACCCATCTGTCCACCTGCACAAATTCACACAGGTGAGTTGGTGTCACATGGTTTGAGCTAATTTAGCAGTAAGAGCTATAAATTTAGCATGCTGAATATAAAGTTTCAGGCAGCTGTGTGTTTAATTTCTCTGTCTGATACAATGACAGCACCATCAGATAATGTTCACGATAAATACTTTCAAGCTTACATTTGCTGTGTTTCATCAACAATAGAACAAACAGTTCCAGCAAATACACAGATTCCTAGGTACTTAAATTAGCCTCTTAGTGCAACTAATTCCAAGAAAGTAATAGTTGGGAGCATTCCCAGGAAGTAGACACAGCCAGGGGAGATGTCTGTCTTCAAAGTTTGAAACTTGAATACCAGCTAATATATGAATCTCCTGTATTAGAAAAGGCCTTCAAAGAGCATCGCCAGAGAAGAGAAGAATCCTACTATAAGATAATACCTATGGTTTCCAGACCTCTTGTAGTTATTCACTGCACAGGATTAAACCAGCCAATTAAATTTATGATTACATTGGTTTGAACCACTAAAACTGGGGGTCTATGAATAAAAATGGGTGTAATTCCTGCACAATTCATAAAATAATTTTGACTAAACCCTTAAATTGAAGATGAGAGCCTACACTTAAAGCATAACCTGATTGCTTTATTTCAAATCCAATATGATAGCATACTGAGCCAAAATGATGGGAATTGCATCACTGTTCAAATACTAACCAAGATTAAATTCATTACAGTCTTCTTCCTCAAAACCGTTATACTGTTTATACTGTTCAGTTATGTTTAGCTCAGCTAAGTACAGTACTTTGAGCAGTCTGATGTAACAAGCAGGTCACAGCAGGTTCAGTAGCTGGACAAAGTGTAGTATTTCACAGAGTCATGAAATGTACTCTCAACACTGTATTTCAAACTGTGTGGCAAAAAAAATAAGTTGCCACTGAGCTACCAAAACTACAGTCAAGTCAAGGCTGTTTTTAAAGATACAATAAGTTAGATTTTTTTTTTACTATATCTTTATACAAAAGAATAGTTACATATCAACAGAGGTGTTTTGGTGTTGGAGTTCCTGCTTGTTCTTGGAGTATTTTCCCTTCAGCAAGTGAAATACATCCTGCAGTTTGATTCAGTTCAGCTAATTGACTGAGACATTGCAAGGAACTGAGGAAAGGATAAATGCAGCCAGATACATAGGGGTCTTTAAAGATGACCTGTTTTAGAGTGCACATGGACTGAGACTGAAGTGACTACTTTTCTTACTCTCACATATGACTGGCTAAATTGATCAGTCTGGTGGAACCAGATATGTTAGTGGGTGGGCAGCTGAGTGTGCCATGGCCTTCTGATAAAGTTGCCCTTCAAGCCAGTGGGACCATCCAGTAAAGTGTACTGTGTCGTTTTCAGGCAGGATCAAGCCACCCATTATCCTCCCCTCCTTTTTTTGAGTGATTGTAGGATTTAAAGGCAGGTTAAAGGTATCATAGTTAATAGTGTTGACTGTCAACTGGCCCGGTAGATTCACAGTATGATGGTGTAGCTTAAAAACCCACTGCAGGACCTAATGATAGATCAAAATGTAATTTAATATGATGTTAACACTGGGCTTCTGTGGGTACAGTATGTTGGCTTAATTTTTGCCAACTGGCATAATTGGGGATCATGGCTGTACAAAATCACTGACCTCCCACAAAATCATTTTCATTCTGTACAGAGTGTATTGCAGCAGACAGTTGGTTGTTAAATTCAGCTAGGCAGTCATAGCACATTTCCAGGCTGTGAAGCTTGAGGGGAGTGCTGAACTGGTGATTAACAGCTGGCTTTTGGGGTTGAGTAGTGAGGGGTTGTTTTATTTGTGAAGAGGTTGGTATGAATCTATCAGATGTGTAGAAAACTGACTAAACTGCAAAAAATCTCTTATGTTTTCTTTACTTGGCAACAGAATTGCATAAGTGGGTGGTGCTGTTGAAGTTCATTGTTGAACATTAACTTCCTATTAATTGTGGTTTATGTACTTTAGAATTTATCTAAATGTTTTTCTTTTAACTTAATTGAGTAAATGTCCAATACTTTTAACATGTAGTGCAATGTATAATGGAAATAATGGTATAATGTATAGAATTTATTGAAAATTAATCATATGTTCTCCTTTCTGTAACTTAATTTGTAGATGCAGTATTCATATGCAACAATACTCAAACAACTCTATTCACAATTAAATATATTTTTCAAATAATCCATAACAAATTTTAAATATGTCTGTAACGTTCCATATTTCTATAGTATAAACTATGATCTGTCTAAACTATATTTAATGTTATAGTGGTGCACAAAATTTCATCCAACATTTTTTAAATTTACTGTTAATATGCAAATCAAATCAAATAATAAATATATTTTTCTTCATTCTATAGTCATGGAAACAAAAATAATAGATTAAACCAGCTTGTCTTTTCAGCTAACACCCACAACTGCACATGTTGCTAAGATATCAGCTCTATGTATGTATGTATGTATTTATGACTTAATCTAAAAGAGCATGAGACTACTGGAACATTTGTTTGTAAACCAAGTGGTAGAAAATCACTCCAGTTGCTTACCTAAGTAATGTCAAGTAGTACTACAGTACTAGCCAAATTGAAAACACATGAAAGTTTCATGTAAGGAAATACATACAGAACAAGTAAGCAGGATTAGCAGTAAAACAAAAAAGTACTTGTCAAATTTCAAATAAACTGTAAAATTGGTCTTTGTTATGTAAATGTAAATGAAGATCTAGTAAGTGGTAACACCCTTTTCATTGTGCTGCTGTTGGCGGTGATGTTTAACTACATCAATATGCAGTACATGTATGTCATATACTATATCAGTATTTTACCCAACAACAGTAATTTGACTTTATCTAATACTGAATTTAAAATCTTAATCTGAGCAGTAAGAGTCTGAAAAGTAATCACATTTACAGATACAAAATAAAGTAAAAGTATCCCAAAAATGAAATATTTTAAAGTTTCATTACTGCAAATATAGCTTAGTTGTGTAAATGTCTATAATGAGTTTGCACACCTCTGCTTGATCCCAAATAAGCAATGGGCTCCTGAATTAAACATCTGCTATAAACAGACACATTTCACCGAAGAGAATTTGGATGACAGTCTGGTTTCACTACAGATGATTCACCCACTCTGTACTTTTCAGCATCAGTGTATCCATGTGTTAAATAGAGAATCCATCAAAGAGCAGTGGAGATACTGTTGGTGAAAGAAGGGAGTGGGAGGGCTGAATGAAGCCACCAAGCTCTACTCGTCAGTAAATATCAGTGACAATGTGAAAAAAATGTATAATTTGTTGGAATTACTGAAGCCAATCGTGACAAGATTTGACTGAAAGAGTAAAACATGCCTTTTTTCAACACATCAAAATAAAAATGAAGCACTGAAAGAGAAAGAAAAACAAGAAGCACGCCCTGTAGAAAATTAAACTCTCATCTACACATTCAAATACCTGTTGCTTTTATAATGAATGAATGAATTAATATTTCCTTTGGTTTACAAAGCTAAGTGGACTCCTGTTGCTGCTCAGTACAGGTGAACTTAACACCACTACAGTCAGTCTGTATGCAGCTGGCTGTCACAAGTGATACTGTCAGCTCATGGGTTGCACCTGATTATAGGTGCACTAAAATAACCTAGATCATAAAATGTGCATTAGGCCTCAGGTGTGAATGGTTAACTCACAACAGTTTTATTCAAACATTGTCTTTAAACAGAAACTAACTCCTTGTAGTCCTGGAGCACTTTGTACTGGTATATCTTAATGCAGTGGTGCATGCTGTCAGACACAGCTAGCTGGCCTTCAGAGAGCAGGGCCAGACCACGTGGACTACTCAAGCCCTGGGTTACTATGGGCCATCCCATTCCCTGTGCTGGGTATAACAGGACCCTGTGCTGCTCTCCCCAGTCTGCTACTAACACATTACCATCTGCATCTATACAGATACCCCAGGGGCAGGCCAGGACTGGCCCCATACCAGCACATACACCCAGAACTCTCACTGTGTTCCAGCCTGACTCCAACACTTTGATGCAAGGCACACAACCTGTTTCATTGCCCCTTTCAGACACAGCTATCATGCCTGAGGTCAAGCAAGCTGCCACTAAGTAGGGGCGGTGAAATCCTGTCACCACTGTGCGCTCAAGACGGGAGCCCGTTTTAGGGTCAAGCTTGAGGGCAATGAGCGTACCTTTCCGGATATCAGCTACCAAGAACTCATCCAGCCTGGTTACCGTCACACCCCTGGGAGCCTCAAGGTCGTCTTTTGCAGAGCCAAATCCTGACCCTCCAAAAGTTTGCAGCAGGCGACCATGCCGGCTGAACACAAGCAGGGCCCGCTCTGCTGCACAGCTTAGTGCAATCAGACCCTTAGCATTGACAGCAATATCAAAGTAGTTCCGACATCGTCTGGCAGAACCGTCAGAAGTTGGGGAGGTCACTTGCTGGAGAACATTACCCCGAGGATCAGTCACCTGTTTCAAAGTTAGTTTTAACATAATTGAATTAATTTGCCATAGAAAATATATTGTAGTTAATGTTGTTTGTGTCTGAAAGATGCTAATCACAACACATACCTGGACACGTGCATTTCCACAGTCCACTATAAAGAGTTGGCCTTGTGGTGTGGCATGGATGCCACTTGGCAGGGTAAGATCAGCCCGACCTGAACCCTGCTTCCCAAACTGTCTAATGAGATGGACATCTCGGGGGTTGAACATTGTCATTGTTGGGTCTCCCTCCTCTTCCAACTCCATCAGGGCGGGCTCCCCTCTCTCTCCTCTTCCTCTTTTTGGTTCTTGGGAGGAACTATCTATGACAGACATGGATAATGACCTAGCCACACGAGATTGTTTTGAACCAGCCACTGTGATTTCCTTTTGTGGACGATGTAGAACATTTTGACCTCTAGAGTATGAAAGGACATATCCCATGCCAGAGATCTTATGCCCCCTACTGAGATTTGGGGACGTTGTTGTGGAGCTTGACATTGAGTTAGAGTTGCTATATTTCACCTTCCACTCGTCAACATGCTCATTTGTTCCACTACTAATCAGAGGGTGTGTCTTATTTGTCAAGTCCACAGCAGATTTTGATCGGCGACAATTATAATTAATAGAGCCTCTGTTCATGCTGTAGTCATGAGATGGGCTAACGATGAAAGTATAGCTGGAGTCAAGGCTGTCCGTTGGGGATGGAGCTCGACCAGAGTCACACAGCGTCCCTAAAGAGTGTTCATCAGAGGACTGGCTGAGACAAGAATGAGGACGGCCCCTGGAGGAGAGATCTAGACAACTTTGGCTGGTCAGGGTCTCTCTTGGAGTCTTCCTGAGAGTTTTTAGGGCACTGTTACTGTATCTTACATGTCTGCTGTTGGAATCTTGACTTTGTTTATCTTCTGTCTGACTTTTCAATCTTAAGTGTTTCAGCTTAGTATTTTCCTGTCTTCGTTCAGGTGAGGGTGATGACTTCCTACCAGAGACCACAGTACGCAACTTTCTTTGGTTACCGGGAGAGTAGTGTTTTCCATTGCTATTGATCTTGTATTCTTTGCCTTCATTATCTATGTTTTTATGTATGGTAGGGACAGCCAGAAATACATCCTCGCTTTGTGGCTGAAACAAGGCTGATTCCATCTCATCATCTTGGGATGACTCCCAGTCAGACTGGTCACACTTCGGAAGCCATCGACCTATTTTTGTTGAACAGAGCTGCGGTTCATCCTCTGATTCCAGGTCACTCCGGGCAGAGAGGCTAATCCTTCTGACAACCCTGCCTGTTGGTGAAGTCCATCCCTGTCCTTGGGTGCTTTTCTCTCCCCCAGCACCTTGATGGTTTTTGTATTCACATTTTATCTCCTGTGAATGGAGAGCACACATCCGCCCCTGTGGTCCACAACCTCCACCATGCAGGCACAGACTTTGCTCTTGCACACGAATATCTCCAAAACTGACAGCGTTAGGTTGGGAACTGGGCTTGAAGTTCACTTTCTTAAAGGAAACAGATATTTCCCAGGGTTGGAAGAATTCTGTGACCTCTTTCATTAGTAGATTGAGGTTTGGAGCAATTTGATCAAGGCCTGACTGCTGACCCACTTCCTGGATCTGCTGTTGAAGTTGGGTGAGTTTGCTGAGCCTTTGGTCCAACAAGGATTGGCTGACCCGGGCTGCTGCCATGTTTTCCCTCTGGACCTGCTCTAGGCGCTGCTGAGTGTCCCGATGGTCCTGCTCCACCCGCTCCAGCAGGCGTCGTTCTTCTCTGCGTGCTCCCAGGATTGCCCGCTCTACCCCTCGCTTAACCAATTCAGTCTCAGTTGTATGACGCTCTTGCAGCTGACGCAGCTCTGCCTCTGCCTGGGCAAGGTCACATTGTGCTTGTGTTGCCCAGCATGGAAAGGAGTGAGGCAGGAGAGTAGGAGAAGGACCGTCTGACTGATGGTCAGGACTGGGGCTGTGGGCTGGGATAGGCGAGCTGGGATAGCTACCCAAAGGACTTCCTACAAACATCATTATGGATAGCTGAATCTTTACTTCTTTATAGAGAACAATAATAATTCCTGCAGAAAGACATAATAAAGGGAAGGGAAGAAAATGCACACATAAAATCTTCAATAGTGAACCCAGATATGTGAGGTAACTCATATTTTAACACAAAGAGTGATATTAGCTTGAATCAATGATTAGGCTACGGGTTTATACTAAGTAGGATCTGTTGTACTATGTAGAACAGATGGCCATTAGCAAAGATATTCCAGTAATACTGTTTTACCACACCATGGCACATAGCCCAATAGGTATTGAATTGTGACTTAACCGTAATTTAGCATACATAATTTGAAGTTGTTGGAATAGAAAATAATAGTATTGGCAGATTTGTTTAGTTGAAATGCTATTCATCCCTATCTTGCAGGTGATGTGTTCTCTTATCAATCATATACTGTACCTCAAATATTACCAATATTGCAATACTGGGGTAGTATAGTATTCATTATGTGTGACCTGCCTGTGCTACCCATTGTTGTAGTAGCAAACAAATGAAACATTTTACTACAATGAAATCTAGACTATCATCAGAAATGATTTTTTTTATGAATAAGTGTGTGAAAATAAAAGAATATGGCTTATTCAAATCTGGTAAACTAATTTTCCAGTCTGGCAAAGTCAGCTGAGTTACCACCTTTTTAGCCAGATTCTTTTATTAGAGCCATTGTTATGGTGCCAAGTGAACAGCTGCTTATGGAAAGGTCATACAGCTGGGTAGGGAGGCCATAAGAGACACAGGCTGTGGGCAGAAAGAACTAGCATAGAGGAGGAGGAAAGTTTTCAGTTTTGCATGGAGAAATCTATTAGCATTTCAAATGGTGGCAGACTGCCAGAAGCATCCAGAGTAAGTGTGCGAGTGGGAGGTAAAGAGACAGCCCGAATGTCAAAGCAACAATACTTTTCAACTCCCCAGATCTGCAAATAGGCCCAGCTTTGATATTTTATTCATAAGCAGAACAAAGTGATGTTGAGAAACGGCACTGAAGGCTGTCTGTCCTCTGTGTGATGGATTGTGATGATACTGGAACACCAGAGAGCCATCATATAATAAACAGAGAGTAGCATCTTTATCGGGAATGCATTAGCAAATTTATGGCCCCAAACTGTTTTTCTTTCATATAAAGGAATGGTATGGTTACCATATAAATAAATGCTACTGTTATTTGCTATGGTTGCTGTTGTGTTTGCTACTTTGCTTTTACAATTATTTATAAAAATGGAAAAAGCTGCTTTAACAAGTAAACATTTAACACAACTGTACAAAGACTTTTCCAGTAACAAATACATGCATAATTGATTAAATTATGACACATAATGCAAAGTAAGTAAATTAAACAACAATAAACAAAAATAAGAATGGAATTTTTGCCAATTCACAGTTATTTTTACATTACTTATTTTATCATAAATAGTCAAATTATTGTAATTATTACACACTGACCCACCCACCTGGCTACTGAAGAGATACTGTATGTGTATGTCGAAGCTCAACAAGCATGCAGTACTTCAATAATACTGGAAGGTAAACCTTTTATGCTAATTTTTTTAGCCCTCAAATTCTGATTTGATATTCATCAAACTAAAGAAAGAATTCAGCCACAGCCACTTCCAGTGGAGATTTTCAAATCTTACATTATGAGAACATACAGCTGTACTGTACTCTATGTGGTTGATCTAGAAAATGTTAGTTATTTTTTTACAGTCCCTGCTTGGTTATAAATACAATAAAAGTCTATTTGATGATTATATTTGGCAGTCTACTTCATGCATTAATCTGCAGGTAACATGCAGGCTCACACGTTGGACTGTGTGAGCTTTGTTTGAGAATGAAATTTTAGTGTAATGGTGCACCATATTGGCCAACAGAATGCTTAATCAGATCTAAATGCTGAATAACAGGTCTTAATTATAATCTAATGTCTCGCAGATGGGTCTATGATCCCTGATCATAGGGCCCCCGCCTAAATGGGGGCAAAACTTTTGGTTATTTTACATCTCTTTATGAATATTCCATGTCTCTTTCTGATATTTTACTTAGTGAAAGTAGAATGTAGAAAAGCCACAATGTAGACAAATTCTGTTACAAGTTCAACAGTAGGGCTTCCAGGCTACAGTTCATCACTTTGAAAAGAAGCTCTGGCCCAGGGGTTCCCTGACCTCTTGGACCCCTTGGTTGTCACTCTTCAGTAATGCATCTATGCTCCAACCCCTATCTAACTGTATGTGGCACTATGGCTAATCATTTTCTTAGTTGTATGTCTTGTACTTGGGTTGACATAACCTTTTATATTGTAAATCTAATTAATGTAATGTAATGTAATATATTTATGTTTCAGTGGTCACTGGTCAGTGGATTGATTTCACCTTCACAGAAAGTGCCATGACTGAGGCTGGGTTTGGATGTATTGCTGAAGGCTCCTTAAAGTATCCCTGTTGGTGAGTCTGCTTTATGGGTATTTTAATCTTCGTCCTGTTTTGCTTGTTGTTGTGTTGTTTTGTGGTTTAAGTGTTAGGAGGTTTAAAGAAAAAAACCATGTTCAAACTAATCAGCTACATCCTCTCATTTTACCTTAACTGTAACTTTAATTACGATGCCACTCTGCATACTGTACATGTGAGCATTGGGGTTCACAAGTAAGGCGATACTGTTCCTATCATTTGACACCTCCACATTAGCATTATGATTACCAAAGTAAGATGCTACTTATGACACTGTCATTGGCTAAAATTAGGAACTAATTTAAAAAATAAAAAATGTTAAACTTGTAGAGACCGGAGACCTCAGTTTGTACCTCCAAAAACTATACAAACATATCAATGAGCCACATGTTACTTCATTATGATGAACATTAATTCATTATGGCTTAATTCTACAGCGTTTTGTAGCCTACTGTCACATTTATTAGTCTTGTTGTAGCAAATATTTAGCAGCTGTGTTAGAGACATACAGTCACTTTACTTTTAGTATTAGCTGTGTTATGGCTAAAGTTTATAACTAGTGTAAATATTTATTGATGCTTTCCTTGTGAGGGCGAAATAAGCACCTAATGAAACACTGCAATGTTTTAATTTTGCTTTAACATTAGCCTTGTGATTTCAGAACTAACACATCTAATGTTGGTGAGAGTTAGCACTTAACCCTGTTTCTTATTTCATAATTTAGCCTACCTCTATTGTTGCTCAAATGCTTAAATTAAAAGCACATTAATGAGTCACACAGCTACACTGGCTGTTCCTTATTTCCATGAACCCACACATTCTAGTTTATTTGAACTCTATCACTGAGCTGCTGATGTAAATACCCACTATATCACTAAATGTGTGTGAATCCACAGATGAATATTTCCCAACAAATGCACGATTTACCTTTGAATTTGAGTGATATTTTCTGAAATCTGTGGTACCCAGCTGACTGAGCTATCAAAATTAAATGATGTATTTGTGATCTTAAACATTTACATCCTCAGCAGCAATGAATGGGCTGGCAGGCTGAGGACGTCTAAAAACACTGAGAGACAAACTAAGACATGTTGGTTTTGGTTTTGGGCAAATTACAGTTAAATTGTGGTAGTATTTGTATTTATATCAAGAATCATATGTAGAGGCTTTAGTGGTCATAATGCCGTTAATAGCCACTCTGTTTAAAGTTGCAGTCATATTATTGGAAATAGGTGGACTAGCACAAATGCAGCACTTTGGCGAGTGTTTTGGTACTACTAGAAAAACCAAGAAGCTGTTGGCGTACCTGCTTCTTGGTATACCAACATGTACTTGAGGGAGTGTATTAAATACATTGGAATTAGTGTGACATTTGTATCTGGGGCATTAATAATTTAAGCATTTAAGTGGTCTACAGTGAGTCTAGCTTAACACATAAATAATTTAACATTCTGAAAGAAACTATTCTTCATAGAAGTTAGTCATACTTTTCATAGTTGAGACCGTCATTGCTCGCTTTTACTTGGCAAAAATAATGAATGCAGAACTTTTACTTTCTTTACTTAATATTCTTTTTATTGTGGTGCAGTTCGGGCCAGTGAAGTTATGTTAGAGTTAAATTACATATTGTACGTATCTGAGGCGCTGTGCCAGTCTCATCACCTGGTGTCACAGACCAGGTTTCCACTCCTGCTACCAAACTAAATTATAGATGAGGAGGATCCAGTTGCTCATCTTGTGAATGCTCAGAATAAGTAGATTAGATTAGATAGCAAACAACCCAATGCTAATACTATGTCTGTCCTGAAGGGTTAAATTTTAGAAATAACAAGGCTGACAAAACTGAATGATTATTAAATTGATTGTAAATAATTTCCTCCGGTTTCCTCCCACCGTGCAAAGACATGCATGTTTGGTTAACTGGTGCGTCTAATTTGCCTATAGATGTGAATGTTTTTCTGTCTCAAAATGTCAGCCCTGTAATAGACTGGCAACCTGTCCAGGGTGTACCCTGCCTCTTGCAATGACAGCTGGGCACCCCCACCACCCTTAAGAGGAAAATATATATCTTACCTGTAGCCAGGTACCAATGCAGCTATAACCCCAGGCTCTACTCTTCATTACCACATGCCCCTGATCTCCTTCACTTTAACCATCAGCCTCTCTCCCTCCCTCTGTGTTGTCTCCCCTCTTGTTGGCTGTTGCTAGGAGACCACCTAGCCAACTCCAGTTTCCTTTGCATGCAAACTCAGTAATCGCTTCAGCTCTAAACACTACCCTTGTTTCTGATGATATGTGCATCAGTGCAGTTGCGCCCTTAACTACACCACATCCAGCATCTCTCTAAGTAACCAGAAATGTTTCCAATGGAGTAAAAATATTTGTAACTTAATATGGAAATACTTTCCACCCCAATATGTGCATGGCGACAGTAGATCAGGTAATAAAGCAGTCGTCCATGAACCCCAGGTATAGTGGTTCAACTGCTGGTGCCTCCTGGCCACATGTCGAGGTGTCCATGGAGAACACACTGAAACCCTGTTACAGAACTGACATCTACTGCCTAGCAGCTGTCCAACAGCAATTTCCACAAGGTTATCAGTAAAGTATTTCATGAATTATAAAGAAGATACTCCAAACCTCCTAAATTAAGATTAGTCGCAGGGAAACATAGGCTATGGCCTCCAGCCCATATCAAACGAAATGTCGTTGCTTGGCTCACAGAGAAGTCAGGCACATGAATTATCTACATAATTCAATATTCGCAGAATTACCTAAATATTCAATATTCGCAGAATACAATATTTAGATATGAAGTGCTGGTATGGCTTAAAAATAGTTAAAATTACTAAGTGTACAGAAGTATTACAAGAATAAAGTGGCATAGTGATGGAATTGCACAGACGTAGCATCTTAGCAGCATGTTATAGTCCAGTGAGGTTCCTATGGATGGTGGGGGGATGGAGAGAGGGGGGGCTGTTGCAATCCATGGACGAAGGTTTTACATTTACTGTGTGTGGGTGCTCAACAGTCTTATGGCCAGGGGAAAAAAACTGTCTCTAAATCTGGACATCCTGCTGCGGATGCTGCAGAACCTTCTGCCAGAGGTCAGCCTTGAGAACAGTCCATGGTGGGGGTGGGTGGGGTCAAAGGAGATACGTTGGGCTCTGGTCAAGCAGCGCTTGTGGCCAATGTCCCGGATAGAGGGGAGCGGGGTCCCGATGATTTTTTCCGCTGTCCTCACCACTCTCTGCAGGGACTTCCAGTCTAAGGCCTTGCAGGCCCCAAACCAGACGGAGATGCAGCTGGTCAGCAGGCTCTCGATGGTGCCTCTGTAGAAGGTGGTCAGGATGGGAGGGGGGAGGGAAGCTCTCCTCATCTGGCGCAGGAAGTGCAAGCGCTGCTGTGCCTTTTTTTATCAAGGAGGTGGTGTTGAGAGACCAGGTTAATTTATCAGTGATTTGCACCACCAGGAACTTGGTACTGCTGACTACTTCCACTGCTGTGTCATTGATGGGGAGTGGTGTGTGACTAGGCTGAGATTTCCTAAAGTCAACAATGATCTCCTTTGTCTTATCAACATTGAGGATCAGATTGTTGACTTTGCACCAGTCCACCAGGTGTTTCACCTCGTCTCTGTAGGCCAGCTCGTTGTCATCCTGGATGAGACCCACAACGGTTGTGTCATCCGCGAACTTCAAGAAGTGGTTGGTGTTGTATCTGGGACGACAGTCATGGGTCATCAGGGTGAACAGCAGGGGGCTGAGAACACAGCCCTGCGGGGAACAGGTGTTCAGGGAGATGACACTGGAGATGTTATTGTTCACACGTACAGACTGGGTTCTGTTGGTGAGGAAGTCCAGTAGCCAGTTGCATAGGTGGGTGTCGAGGCCCAGGTGACCCAGTTTGCACACCAGATGCTGGGGGATTAACGTGTTGAACGCTGAGCTGAAATCCAGAAACAGCATCCGCACGTGGGTATTTTTTCCCTCCAGGTGTTCCAGGCTCAGGTGGAAAGCAGAGGAGATGGCATCCTCTGTAGAGCGGTTCGGCTGGTATACAAACTGGAACGGGTCGAATGATGGTGGGAGTTTGGAGATGATGTGATCCTTCACCACTCTCTCGAAGCACTTCATAATGATGGAAGTGAGTGCTACGGGTCGGAGGTCATTCAAGTTAGTGATGATGGATTTCTTAGGCACTGGTATGATGGTGGCAGCCTTGAAACATGATGGGACAACAGCCTGGATCAACGAGGTGTTAAAGGTGTCGGTAAGTACGCAGGCCAGCTGGTCAGCAGATTCCCTGACAACCCGTCCCGGAATGTTATCGGGGCCTGCCGCCTTCCGTACGTTGACTTTTCTCAGGCTCTTCCGCACATCCGCTGTTTCAAGTCTGAGTGCCTGATCGTCGGGGTGAGGGATAGCTTTCCTTGCGGGGTTGGTGTTTAGTTCCTCAAACTGTCCGAAGAACTGATTCAGTTTGTTGAGGAAACTGATGTTGTCCTGACGGGGGGGTGGCCTAATAACCTGTGATGGACTGGATGCCTTGCCACAGACATCTGGTGTTACCCGGGTTTTTGAAAAGACCATGGATCCGCTGACCTTGGGAGCGCTTTGCCGCCTTGATAGTGCAGTTCAGGTTGGATCTTGCTTCTCTGAGAGCCCCAGCGTCACCAGATCTGAAGGCAACATCACGCTCCCTCAGTGCTGCTCGTACCTCCTTGGTCATCCATGGCTTGTCGTTGGCCCTGATTATGACAGTCTTGGTAACAGAGACATCTTCTGCGCACTTCAGAATGTACGCACACACAGTTGAAGCATACTCCTCCACATCTGTATGTTTGCTGTCAGTTGCAGCCCTTTTGAACACATCCCAATCCGTGCTCTCAAAGCAGTCTTGTAGCGCCGACATAGCTCCTTCAGGCTACACTTTCACTTGTTTCAGAATGGGCTTCCCTCTGACGAGCAGAGGTTTGTATGCTGGAATCAGCATAACGGAGAGGCGGTCTGAGGAGCCGAGGTGTGGGCGGGGGGCTGCTCTGAAAGCCTTCTTGATGTTAGTGTATACCAAGTCCAATGTGTTCTCCCCCCTAGTAGCAAAGTCCACATGCTGCTAGAAATTAGGAAGGACAGTCTTCATGTTGGCCTGATTAAAGTCCCCTGCCATGATAAAAACGCCCTCCGGGTATGTGGTTTGCAGGTTGCTGATGGCATTGTAGAGAACACACAGGGCTTCCTTGGTATTCGCACTAGGAGGGATGTACACTGCTGTGATGATTACTGTTGAGAATTCCCAGGGGAAGTAGAATGGCCTGCATTTGATAATCATAAACTCAATGTCCGTGGAACAATGACTTACGATCATGGCAGCGTTGTTACACCAACTGTTTTTTATGTAGACGCACACACCACCACCTCGGGATTTACCGGTGAGACCGCAGCTTCTATCTGCTCTGAATGTAGCAAGCCCCTCCAGGCTAATGGCGTCGTCCGGGACCAATGAATTCAGCCATGTCTCGATGAAAATGAGAGCACAGCAGTCTCTAGTTTCCCGTTTGGTGGATAAATCCAGCTTTAGGTAGTCCAATTTGTTCTCTAGAGAGCGTACGTTGGCGAGCAGGACGGATGGAAGCGGAGATCTGAACGGGTTAGCCTTTTTGCTGCTAGCCCACCGCGACAGCCGCGCTTCTGTTTCCTGTCACACCGTCTCCGATGCTCCCTAGGGCGGCCTGTGCTGGTGGGAAATTCTGCTGTTCTGCAGACCTCTGGGTCCGGCCGACGTAGCAGTCCGAGGTTGCGTAGGGTGGTAAACACTACGGTGTTTACTGACCCAAAACTGCTGGATCCACGCAGTGTCCACACGAACTGACGGTCGTAAATGGGTATAGCGAGTTGAACCGTTGTTACGGGTTTCACTGGTTTTGTACTATCGTGAGCCAAAGCAGCCGCAGCCGACATGGGCACCGCCATCTTACAAACTCAAAAGGCATTATAACATTGATTTATGTAAATATTTTGAACCGGTTAAACCACAGATTAGTATTTTTGTAAAATAACATAATACATTATATAATATCTGTAATTTTTACATCTACTGGTAAAGAATATGTATTTATCCTGCTGCCTTCTTACTGTGGTGCAGGTGGACAGACCTCTGGATATAACATGTCAACAGTTTTTGTTTAATAGCTGACAAATGATAAACTTAAACGTAAATATGTGATTTATTCACCTGTGGACTGTTTCCTTTGTCTCTTTCTGCACGTATTACTGCGTGAACCTTCCTTTACCTCTCACATTAAGCCATTCCTCTGTCCCTCCACAACTTCAACAGCTTAAAAACCTCAACATCACACTGTTTTAATGAATAAAAAAGCTGAACAAAAACCACAGTAAACAGTTTTGATGTTTAGTCACTTTTTTGTCTCTTTAATTCTTCAGTTACAAATATTTGTTTCTGATGACAGAAACTTCACACTTCAGTTGAAAGGCACCTTGATTCCTTCACCTTCACGACAGAATTCTGCAAAAAGAAAAGAGATTAATGATAATGACAGAAGTCTGATATCACACATGTTGAGTTCACTGCGTGAACAGAAAGATTTAAAGATGAAGAACCTTTCTTTGGGTCGTAGCGGAAGTCTGGTTCTCCGGAGAAGCCGAGGCAGCTCGCCTGCTGCTTGAAGTGTTCCAAGTCCGAGTCCTTCACGGTCGTCTCTCGTGCTGGAACCAAAAGACAAAAGTTGGTGAACGTTTCGAATGTACGGTGGGTTATTTCGCCTGACTTGTTTCTTCTTACCCAGCAGACAAAGGGTGCGAGCAGTTATCTCCTTCTCTTCACTGTTGATGTTCATGAATTTAAGGATCTTGTCGATGTTTCTGGCAGTGCTGGTGATGCTGAGGACCAGACAGCCATCGCAGCTCGGCAGCACGTGGAACTCTGAGGTCATGTTAGCTACTGAAGACAGAAGCACAGTGAGAAAATAAGTTCTCCAGAGCTGAAATGATTCATGAAACTAAGTTGGCAACGATTTTAATAATGACTAATTGGAGTTTTTAATTGGTTTCTCTGTTTTATGTCCCAGGACAGCAAATATCTCTGTGTTCCAGTAGAGCAAATATCTTTTCAGGACATCTAAGGACATCACCTTTAATGTTGGGAAACTGAGATGAACATTTTCAGTATGTTCTGATGTTATGAGACCATCTCATTAATCAGTAAATTGGGAAATGATGTGACTTTAATCAATCTAATGAAAACAGTTAGTTACAGCCTCTGTGCTGTCGAACATCCAGTCCCATCCAAAAATACTGGAACATTTGTGGTGGCAGGTGTTTCATGTCACCCAGATGTTTTCTGTGAAATCGACTGTTCAAACAATATTTAAGCCTTTATGAACACTGAGATACTTTTACGTCAGCATTTGTAAATGACCTCAGTGGCTTTCAATATTCATTAGTGCTGTAGATGCTTATAATTGGCTTAATTTATTAAAAGGTATTAATATATTTTATGTGGGTGCATTATTCTGCTGTGGTTCAAGTATAAACAATATGTTAAGTTTGTAGGATAAACACGTGTAACTGGAAACTGGTTTTCTACTTCAGTAATGGAGGCCTTTCGGTAGCCTGCATTTGCCTCAGCTCACAGATTTGAGGAGCAACAAAACAAATTAATGAAAATTTACATACAATTTTAAAATAGTGCATTCAAATTAATTTATTTTTCATTGTTTGCAAATGTATGAAAAAGAAAAACTGAAACATCACATTATCATAACTAATCAGACCCTTTTCAACAACACGTGAAATTTAGCTCAGGTTCCTCCTGTTTCTCTTGATCATTGCTGAGATGTTTCTACACCTTGACTGGAGTCCACCTGTGGTAAATTAAATTCATTGGACATGATTTGGAAAGGCACACACCTCTCTATAGAAGGCCTCACAGCTGACAATGCATACTGTATCCGAAACCAAAACCCACAAGGTCAAAGGAACTGCCTTCAGGGCTCAGAGATGGGATTATTGTAAGGCACAGATCTGGGAAAACTACAAAGAATTCTGGTTCACTGAATGTTCCTGAGAGCACAGTGGCCTCCATTATTCTCAAATGATAGAAGCACAACTAGGACTCTTTTATGAGCTGGTCTCCCCACCAAACTGAACAATTGTGAAACTGGTGGGTCACTCGGACTGACCTCCAGAGACCTTATGTGGAGACGGGAAAAAAGTTCCAGAACTATCACTGCAGCCCTCCACAGATCTGGGCTTTATGGCAGAGTGGCTAAATGGAAGCCATTAGACTCTTTACTACTACTACTTCTTTTTTAGAGTCTTTACATATGATGAGATTATTCTGAGTCATCAGTCTGAGTTTGATTTAAGGGCAGAAACGGACCAATCAATGACTGGTGTTGATTTGAGCCTCGGTTTGACCTGTGAAGACTCTATTTATTTTTATAAAGAATAAATCAACATGAAAACCAAAGAACTGTCTATAGGAGGGAAGCAGCCATTTTGAATCAGAGAAAATCAAGAAAATCAAAGGTACTGCACAAACATTGGGAATAGCCAGTACAAGAATTTGGAATGTCCTGAAAAGAAAGAAACCACTGGTGCACTGATAACTCACAAACATGGGTCAGTCAAGCTAAAACAACAGCTCACGACAAAAACATTGTGAGACTTGTAAAGAAAAAAAATCAAAACTACAGTTGAACGTATCACAGTCCACCTCTCAAACAAGACTTCATGATCAGAAAAACAGAGGCCAAACCACAAGATGCAAACAAATCATCAGCAGTAAAAAATCAAAAAGCCAGTGGAATTTGTAAAGATGAGCCACAAATGTTCTGGAACAAAGGTCATGAACTGATGAGACCAAGATGAACCAACACCAACGTGATGGAGGAGGAAAAGATCTGATAATGATCCAAACCACACAAGCTCCTCTGATTTCTGTAAAGCAGCTTTAGTGAGCTTTACACCTAAAGAATCACGTGCTTACTTTTAATTAATACGTCAGAAACTCTGAACTCCAGTGTTTTTTCAGATCAGGAAACTTACACGATGTTTTTGCTGTGTTGCCGTCAATAGTTACGTTGGTCGTTGATGAGAGGCAGGTTCCATTTCTGGGGCAAAGAGACAGGAGAAGGTGAGTTAGTGTAAAAACCAAACTCGTTCTCAGATCACTTGTAGCTGTAACTGAAATCTCCACAAACAGACATGAAAAACCAATGAAAGGTTTAAACCCAGAACCTTTTTGCTCAATCCTATGATTAGGAAAACACAGAGGCAAGAGAAGCATTTTGGGGATAAAACTGATTTACAGCAGTAATTATTATTATTGCAGTTAACTCACATTCTGTTCTCCTGAGACATAACGAGTTCATTAGGGCTGGACGGTGACATGGAGAAGTTCAACCAGCCTGTGTGGGTCATCTTCAAGATGTTCTTATATACCTGATGATCATTGTAACCCACGATGAGGTTTGACCTGCCCAACAGCTGCACACAAACACAAGAATCAGTCAGTGACGACAAACATCCAGCACTCCCGTAACCGTTAAGTGGAAAAGTGGTTAGAACAATGGGTGGATGGATTGGGGAATATTGATTGATTTGCCCATTTCTTGGTTAGAATTGACCTTTGCTGTAAATTAATTACAGGTATGACTGTGACAAGCAACATTTGAAATCCTACAAAAATTCATATATTTTTATTTTTGATATTTATAAAAGTGTGTATAAAGTTATAGCTAATTCCCCCAAGTTGTTTTGCCCTTTACATGTTTCCATGATTATTCTTTTTTATACTACTGGAGAATCTCTGCCGTTAAACTGTCCAATACAAAACAAATTTAAATCAAATATGAAATATTAAATATTAAATTTAAATTGGATATTAAAACACTACAGGTCATGACAACCAGCTGAGCAGCTAACTGTTTGATCAAAAGAGAAAACCATCCACTGACAAATCTACCTGGTTATCAGAGCAATCTGTTGTCAGCTGGTTTAGTTGGTATTAAAGTTACGACAGAAATCAAATCAACAACACCGATGTAAATTCAAGACTTTACAGCTTCTTGAGTCTCTACAACAAAGAATAGTCGGTGGATTCCTGGATAGGAAACAGATTCACATCTTGGCAAATCGGTTAAGTTGGTTAAATGCTGCTGTAATCCTTAACGAACACTCTCAAAGACCCAGACAGGAATCAGCGGGGGGTTTACCACGGAGGGGTCGGCCAGAGACAGAGGTGCAACCAGAGGTTGGCATTCTTCAGGAGTCAGAGCCGAGCTGCTCAGAAACAGTTCCAGAACCAGGAACAGACTGAACCACAGATTCATGATGCTTCAGAACAAAACTGACTGAAAACTGGCTGAGTCCTGAGTCTTTATAGAAGCTGCTGCTGGCAGAGTGACCCAGTGTTAGATCATGAAGTGTCTTTATGTGCTGGTTCAAAGAGAACATCAGGTTAAGCTGTGGTTATAGGATTTCACAACGACAACAGGCATCAATCATTTACAGTTTCGTTGAATTACGCTCAGTCAACATTGACCATTGACAGTATAGAGAACAGCAGCTTGAATCTGAAACCCAAACTGAGATAAAATACGACCTCTGTCAGCACTGCTGTAATATCACTACATGCTGAATAGTGAGTCATTGTATGTGTATATGTGTCCAAACACAGGTAAAAGTTTGTGGAACAGGAAAGGTTCTGGACTGTCTTCACTGGACTGAAATGCTGTAAGGACTCTTCATCAATCAGCATCAAATTCATTCTGTCAAAACCAATAGATGGTCTTTGATTTTCAAATCAGTAAAGACAAAAATCTCAACAACAATATTCAGGAAAGGCAAATTTAAAGTTTAAGATTAAAGGCAGATTAAAGAATGTTTTGTACCATATCAGTTAGATCCAGGACATTCTTATACTCTCATATCATATCTATCTCTCAATATCACACAACATGTGTGTTTAGCTCACGTGACCACTGCTCTCTTATTTACCCAGGGATGGGGGGTCAATGGTCTGTTCATTGACAGTAATGGATATATCATACTCAGCAACTTCTTCCTCGCATGACTGGCTGGTTGTCACTATCCAAGTAAAGGGGAGAGGAGTGAAATTGAGGCACAACGTTACAAAGAATGGATCTTAAGTGAGCAAAAGTCTGGAAACATGCTCCTTGTTACCCAGGTGTCCTGTGAGATCAACTGTTTCAACAATATGTCTAAATGACTACTCCCAGCCTTGGATCTGTGAAGACAGCATTTGTTGTTAAAAAGGATAAAACAGCAACATGAAAACCAGAGAGAAAATCAACATTTAAAATCTGAGAAAAGAGAGAATTAATCAAAGGTGCTGCACAAACACCGTTCACATCCAATTCAATGGTTTGAAACACACTGATGTGATCAACACAATGAAAGAAACCGAGTCTACATGTCTGTAGACAGCACTCAAGACGATTTTTTCAACCTTCACTAACATCAGTAGCATTGATAATGAATACCTCACCTTGTGTCACATTATATAATTTGCAGAGACACATTTACAGTTGATGTCAGTAATACAACGTCCAAGATCCAGACAGTTCCAAAGACTTTATGGTAGCAAGGGAAAACCAAAGTAAATAGGTTGAAAGGTTACCGGGATGCCTTTGTTGTCCTTGGTTCTCTTGACAACATTATATGTCATCCACAGCTGTTTTACCTGATTCTCAACAAAGCACAGGACTTACACAGCAGACTGGAGACCGAGTCCAGTATAAGAGAACTTTCTATTGATGTTATTGTGTTTGTCATATGACGAACATCATGTGAAGTTAAGTGGAGGAATTGTTCTAAAGACTATATGAAGACTTAATTTGTGGTTGTCTTGCATCTCTTTCAGCCTAGGATCGCATATTGGAGTGGTGGACCCACCCTCATCACCAGACACGCTGCCATGTGACTGAAAAACTCCACAGTGTTTTATGTCACTGTGGAGTTTATCAGTGTGTCACTGCCGCACAAAGACCCTCAGTTTCACTCTCTGTCTGCACCGTGTGTAAACGTGCAGTAGCGGGAGTCAGAGTTTCATTAACTGACCTGAAGTCAAGCACTGAATCATCAGATCCAGATTCCAGAGTAAAGACCAGCACGTTACTACAGTACAGCTGTGGAATAAAAAAAACAGTAAGTGATGTGGGAACCGCGTCCATCAATGGTTGCAGGCTACGTGTTGTTTTTTCCTCTGCCTCCATTACCCTTTAAAAGTTTATTATTTTATTTTCTCTTCTTGATCACAGCTGCTTGTTGATTGGTTCTGTAGCTCATCAGACTGGAGTTAGTGGTCTTTCTCTGTCTATTTGAATTGATTGTTTTTAAAGTTTAAAGTTAGTTTTGGGTAGATTTAACACAGGTCTATTTCAGACCATCATTCTGGTTCTGTAAAAACACAGTCTGGTGACATTAATGTTTCATATGTAGTGAATTAGATTTGTGTGTCGACATCAGTGGAGCTGACTCTGCTGGATGTGGTTTTAATGGTCTGACTGGGATTCTTCCCTGGTACTGTTTTCATCATTTGAGGAAACTTGCAGGTTGTTGAGGTGGGAGGTGGACTCTTTGAAATTCAGGAAACACAGTGATCATCAGAAATGACCTGTGTGTGTGTGTGTGTGTGTGTCCTCAGTGAACTGTATCAGTCTCTGCAGTATCTTCCAGCTGCAGCAGTCAGTTC
>JAUMHL010000014.1:6068217-6091016 GCA_032362345.1 Sandelia bainsii
AGAGCCCCAGCGTCACCAGATCTGAAGGCAACATCACGCTCCCTCAGTGCTGCTCGTACCTCCTTGGTCATCCATGGTTTGTCGTTGGCCTTGATTATGACAGTCTTGGTAACAGAGACATCTTCTGCGCACTTCAGAATGTACGCACACACAGCTGAAGCATACTCCTCCATGTCTGTATGTTCGCTGTCAGTTGCAGCCTTTTTGAACACATCCCAATCCGTGCTCTCAAAGCATATAAAGCATTATATGATTATGTAGGATTTATAGGATGCACATTAACTTGCACTTCCCTGGGACCACACCTTGAAATTACACGGTTGATATTAGAAAAATCTATAGCATAACTATCTTATTCAAACAATGACCATGGATATATTGATAATCTATGATGATAATCTATCAAAACACAAAAAAAATCAAGAAACAGTAATCAAAGCAGCTTTAAAATTCACTCGTATAACAGAGCTAAATTATATTGTCTGTGTATGTGTACTTCTTAAAAGTAGGAATACGTGCTAATCTTCTAACCCTAACCCATCAGCAACACCTATTACTGATTTTTTTAAATTATTTAAATTACTACAAAATTATTGAATAATGATGTGTTTCACTGGGTAATTTCATTTAGAAAACAAATGCGGCGTACCTGCGTATGCTGCAGTTTTCTGTACAAATAAGACAAGTTTATCTTGTACCAGAAGCCAATAAACTGTTTCAGTAAGATGGCTATACTATGTACATCTTAAAGCTTAATGGGCCGCCAAGACTGTAAAACTGAACATTTTTTCTCGCAACGGATATGACTTCTTCCATTTTCTTAATGATACTGTCCACATGCGACAGAGACCATGTCAGATAGTGATTAAATGCGGTCACTAATAATTTAATCTGATTAACTAGTTCTAGTTTAACATTGCTCAAGATTTGTGCAACCAGCAATTAGTCTTAAAATCTTTCAATTAATGGTCTCAGACTCAAGGGGACCCTTCAAACAAATAAGGTGTATTTTTCATATTTTTTAGTTAGTTTAATAGTTTTTCCAATATGTTTCTTGTTAAATACTGGAGCTTCACATTTAATTGACTTTAAATTAACACAATCTTTTTGGTTGACAGTAAGAGAGAGGTCATAAGCAGACTCTCATTGGACAATGCAGAACCACTGTTTCATCAAACTGGAGTTATGATGTTTACATGGATCGCAAACTAACACTCTCCTCCTCAGTGTTAAGTTCATACAGTCGCATGACAACAGAAAAAGACACCAGGACAAAGGTGGTATTGCTAGGCAAAGACTTTATAAATTAATAAAAACATTCCCTTTGTAGTGTTCTTCTGACAGTTCTTTCCCACATTTGTATTTTTGTCCTTTTTCTGATGATTTCAAAATATAGAAAAATATTTGACAACATTCATCATTACATTATTTTAGCATGATTTCCATTCTGTCCTGTTGGTTATTTCACATACCTCTGGATGTCTGACCTATTACTTTTTACAGTATTTACACATTACATCAGTCCACATGATCTTTTCAGCTTCAAACAGGGGGCATTAGAGCGTGGTTTGCATAGATCACAGGGGAGAAATGTTCGTGAAAAGCCTTGCAAAGTAAAAGTGACATCCCATGATAAGCATAACAAAATCAATACATGAAAAATAACATCAAACATGGCACAAAGTGTAAAGATAATGTGTAAAGAAAATCAACTTAGAACAAATTCTAACCAGAAACTGAATCCTTCAGATCAACTGTGTGGAACAGTGAGAACTATAATACCTCATAAAATACATGAAATACAAGCAAGCATAAAAACAGTGAGCAGTGAAAAACGTCTGCAGGAAGTGTCCACAGGTGGCTAAAAAGTTCTTTAACACATGGTTAATTAGATCTTTAAATTAGGGCTGATCCTCAAAAACCTTATTCTGTCCAAGAATATTCATAATTCTGGAATAATAATTCTGATTTATTACAGCTTGGGTTTTATTTTCATAGGTGTGACCATCAGTTCTATAATCTTATATATATATATATATAAGTTTTTGCAGACTTGGTGAGTACAATGTTTTTTTATGTCCTTTTAACATCTTCCTTGTATTTCTCCATGTTTACTGTTAAATATATGGTGTTGAGGCATTGGCAATTTTGGCTTATTTAAAAGCACTTTTAGCAGCTGAAAAGCACTATATGAAACTGATCGCTTATATAGAGACACTGGAAGATACAGGGATCTGAGAGATTGTCTTTGGTGTCCATGAATGCATCACATAAATACACATCGCTGAAAAAGCTTAGTTACAGTGTGACTGATTAAGTAATGAGCATTTACCAACATGCTCAGAACACGACCCATCTTTAAAAGAAGTGTTTGTAAAAACAGGTTAGTTAAAAATCACACTCTTGAGTGTAAAGGTAATGAAACCTGATGAGCAGTGAGACCCTCTGGCCTTTTTCTCTGTACAAAGGAGACAATCATGCTCTGTACACACGGATAAGCAAGAGACTAGGTGAATAGATGGACATACGGATGGCAGTAGATTTGAAAAAAACAAAAAAAAAACAAAAAAACAAGTGATTTATCAGTTTAATTAACCGAGCACAAACATTTGGTGTGAAACGGGTTCTTGTTGCTGCTGATCTGTGCAGGCACTGGGATGACTCACTAACTATATATACTATAAATACTCTGCACTATTGCACAAAATCTACTGTGCACTATTTAATTATCATGTGATTATAAACCTGGCCTTAACTGACATGCAGAAACTCTTAACTAATGCTACTTAAAAAAAAATAAACTGTTGGGTGTTTTGAAATGTGTCTACAAATTCCATAGAAAAGTGACTTATAGCAGTAATGAAGTATTACATTTACAACAGGACGACCACAGCTCTTGCTCTGACAAGCTGAGAAGATGAAAGGTTTCTAAAAATCATGTGGTATTCAGTTTCAAAGAGAAGACTTTGCGGGATGCCAGGCAGTTTATCTACTGCTAATAACTGAAAGAGAATAACAATATGTGCAAGAAGAACATTATTTCATGAAAAATTGGGTCATGGGTAAAAGGATACAATGCAGTCATACAGGTAATGTTTCAGTTTACAGGTTCTTAATTTCAGAAAGTTCTCTCACAATTTCTAGGGTAGTTAAAAGAAATATATTAACAAATTAGAGATCTAAAAACTACCAACATGCAACAACTCTCAAGCCTGAAAATGTTGCTTAACATTGAGGAAACAAACTAAAAGAATCTATTGTCTTGGAAAAAGCTTTTAACACTGTGTGGCTGCGACATTCAACCTCAAACACAACAAAATAACTTAAATGGCACTGTCCCCTCCACATTCTCACATACACAGTTATACTTGGTAACTAACAATGAAATGAAGAGATAGTAGCTATTACATTAACAAAAACGGGTGTTTGTGTTAAAAAAAATATATATATAGCAGCAGCATGTTAGTTTCCAAGATGACGTTTTTTTTATCCTGTCTCACCAAAAAGAGACATAATTTTGAAGCTAACTACAACAAAAATGGAAAAAATGAATTGGAGTTTGATTCTTACAAGCTTAATTTTTTTTATCTCACAGCTAAACAAAGATCTTCTTAAAGAAACATGTACATTTCTTACAAGGAACTTTTTCAAATGTCAGTTTAAAGTAAAAGAAAATAACACTCCCTAGAAAAACAAGTTCCCTTTTCGCCTTTTTCAACTGGGGTATTTTTTTTTTAAATGACTAAATGACACGTTAACAATATGAATTGTAAAGCAGTCCTGTCTTTTTTATCCCACAGCCTTTTTTATGGCAACGGGTCAATGGCTTATTGATGGCCTGGAGAATTGGCATCACCAAAATGAGTCACTCTTGAAAATAAACTTACACAATGACAGACATCACTGCTCCCAACTGTTGCTGATATGTCTAGAATATGGTGCAAAGACAAACAAAATATTATAAAATGGCATCCATCTCCTAAGCTTTTCCAGTACATGTGTGGCGGTCATGCTGATCAACAGGACAGAAAACACCACTCTCCTTCTCTTCTGTTTTCCAGTTTTCAATCTGTTCATTGATAACTAGTCTTTGCAGCGGTGCAGCCTTTAAAAAAAACAAACACAAAATGGACACTTGAGGTGTTAACTCTAATGTTCTCTACTGTCCAGTCTTTGTGTTATGGCCCCAGGCCTTATTGTATTCTACTTTGATAGAGGACAAAAAGCTCTGTGACGAAAGCAAAGATGAGCTTATCGTACAGAGGAAGCTGATTGGATCCCTTTGTATCTGATTGACTAACCTACACTTTTAGTGTTTTCCTGCAAATCAATTTTTTGGTGTTTGTCATAATTTAGTTTCACCTCTATGCCAGCTGAAAGCGCCCCCTTCAACTAAAAAGATAGATAAAGAGTATCAACTAGCACCAAATATGTGCACCTATTTCTTTTATCTGTGGCTTTACTGTGTCACACTATACCATGACATGGTATGTGTATATACAAGCTCAAAAATCTCAAGAGTTTATTGAGATTTTATGAGTATAGAATGCAAATATAGTACATGATATGCACAATATCATAGGTTTACAGATGAGAAAAATTATTTCAGTCCTATAGATATCCTATGATGCTTTTGGTACAAAAATGCCACCGTTTTCCTCTTTTTTTCCTCCTTTTTGTCTGTGTAATTTCAGACGACCTGCTTCAGTGACAGAAAAGTCTCAGTGCTCCAGCTTGGCCTCTGATGATGGGAGACTTATAGAACTCTCTTGACAGTCTAAGCACAAAGAAATGTAGGCTGGGAGCTACAGTACATTCGAGGAGTTTATTCCTCTGCCTCCTGGCTTTGAGGGAAGGGCAGACTTACAGCGTGCTCTTGAGCCAGAGCAGCCAGCTCCTTGAGGAACTCGCAGAAGATAACAGCGCAGTAGACAGCGTTCTTCACTCGTAGTGCCTCAGCTTGCTTCTCCAGGCTAGACGCCCCTCCACTGCCACCGCCCTTGAACAGAGCGCTGTGCAGTGATTGGCCGCCATCCCGTACGTGTGCAAAAGCCAGCTGAGCGGCATGTCGAGCGCGGGTCGGGCTGTTGGTGTGACGAAGGATCAGATCTCCGAGAGACGGCTTACGACTCTTAACTAAAAGAACAAAGCATTAAGTTTATGAGTGGAAACAAGGATGTGTTACAAAATTAATGTAAACTCAAGATCCACAATGTCTGGTGCTTTCAAAGATGATTAGGAAAAAAAAGGTTACTATGCAGTCATACACGTAATGTTTCAGTTTACAGGTTCTTAATTTCAAGAAGTAAATAAATGTACTCACCTAGAGAATCAGAGCGCCGTAAGGTGGGAACAGCAGCAGGTGACTCAGTCCAATCCACTTTGCCTCGGGCCACCAGGTACTGCTGGGCTTTCTTCAGCATAGCAGGGAAGTCCTCGTGGGAGGCTGCAAATGCCTCAATGCGGTTCTTCACAGAACCTAGAACCTGAGGAGAGAACAGAGTTTGAGTTTTGATTGATCAATGACAGTCTTGTTTTAGCTAAATACTGGGTCAGTCAATTTCACCTTTTAGGGCTCTAACAAAGAAGATAATACTAATAATCTACAGCCTGCAGTGTTCATTACTCTTCATGATTGAAGAAGTTTACCTCCTTGAATGTGTGTGTGTGTGTGTGTGTGAGTGAGTCACTCTACCAAAAGTTAAATCATCATTTTTACTGTCCGATATCCTTCTGCAGTATATGGACAGAAACTGAATATGGAAAGAAATTCTCTATGCAAATCTCATTGTGGGCCTGATGCTTTTGGAACAAAAGCAAGCACAGAAGTAAGGTGGGCCGGAAAAGGACAACTAGGCCTAAAAACTGTCCACAATTCAAGGGCAAATACATTAACCAATTTTCTCCAGTTTCTCCTGAGCTTGTGAAATTTTATAAACTTAAGCTCAAAGGAGGACATGGAGGGCATTCCTAGACCTTTATATTACAGGTGTTGCAGGGTGAAGTGTACCTGGATCAGTGACTTGACACTGGGCTGGAAGACCATGTTGGTGTTGAGCAGGAAGGAGCGTAGGAGAGGCTGAGGATAGCAGGCCAGCTGGGCCACGATGCCTGTGAGCAGGATGTTGACGTACAGCGAGTTTTGGAGCATGTTCTCCAGCTTGGCAAAAAGAACCACAATGAATGGACCTACACAGAGAAAGATTAATGGATCACTGAATAAAAAGATGCATCAATCTAAGCTGACTTGCATGCAGGATGAAATCAGAGGCATCTTTGACAGCTTTTTTTAAAATAGCAGAGATGGCGCGGAGGCTGTCAAACTGAAAAACAGGCAGCAGGGTTAGTTAACATGTTAAATGTGGATGGTTTAGTTTGCCACTATTTAAAAAAATGTTTGTGTGGCAGAAGACATCATTTTTGAGGTGAATTGATTTACAGTGTATTGCTGCAAATTGATCCCATTTCAAGAGATACACATTCCTGAAATAGTAAAATACTACCAGTTAATGATGATCTCAATCTGCATAAGAAGTTATACATTAAAACAAACTACAAGACATAAAGCCATCACACTTTAAATAGAAATCATTCTACAAGTAAATGTCATATACAAAACAAACATACAACTGAACAACATCAACAATTCATATTCCATGCTCACCTGTGTACGGCTGAGAGGCAGGCTGATTTAGTGGTCTGGCAGGACTACAGAAGTCTCCCTTGGCTTCACCTGTCAGCTTTGCCTCCACAGCTGAGGACAGCTGTTGTACCTCTTCCTGCCGCTCAGCAGTCTCAGAATCTGTGGCAGTTTCCTCCTGCTGGCAGGCCACTCTGCTGCGCTCCTTCACCCGGTCCTCCAGCTCCCTCAGTTCCTGTGTGAAGGCTTCGATACTGATGCCCTGACCATTGGAGTCTCCAGGGAGCTGTGGGTCTCCTGGTGCCTGCTCCAGCAGCTCCTCAATGAGACTCTCTACAGACTGCTGCATCTGGTTGTCTTCTGCAAGATGTACACTGTGTAGGTTTGAGGTGTCACTGGTCAGCAGTTTGGCATCAGACGTTGCCTGGGTGAAGGAGCTCTGGGAGTGAATTTGTTTTGGGCAAAGAGAGTTTGCATCATTGATGTCACTGCTGCTAAAAATGGACTGTGGGAGAGTGGTACAGCTTTGGGAGGAGCAGGTGAGAAGGGATCCATTTTGATTGGCATTTTCATCCAAATACTGCTTCTCCCCTAAATCTCTCTTCACTTTCTTTACCTCCAGTCCTCGATCACGACTGTCTGAGCAACCGTCACTCTGTCCCATCGTTCCATTATACATCGCCTGGTAGCTAACAGTGATGGCAGAAGAGGGAATGTGAGGAGCTGGGGATGAGACAGGGTGGGAAGTTGATAACGGAGTGGCTGAGGACAAGGAGGACGGGATGAGAGGAGGCACAGGTTTTGGCAAGAGCTCCTCTCTTTGAAGACTACGTTTCTTGGAGCGAGGTGTGAGGCTGATGCAGTTGTTTTTGCCGATTGTAACATCCCACTCTCCGCTGTCCCGCTCTGAGCTGCTCCACTCAGACCGTGCTGCAGCCACAATAGCTGCCCTCTGCTGTCCTGGAGGTGTGTTAGTATTTCCTCCCTGCTGTAATGAGAAGTGCTCAGGGAACATAGCTATAGAGGGGTTGGAGGTAGGTGGAGGTGGGGGTGGAGAGGCTATGTTTGGGGAGGGGTTTTCTCCGTCATAGGGTGCTGACCAGTCACGGCAGGCCCAGGAACAGTGCTCAATGTCCCGCCGGGCATCTCTGAGGTACTCAAGATAACCCGAGTTCCAGTCCAGACACTCTGTGTGTGTCTGCTGCTGGTGCATTGGGCTGTCAGGGGACAGGGAGTGAGAGCTGGAAGGGCCTGACTGAAGTGGTTCCATGCTGGTAGGGGTAGATGGACCCCCTCCACCTGATCCTCCGCCACTGCTCTGTTGGCGAATGAAGAAAGCCAAGCGGGACGGGGTGCTGGGTCTGGGTGGAGCTGGAGACTCTGTGCTGGGACTGTTCAATACTGAAGCATAACAAAATACATATGAAAACAGGTGTTACCATTAAAATGCCATTAGTAAGTTAATATCTTATAAAAATCTATTTCTTTACTATTCTAAAAAACATACACAGGAAACGTGATGACAAAAAGCATTTAAGCCTAGTCCCTGGTGCTGAAACAGTGTGAAATGCAGAATCACAATACACTAAGACACAGTTGGTAATCTGCTTCAAATGCTCCTCACTCTCTGACTAGAAGAGCTACAACAATCTGTATCTGTATATGCACGTTTACTAGTTTCTGTGTATGAGTAATGGTCCTCCCTGTCAATAGACAAAGAGATGACTGAAGAGCCTGCACAATTACTGTTCAACAAATAATAATTCAACTTAGATGAAACAAGCATTTAACAATATATCTTGAGCATATAACTATAGTTGTTCACTTCATGCTTATGAACACTAAACTTTGCACTGTGAATTGTTTCTCTTCCACAGATGTTTGTTGTTCACCTTTGCCCCAGAATGCACCGTCCTCTTCCCGCTCAGCAGAGGGCACTGCACTCATCCGGCAGCACTCTGGGATCAGCGACAGGAACTTATCTGCTGACTTTCCATAAATGTCAGTCTCTTTGATGGCACGACGTTGACTTAGCATTACATGGGTACAGGGCAGTAGATACCTGGGTGCAAACACAAAGAACATTTACTATGGATTTACACAGTTAATCGTTATTCACATTCTAAGACATAAGTTATTATGTAGAAACCTTAGCAAGCTGTTTGTGTTGTGGTCATTTTGATACCACATTGCCTTTGGCAATATTGGCTAATCTTAAACTATCTTGCCATGACATGACACCTGGTCACACATCACAGTTACAAACTTTAGTTAACCACGATTCACAGTCATCCTAAAGGGTAAAATACCAAGAGTTACAAACAGCCACACAGGCTTTTCTATTCTAGTCCTGTAGACAAAATTACAAACAATATGTGCCTATTCAAATAGTAAAACTTGAGAAAATATGCTGAACTATGCAGATATACCTGAGAACAAGCTGCAGCATGATGTCTTCACAGTGCAGAGAGAGAAGAGTTCTGAAGAGGCTCAATGATACCATGCAGAGCTACAACACACATGTATTAGAAAAACAATTAGAAAATGCTCAGTGCTCAGACAGGTAATGCATATCAATGCTAATTTACATGTTCTACTTATGACAGAGATGATTGCCATGGTAAATGACTGCAGTCTCTACTGCACATATTTAAACTCTTCTTCAAAAGGAGAAACTATGCAACATGACTCAATCGTGTCTTTTTGTTAAACACCAAGTTTGCCTCAGAGTTCAGAATTCATTTATTTGAGGAATAAGCATGTATGAGGTTTTGCTTTACTACAAACAATGTGTAATAGATGTTTCAGACCATGTTTGTTCTGAAAAACCAAATACTTCTGTGTTCTGCTGGAGTCACATATAATCAATGCTTGCTCTTAGCCCACTCACCACCCACACTACCGGGTTCGTATGAGAGCCTCGAGGCTCACTCACACACACACACACACACACACTTATATATACAAACCCTTGAATTGCTGCTGATTCGTGTGAGCAGTGTGTCCAGGATGGTATCATTGTCGTGGTGATGCAGCAGGATGAAGCGCAGGAAGGTTTTGAGGAGGGAAGTCTCTGTCACACTGCGCAGGAAAAGGTCCAGGTAGGCGGTGCTGGCGATCATCTCATCCACCGACGACTACAAACACACAGAATTTGTTTCAAAACTGCAAAAAAGGACAATGTGACAACTGTCCTATGAATAATTTGAAGTCTAAGACTAAAAACAGGCAATGAGACAATTTTCTCCAACATTGTGAAATAACTGCTTTGGCTCTGACTCATCTGTTGCAGAAAGTCAAGGAAACAAATCAGTAAACATGAAAGTCTCCTGTTAATTCACTTCAACCACACAACAAAAAATGTCTTACAGTAAGTTGTTGTGGAGCCATAAATGAGTTATCAATTTTCATCTTGTACAAAACTTGTCGTCAACCTCGTTCTGTTTTGGTTTAAAGGATCAGTTTACCCAAAGCACAAAAAAATCCCACATATGCTCAATGGTGTTTAGTCATGCAGATAGTTTATGCTCAAATTGCAAAACACAACCTTGGGGATTATTTTCTAAAATACAATAGTTAACTGTCAACAGGGAGAGTACTCTATATCCACAGTAACCATCATCTTGTTGCAGCATGTATTTATTTCCAACCTTATGCAGGGCAGGGCCCATGACAGGTACAAGGAAGCCATTGTGGAGGTAGTCTAGAAGCTGGGAGCGGACCAGGGGATGAGCAACCTGCACCACTGCGTTGCAGAACTCCAGCGAGTTCATGAACAGCACAAGTGACGACACGCCTATCCAGTCCTCCCGCCGTAGGGCGTGCCAGTCGTCTCCTCGAACCTCAATCTTTCTGGGCAGAGAGGAGTAGAGAGCGCTGAGACCTGTCGCCAACACCTTTAATTTCAAACAAACAAAAAAACTTCAGTTAGGCTGCTGAGAACCACATAATAAAGTGAAACATGCTGTTGCAAAATGTTGTAAATGCATTAAAAAAGAAGAACAAAAATCTCTTAATTATATTTATTATTCTTTATTTTACAATGTTGTGAAAACGTATTTGCCCCCTTAATAATATGTTTTTGTTTATATTTGTCACACTTAACTTAGGTTATGTTCAATAGCTCACATACCTACAGTAATATTAAGAAAGGGTTTGAATATCCAAAATGATTTCACAGTATGCCTAGACAGTCCAGGTTTAAGATCTGGAAAAAGTGTTTTGACAACTGCTTTATGAGAATGTATTTTTACATCGTTGCTTGCAGGACCAGCAAAAATATATGCATGGGGAAACTTGGACCCATAATACAACTAAGAAAGTGTTGAGAATGCACAGCAAGTAGCGAGACCAAGATAGAGAGGAGCATTTGGTTCTTGATGCCAACTCCACTGGTCCTTCTAACCAGTAAGTAGGTCAGACTGAAGCTGCTGGAAGTAGGACGAGCAGAAAATAGCCAAGCTAGCTCTTTAACACCACAGTGAACAGGCAAAAGAAAATTTAAGTACTAATGATAGTGACAGCATTAAAGTGTGATATACAAACATACATGCATAGATATATGCAGTTTTTAAGCTAAAGGTAACTCAGTTGCCATCATTTGTGACCTGATTTTCACAGCCAAGACTGCATTAAGAAGCATGGCTCTGATGAACAAATGAAGACATCACACTGAGTCACAATCAGATGAAATCCACTGTGTGAAATACAACCTTATTTAGTAAATGCACTTTAAAGCACAATCAGTAAAATACAGCTCTTTAATTACACCTAGTGGGAGCTGTAGGACACTACAACACAGCTCACAGGTCTCCCCTTTCTTTTTAATCTTTTACAGCCTAAGTGAAAAGGAAAAAGACAGAATTTTTGCCATTTTGTCTCAATGGAGAACACTACCCCCAAAATATAGTGAAATTCAATTTTGAATTCATTTTTTAGATGAACACAGTTCTTGTAAATAATGATCACAAATTAATAAAACTCCCATCTACATTGTTTTTAGGTGACTAGCTCTGTGAACTGTGTTTCATCACGAGGGTAGGTTTCAGTTAAATTTGTTGATTGGCCTGACTGGTAGTTTAGAAAATACTAATATGTAATGATTTAATCAATCAATCAATTTACACATTTATTTTAAACATTGCACATGTGTGCTGTTGGCTATGGTGATTTTTGAAAGATGCTTACAGGAAGCTTTCTAAGTTGAGACAGAGCTGTTCAGATGTAAGTACGGATGAATAGTGTATCAGAGTGCATAGCCATCTCCTTCCCCTTCCATTATCACACAGCATCACTGATGCATCAGAGTTAGACAGCACATACACACACATGTACACACACCTCTTTCTTAATAGCAGTGTTGAAAACAAGCCAGTGCCCCACACTGTAAGCTGTCCTCAAATAGGGTAGGTCATATACATGTGTACATCAATCGCATGACCCTTTTTTTGCAAGAGCCAAAGTTGACTATAAATAATAGAGTTCGGCTACCAACTGATCCATGGTCAACCCTAACATTGCTTAAGATACAGCAAGTTGAAAGGTAAGGGTATCATGACTGGGTATAAAAGCAGCATCCACCAAAGGCTCAGTCTCATCAAGCAAAGATGAGTTTGTATGTGTACACATATTAACAGCCAAATTACTTTGGTGCACCTTATTTACAGCTACCGGATTTAAATGCTGAATGTCATTATTTTAAACTAAAAGTTGACGCTTGGTGAACTCACATGATATGACTAAAATGGTTTTTACACAATTTACATGGTGTCTTATTTGGATGTAATGTATGTAATGTTGGCACATTTTGCCAAAAGGTGAAAAGTTTGCATCCCTGAATACTGTATGAGCAAATACTAAAGATGTACAATGCAGACCTACAGGTCTGTGACCCACTTAACATCTAACAGACAACACATTACACGGCAATGTGGTTTTCATGACCACCATCACTCACTGGGCAGAAGTAGGAGTTCTCAGCGATGTAGCGTGCCACAGCCTCGTTGCTAGCTGAGGCCGCCATGACCAATAGCAGGGCATCTCTGGCTTGTTGCCCAATGGCTCCATCCCGATGAATAAATGGCACGAGTAGGGAGAAGATCAGCAGATTGGTGGACCCCTGCTGGGCTGGTGCTGCCCGGAACAACATCTCTAGCACCACCGGCTGCCGGGCCATCGACACGCATACCTGATCGGGAATTAAAGAGTCACAGTAAAAAGTAGTACAATTAAAGTGTAAAATAGCAATGAAAAAGTAATGAAATATCATGTCCTTAATAATGGTGAGGACGGGTTGAGTGACAGATCTGATCTGAAAACTGGACCAAATCCACTCTACATATTAGAATAGACTGTAGATTTCTGTGTACCTGATTGAGCAGCAGTACCAGGCTGTTCTCCAGGGCTAAAGGACAACCAAGTTCTGGGTCAGCACAAGCTCCCAGCAGTCTCAGCAGGGCGTGGAGGATAGCTGTGTGCTGCAGCAGAGGCTGCTGGGACTGGCCGATGAGCATCTCAAACAGTTTGAGCAATGCCCCCTGACTGTCTGGGTCCAGGCCACGGCGGAGGTGCCACTGAACCAGGCGTTCAAGAATATTCTCAGTGATGACCAGCTCCAGTATGGGGCCTATGGGTGGCACACTGGCACTGCCCTCTGGGCTCTCAGCGGGCCGCTCCTCTGCCAGAAGACATAACATCTGGTCGGTGTGATTCCTCACTGCTGTCAGGTCATCGCTGGAGGATGAAGGTTCGTGCTGCTCCAACACCCAAGAGACCTGAGCAAACAAACAATGTTTTAGTGTAATATTTAACACTTCTATCTTTCTAGGAGTTAAAAATAAAAATGTGACCTCTAGATTAGACTGGTTTGCATTCTTGCATTATTTTGTTTAATTTGTTTTTCACCTAAGATACTTACTGTAAAATTAACAATGGCTGAATTTCATTCAGCTGTTTTGTTTCCAGGGTACTGTGGCTCACTGAAAGTGTCCAAAATCAATATGTAGATATGGAGTAATATGGAGTAGTGAATGAGTTAACAGGTGAGTGATCTGGGACACAGCCACACCAAACATGGACACTACAATAGCACAGCCTCCAGTACTGTTCATTAATAAGTAACACTTATGTTTTTGCTACTTTGACAAGGCAAATGTTTGCGTTGTCATCGATTGATTAGATTTTTTGTGCCCCTTTTGACATGTTAAAAACATTTTTTTTTTTGCAACTAACAAAATAAACAATAACAAGAGTAATTAGTGGCACTGCAACACATTTTAGATAGAATGTGCTGCATAACAGTGGTGTAACAAATGAACAAATTGAGAAGCCAGGGTGTCATAACATTTATCATGAGGTCTAACAGTTAGCATGACTATAACAAAGATGAATTGGCAGATTTGCAAGCAGCTAGTGCTGATAAGAGATGTGCTTCTCTGTGTTGTAGCAGCTTCAAGTGTGTGGTAAATGAGCTGAGAGCCAGAGTCCAATGAAAGATGAAACTTTGCTAGGAACCGATTTGGTCAGTGTTGCACAACACATAAATGTATTTGTACACACACAAGGGTTCCTCTCATAACCACTTGCTATCTCTTTTATTTTCTCACATGCTTTAGATATAACAAGTCCTGAACAAATACATCTCTTATTAAAAACAAACACAGAGGACTGACATTTCAAAATACTGGCCGGGCGTTCTGGTTTTACTCCACCCTGAATACATGTATGTTATGTTGATAGTCTTGCAGATATAATGCAACTAAATTGTAACCTATTAAGTCTGTGTGCTTGCTCTACAACAACATTCCTCTTGAATAATTAGTAGATATCCATGCAGGCATGTCTATTCTCAAAAGAGCACATTTGCAAAGCTTAGACACATTGAGCCTCCACAACAAAACAATAAAAACCACTAAGATATCTTTTATTGCCTCAGAGCAAATTCAACCGTTGGGTAGTGACAAGGCTCTGTGACCTATAAAACAGTCAGTGACTGGACACGAGCCAGTCACACTGTTAAAAGTAGACTGACTGACTGACAACACTTATCGTCAGCAAAGGTACTGCCAGCTGAATGTGTGGACATTCACACTTTGATGCCTGAACATATAATCATTCACTAAAACATGGACAGAGGCTTCAAATTCTAACCACTTACTGCTATAAGAGAAAGTAGATATATTTATCTGTGTGAAGCTAAACACACAATGAAGAACAAAACATGAAGATATATTTATTATTTTATTAACCTTTATTTAACCAGAAAAATCCCATTGAGATTATCTATATATTAATCTTACATAATATATAAGGTATAATGCAATGCATGATTTACAGATACAGATCATCAACAGAAAATCAATATTCTGTTAAAATTAAAAAAACAACCAATCTGATAATCTCCTAGTTCAGTATTTAATACAAACACGTTAGGAAGTTCTAGCTTATCAAATGTGACAACATGATGTGTTTCTCTGTTTTAGACGAGTTAGTTGAACTAAAGAAGCAATTCCAAGACCTTGAGCTCTGGGAAATTAGCATGATCACAATTTTCACTGGTTTCTGACATTAAACATATGACTAAAGAAGATAAAACTTCTGTTTTTTTGCAGCCCTAAACAGTTAAGAATTATTGAATTATTAAAGGTATGCCTAGTAGCTAGTTTTAATTTTTGTAATTGTATGGATGTACAAACAACACCTGGATTACTTTAAAACTTTTAAGAAAGCGACAAATCTCAGGGAAGTTTTGTCTTTGGGGAGAAGAAGTGAGGTGTTTAATGCAAACTGCTGCAATAAACTGCCTCCGTGAGCTGTGTGTCAAAACTACTGCTGCTACTTCATCTGCCAATATAATAGTCCAAACCACTTACGTTGAAAGGCGACACCATGTTCTTCTGTGTGCATACATAGTTACAATAAGTATTTTCAATTAAGTGGTTGGGATAAAATAGTTCAACTGCACACTTGTTTAAAGATGTTTTCTTATGGCCTGTGTCACTGCTCTCTACATGTTATGCTTAAAGCAGAGATGCTGTGTCTCCACATCTCGAATATGAAGTTGGTGAGTAAATGCTGAACTATCTAAACTATATCCAGGTTGTAAAAAAAGAAAGTTGAATCCACAGATTGTCTAATGTAGGGATGCTAATGATTAATTATTCATTATTATTAATAATTTACTTGACTTAAATATATATTAACTGGTAATGGAAACAACGAGGATGTGCAGTGTAAATGTCAGTAACTACACTGCATTGTACTGTGTTCTGACGTAGTGCATCTTACAGTTTAATAAGGAGCTACATGTGTTTGCTGACTGGCTGTAAGGACAGCACAAATTATGAAATGCATACACTTCATGTCCAAGTAAAGAAAAAAAGTTGTTACCATGGCTTGCTATGCTCATTGTGGGAGTCATGTTGATGAACACTGAAGCATAAAGTTGTTTTTTAGCTATCTGAGGCTCATGCTAATACAAAACTAGTATCTTTAACAGAAGAAGCTGCTCACCAACACAGGCCATCATCCGAGTGTCAGACAGAAGAGAGCACCGCTAAATCCCCGGAAGTAACATTAAAGACAACCTGTGCTCTAATTAGACATGCTTCAAACAAACACAAAAGTAAATCTATGTTACCAGTGGCAACCCTGGGACATGGGTCCAAGCTGTGCAGGTGTTTTCAGCAGCTGGGCTAACATTAGGTATAGTTAACGACACACAGTAAAAGCAGTCCACTGTGGGGACATTAGAGTAGAGAAGAGCTGATTATTGTCCTACAGACAATACAATTTGTTTAGTCTGATCTTGTGTTCCTAGATGAACTGTGCAAGTTGTTTATTGTGTTTAATACTTTGTCTGGACAGTCGTTGAATAGCAACAGACAGAAGTGGATACTCGATTTACTGATTCTTGCAGCAAACATAGGTCACATCATTGACCGCTGTATTTTATTAATTGTTAATGTAGGAGCCATGGATGAATAAGAATTAAGTAACAGGATATTTGGAATTATTATTATCGTTATTTGCTATTATGTTCATTTCATTATTACACTTTGTAACTATGTTAATTGGTCACATGAGTATAGGCGGAAGTAATTATGGTTTATGCTGTAGGTGCACCTGTTCACCTGCACTTTGAATCCAGTCGGAGAGAGGGTGAGTGGCAGTATTTTTTTGTTTGGTTTATTCCCTTAAGTTCCTCGATGCTTAGTTTGATCGTTATCACCTTTTTTTTTGTATATGTTACAAGTGGATGTTTTGCCTTTTCATTAAAAATGTTCTTTGGATTTCAGTTTTTTTTGTTCAGTTTGTCTGACAAACAAGGCCCTACCTCAGCCTCTCAGCAACTTTTAGTTTGTTTCTTGATGTTGTTACAGTTAATAATTCACCGGTTATTGATTGTAAACATCACCAACTATTGAGTCAAGAAATTGCTTAACATTTGTATCCCTTCTATAATGACATTATCACAGTAAATCATGCACGTTTATCAAAAAATCAAGAGAAGAGGTGTGTCTTCAACTCACCTGTCTCCAGTGGTTTTCAAACACCATGAGACAGGTCTCTGGGTCAGCAGTGCAGGGGCTGGAGGGGGCGGCACCTCGACCAGACCGACTCCCAGAACCCGGTGGTTTCAACCTGCTCAGCCAGCTCATACTGGACCCAGTGGCAGGAGGGTCAGAAGTCACAAGAACTCAAAGAGGAGTGAAGGAGTTCCACTGAAGAAGTCAGAGTATAAAAGCAACAGAAAGCAGAAAGAAAGAGAAGAAAAAGGAAAAGATGATGTGAGAAGGAGGAGGAGAGAGGAGAAGAGAAGGAGGATAAAGGGGAGGGTAAAGTGTATCCAAACAGAGATGGAGGTGAAGGAGGTCAGCTGAATGGGCTGGCACTGCCAGTGAGTAGATGTCTAGGAAAGACCCACTGCTGCCTTAGAAACTGAGTGACCCTGTCCTCCCTGTAGACCCTGTCATCCAGTCTGAAGCCAACACCACTCCATAGCCAGTCAGGGCGGGCACTCTGCACTGAAACAAACACAAAAACACAAGATACACATCAACACACAAAACAAAATCAATAACATCTTTACGACCTTTCAAAGCTCTGAATATATGATTGCATAATTGTGTTTTTCCTAGTGTATATCATTTACTGTACTTCCCTTGGTTTGAGCTCTGAAAATGTAATAGAATAGTTCCTCTCTTTAGGGTGGTCGCTGTGTATGTTAAGTATGTTTCAAACACACTTCACACACAAGGCAGCTGTGGCTCAGCAGGTAGAGTGGATTTTATGTGACTATGGTTATGCCTTTAAAAACAAAGAGCCACTGTTTTCCCTTGCTTTTACCAGCAACTGGAAATAATGCAATAGGGAGGCTGGTATATAATTTTACTACAGCACCAAATACAAATGGTCACAGCACGAATAGATAAACTATTTGAAGATAATGCATGTGAGCTACGCAGTGTTGCAAATGTGTCTGACCACAGATGCATGAACAGCGCAACTGGTCATTACACTAGAGAATTTTAATATCAAACCTAAAACCAATTAGAATCTTTATTATTCTGGCCTAATGCAATATTTTAACCTACAATTATACATGTCTGAGGCTCATCAGATAGATGAAGATAATGTCAGCATTAACAGTAAACACTTAAGGCAGCAGTGTGGATATATAAAATATCCTTTCCTTTTACATCCTAGCACAATAAGTACACATTCATAAACAAAATAACCACATGTGACTGTATGTTTCACCTCATACAACACAGCACGTTAAATATTTTAAAAATCATTCACCACATTGATGCAAAATAAATGATGAGTACAGTATTTCCAGTAATCACTTCTTCATTTTCAAGATGGCATGATGTGGTTTCACACAGTCAGACATCACAGTGATGGCTACCTCAGTGTAAACCGTTCAGCATGCATTGTCCTGCCACCCAACCCAGCAAAGTGAGGAGTGGATTATGATGCAGGAGTGGTTTTGATGTGTTTATTATGCTTTTAGAACTGAATCACAGCTGCTGTCCTCCATAAAGCACCCATTTATTGGGAATTAAATTATTTGTACTGAAGAGCTTATGTGTTTTTTAGGTTTTCCTAAACAAACATAAGTCATCCTCTACATGATGTTGTTTCCAGGGAAACCATTTAGTCCACCTACAGCCAGTCCACCTCCTGCTTAACATAGAAGTTACTGTCCATTACTTTTCTAGCTTCTTTAAAAGACCATTACAAGCTCACAAAAATACAAGATACCCAAAGCTTTACTTGTATGTTCACTGTAACTCTTGATAATAAATTTGGTCGATTAATATTAATGCAAGGGAGCTTGATCCACTGGTTATTATCATTATTATTATTAACATCCCTATCATGATTCACTGTGTGTTTAGTAATGGTCATTTCTTAAATGTTTGGGTAAGGAACTCAGAAAAGATGCTGTTGAAGTTGAACAAATTCACATCTTCAAAGCTCTAAAATGGTATGCCATTAGTGATATATTTTGCGGATCATTTGGAAATGACTGAACAGATGGATCAACAGTGGAAGAGTGGATTATGCTGCAGGAGCATTTTTTTTACGTTTTCATGTGTTTTTATGCTTTTACGTTTGCACTGAATCACAGCTGCTGTCATTCATAAAGAAGTAAGCTGCAAAGACAGGCACATTTGATACTCAAAAGTGGTGTATTCCTTTAAGAGAAACCAGCATATCACAGTCAGATTTATCCTGAAAAACTCAACTTCACTGTTATGCATTTAGTTCAAAGTTAACATGAAAAGTACCCCTTAATTGAGCCTGAAATCTATTTCTGAGAAAATGTCTGCTTTCATCTCCTGAGAGTTTGAATAAAAGCACGTAGGTCAGACGTTAGTACAAGATCTGATGACTTCTTGCTCAACATCGTTAATTCTAAAAGACTATGTGCTTTCCTTCATTGAATGTCTCATACAGGAGCTACACTAGTACACAAAGAGAACTAAAAAAACAGAGAAAATGTAATGTCCACACTTGTGTGATTCACAAGCTGTCAGCAGCTGAGTCAAAGCTAATGCTGTTGCTCAAAAAATTCACTCTTTTCTTAAAATGACAAATATATGAATGAATGTCGACATGAAGGCAGAAAGAAAGTGAACTCACAACAACTTTAAACAGAGATAATTACAGTAAAATGACTGTGAATAAGCTCACTGAAAATACATGGTATAACATGTCGGTGAATATGAAATCTGAGTCACTGGGGTGCCATGACTCAAATTCCAGATTCAGTGTATGATTAACCATAAATGTAATTACCTTAAGTACACATCAGTCAGTATGCCTATTTCAAACCTTCAGATACTCACATTCAGAACTCTGCTAATGTGGGGTATACTGCATACAGAAATTCACAATGCGTTTTATTTTCAGGTCACACACTAAGCATCATAAAAACACCCATAATTAGTTTAAAGATCAACTAAAGATTCCATTAAAGGGTGGCTGCCTTCATAAAGTCGAGAGAGTCCGTCAAAGATTAGTGATCCAATACGCCACAGAGCAGCTTGTCTTGACTGTTATAATCTCAGACCACAAAGTCTAAAGGTCAGAAATACTCTCTCAAAACTTCAGACAGACAGAGTGGAGAAAAGCCTGCTTCCAAGTTTTATGTGGCATTCTGCAATGAACAAACTGACAGTCACACCTACTTTCTGTAGGGATTGTCCAGGTGTACGCAGGTGTGAAAACAGGCAGAGGTCTCTGAAAATAGTGACCTTCACATTCCTCACTTTTCTACTTCTGTCATTATCTGCTTTCGTACAGAACAACATGGATAACATATTTTTGCAGTGGCAGAGGCAGCGAGTATTCACAGCAGCAAACATGGGCAGAGTGAGCTGATACAAGAGCTCACGAGTTGGTCTCAAAGCAGTTGTAAATACTTTATTTCCTGTAGACTGTTTACTGATCCCTTGTACCACTTTGTAACCACAACCCCTCACTATGACAACCAGCATCTCAACCCACCTTTAAAGGTATATGCCACTTTTCAAAAATACGTGCAACTTCTAATGTGGTGAACGACACGTCATTCAAGCATGTTGTGAGAGAGTAGCTGTGTTCAAGTGAACTACAAAACATGATATAACAGACATTTGAACAGGGGATACTTTACAAATATATTGCCAGACTCTAGCATTAGATAGGTAGATCACGTTATAAAACAATATATATTGAAAATTGCTGTGTAATTACACCTGAGTATGGCATCATAAATTCTGCAATACTGGTGCAAATACAGTGTCTGAACTTAAGTACTGATACTCAAATCTTTTTCAACACCTTATGTGTTTTATACAAATGTCTTCTTTCAAGATGGTCTATAACATATCGAAAAATGGCAATTACAAATTCCCAGTGTCCAAGATGACATATTTAAATTCCTTGTTTTGTGAGAACAACTTCCCAAATATCAGGGGTATTCAATATTTCATTATAGAAACAAATAAACAGCAAATATTCATAAATGGCATAATAAAACCAATATATTTTTAGCATGTTTGCTTATAAAATAACTGGATCTGATCAGTTATGGAAATTGTTTTAATCAAAAGCGTATTCTTGAGTTTAGAAACAATGCTGACTAAGGCTGTGAAATGTGGACCTTGTGTCCCCTCTCTGTCTGACAGACTGTTAGCGCACCATTTAGGATAACAGTACGATTTTTGGTTTATTTAAGGTATCTTACTAGCATGTGGGTTTTCTCATCTGATCTTGTTGTCATCATCCTGAAACAGAGCTCATGTTATCCAGGCGAAGCGGCTTAACGTTAGGTTGGAGTCCGCCGGAAAACAACAATCAATGCATTTCAATAGCGAGATGATGTAGCAAGCTAGTTGATACTGCAAAAAATAATTAGCTGACTTGGAAATGACACATATGTATATAGCTAATTTATGTAGTCGAAAGAGCAGGTGCTGTTTAGTGTGTGATAATCCCAATTTACTTACCTTGGATGTTTTTATTTGTCTCAACTGTTGTTGCGAGGTGTTGATTTTCACGGACGCCTGCTAGCTGGTTGCTAGTAAGTTAGCGCTGGTATGTTGCTAACGACTAGCTGCTAATGAATTCCACAATGTCAGAGCTGCGAACGGCTGAAAAGAACCACAATAACCCAGAGACAACTGGGGAGTTAGACCATACTGAGCCGGGGAAGCTAACAAATTAACCACTCCTTCATCTGGGCTGCTGTGCATCCTGTTAGCGACAGATAAACATCCCATTTGATGATTTCTCAAACACTCTTCCCTTTCCCGCAGCCATCTTACTTTAGCTCCTCCCACACCAGCTCTGTGACTTACACTCACAGTAAAAACTCCTCCACGCCGCTGTATGAGGGGTTAAAAGTGCCAAAGTAAAGACAGCAAACACACCGGCACAGGTGCATGTTGATGTAATGTTAATGCTGGTCACTGTATACTAATGCTGATGTGCTTTCCATTTTGACCATTAGTAGCATGAGATACTGATGACAAATAACAGCCAAGTCCCATTCTCCTAGATTTTAATTTATTATCAATACACTGCTCTCGAATGAATTATGTCCTTTCCTCCATAACTGCACTTAATCATAACTGTTAATTGCACTGTGAACTCTTAATTGCACTATTTTCACCACTGAGGCATCTTCAAATTCAACTTTTAACCATCATTAGAGTCATTAATTATGTCATTCTGTCTGTACTGCAGATGTAACAAGTCAAAGCAATTTCCTATTATTTTCTTCACATTTTAAATGATGATGATAACTTCATTTATGCAGGTCGTCTCATTGAGATGATGATCGCTTAATTTAAATATTTTAATTTATCAAGTAAGATTTTGTGATATATAGTGACCATAGAAACAGCAGTAAAACAATCCCAACTCAATTTTTGTCTGTTGACAATATATCTATATACACTACTCACAAAAAGTTAGGGATATCTGGCTTTCGGGTGAAATTTATGGAAAACGTAGAAAGTTCACACTACAGTGATATTATATCATGAAAGTAGGACATTTAAGTAGAAGCATGCAATGGTGATTTCCTCATGTCAAACAATTTATTGAAACAAAAGCCAACAACAGTGGTGAGTATACCACAACAAAAAATGTCAATGTCTCA
>JAUMHL010000014.1:6091116-6129702 GCA_032362345.1 Sandelia bainsii
ATTCAAAAGTTTAGGGAAGGTCACATTAAGTTCACCTGTAAAGGTTATAGTGCATTTTAGTTTCATCCTGAAATTTCTCCTGAAAGCCGAATATCCCTAACTTTTTGTGAGTAGTGTATGTCACATCAAATATTTGCTATTGTTAAGGAGGCCATTGCTAAAGATGTGTTGATACCAATTAAGAGCAATACTAAACCACTCCTTTTTCCCTGTCTCTTATCTTTAAATGAGCAGGAGATATTTGTTTTTTTATCCAGCCCTTCAACCCAGAACAGAATAATCAGATATCTCTTTCAGAAAGACATTGCATTATATATTAGTTTCAGTCAGAGTCATAGTCACAAACACACCTAGAGATGCTTCAGACTTCTCAATCAGTCTAATCCAACAAAACCTTATTTAGAAAAAAACAAATGACATTGATAAGCTGGTCTTTCTGTGGACTTGTTTATGAAACAACCTTACACTGTTATGTTTTGGGGGGAAAAGTTCACTCTTTTCATCTTATTTTTCAAATTAGTGCTGTTTGTTTTTTTATGGTTTCTGCAGTTCAGAACAATACAATATTATTAATCTCTTCATTATGTCAGCTAAATTTAATTATTAAAAAACACTGATATTCATAATTTATGTGCAACAAAATATACAAACTATTCAGCACTCCACAAGTCCTAACTCAGTTCCATCTTAAACTTGCTTTTTCTGACATTTGAACTGCATCAGTTTGCTTAGCTGTAATGGAAATAAACTTGCCATGAGCTCAGCAGCTGTTGTGATCTCATCCACAAGACTCTGTGTCAGCTTAAAGGAGAACTGCAGTTATGTATAAAGGAAACTCAGAAGACAACATTAAAAAAGAAATGGTCAATATTAAAGTAGCCGAGGTCAAGACACCAAGACTTTTCCTTTCACAAATAATAATTACAGATCCTACTACATTTTCCCTTTTTCATATAGAGCCAGTACAAAACTCAAACAGTTGTAAAACCCTAATTACATAAAAACTAGTGGTGGACCTTAGGTCTAGGATTGCTTTGCTTTTGGTGATTTCTTGCCATTGTGACATACAATAATACAGTTGGTGGGTATTGTTTGGTCTTTTAGGGGTTTGTTTTCCCTTGAATGTTACCAATACCATCAAATAAAAGATAAAATTCAGATTTTTTCAGAATCATATTAATCTTTTGATCTTTAACCCAGTGTCGTCACTATACAACAATAAAAAAGAACTGGCTTTGCCATCTCCATGCTTTTTAGACTGTATATTTGTGTTTGTATATGTTTGTACATGTTTATTGATATTTAGTGAAACATTTTCAGTTGTTTGGGCTCTAGACTCCAGTCATTGCAACCTGTGGGATGTGCAGAGGAAAACTGCTTAGGTTTTCTAAGGGAGGGAAGGATTCCCAGAAGACATATGACATCTGTTGTGGTTTCCTTCCATAGAGACAAGCAACGCCAGGGAGTGCTCAGGTAAAGCAGATCTGGTTTGTTGTTAGGTGAACCGCACAGTGCTGCTTGATGCAGGTCATCAAGGTAGTTTAAATAGTTGTAAGGAAGTGCAACGCTCATGCAGAAGGGAACGAGATCAAGACCAAAGGTCATTTTTATTTAGAAAAATGTGTTAATCTAAGGCGGAATTTTGGAGAATGGATAAAACAGGTGACTTAAGTATTAGACGAAACCAATGGCAGAGACTGCTCAAGTGGCATCGGGGCCAGAAAGTTAATGAAGGACAAGATGGAGTGAAGGATCAAGAGAAGCCTCACAACATTCTACACTCTAATCTGAAAGTTAAGTGAGTAATTAATAGTTAGACACTGCTGCAAAAAGAAAAAACACATTTTGATCAAAATGAAAAGTCTCAGTCATGCAGTACAGTGGATCATAGCAGTAACTTCAATAGTAAATGTATTTAATAAATTGCATTATTTCTGTATTGCTGAAGACCTGACAAAGTCTCCTGCATTAGAATAAAACTACAGGTATTTAAGTTCTTAAGCTTGTACGATAGGCAATAAAGACAAAATCAAATTAGGCTAATTAATATTAGCACCATGTTGCAATTATTCTTACAAACACAAATTCTACAAATGTCAAATGTACATAGATATTATATAAGATACAATAAGTATTTTTAATTATTGGTCACAACATGATAACTGATTAATTATACATATATTAATATATTTTTCATTTGGACTGATTACATAATACATTTTTCTCATTAATCTCTCCCTTAATCCATCATGATTTTTTTTCAGCTGGAAAGAGTGGGTGGTTGATCCAGCAGAACAGTTTTATTATGTCTGGCTACAGGTCATGATCTTTCCCATTGTCTACAACTTGGTGATTATTATTTTGAGGTACAAAAATGTAAAATATCAAATATGAAAAACATCTTATAACTAAGCAATCTGTAATCATCTGGCATCTCTTGAAATACAATCTTACTGGTTATGTTTTCTCAGGACTTGCTTCACTACAATTGCTCTAAGCTACCTGCCTATATGGCTCACACTGGACTATCTGTCAGATCTCATGTATATGCTTGACATGGTCATCACTTTTCACACAGGTAAATATTTCTCTTTCTATTTTCTATTTCTATTTCTCTCTGTACATTTGATACTCCCTAAAACGTTGTGCCAAGTACAAGCATAAGACTTAATGATGTAATTGTAATGATGTGTATGAAGTGTACTCTGTTGATCTTCCCTCTCCAGGTTACTTGGATCAGGGCATCCTGATAAAGGACAATACTCAGCTTAAGAAACGCTACTTGAGCTCTAAACATTTTTTAAGGGACCTAACTTCCTTGTTGCCCACTGACTTCCTCTACTTTGTTGTTGGCATCCAAACTCCGTTGGTGAGGGTCAACCGATTTCTGCGTTTGCCACGTCTCAATGAGGCCCTGGATCGCATGGAGACAATGAGCTCTTACCCCAACACATTTCGCCTCTCCAAGCTCATGATCTACATCTTTGTGTTGACCCACTGGAATGCCTGCCTCTATTTTGCATTGTCCAGCTACATGGGCTTTGGAAGAGATCCTTGGGTCTACCCCAACATCACAGATGACTTTGCCTCCATGCGTCGTCAGTACTTTCACTCCTTTTGGTTCTCTACAAAGATTCTCACCACAGTTGGAGATATTCCCCTGCCAGACACGGAGGAGGAGTTCTTGTTTATGATTGCAAACCTGCTCATTGCCGTGCTGGTGTTTGCATCAGTTGTTGGCAATGTTGGTAATGTTGTCTCAAATCTAAGGGACCGTGATAATATCTTCTTCCCTAACCATGAGCTAGTAAGTTGGAAGAGCATCAGTCTTCTTTCTGACAGTGTTTTTTTTACATTTTCTTGTAATATTTAGAACTGAAAGATCTAAGTGAGAGATGGCTTCCTGTTCGATTACATCTTTAGCTGTGCTAATTTCAATTATTTTACAAAAAATAAGACTTTTCTTTTTCTCAATCAGGTGAAGGCGTACCTGCGCAGCCATCATGTTAGCAAAGAGCTTCGACAGCGTATCGACAACTGGTACCAGCATCTTCACATCAACAAGAAGATCATACGAGAGAATGAAATACTGCAGCAGCTGCCAGTATACCTGAGGACAGAGATTGCTGTCAGCGTTCACCTTCCCACACTCTCCAAAGTCACCATCTTCCAGAACTGCGATAAAAGTCTGCTGGAGGAGCTGGTGCTTAAACTGACACCTCAGGTCAGGGAAAAACTAATGGCTCAAAGAGTTGAGGCAGGCACTAGGGTTGAGCAATGTTGTCCACATGCATTCAGGACAAAAATGGACCTGTGTTAAACAATGTAAGGGGCTGCATTGGATAGGGTGTGTATCTACTATATAGAACATCATCGAGAAGTGCCTCTGACTACTCAGATTTATTTTGCCTTTCTATCACAATTATGAGCCTCTTATGACTGATTATTGTGCTATTGCTGCTTGTCAAACTGAAAAAGGGGGAAATAGTAACAGTTTGAGTATAAGGTTATGATAATTCTTTGCTAAATTATGACAATTATACGACTGTAAATTGAATCTGTAGACCTACACCTAGAGAATCAAAGGCCTAGCATCATATTTAGATTAAGCCAAAGTCTGTAACAGTCAACATGGCAAATTTGGGAATTTGGAAATTATGAGAAATAGACATGTGATTCTATGGGATAAACTAACTCCACAACAAGTTTATGACTTACTATAAGTCCAATGTATGATTAAATTCCCCAGAAATACTTTCTGTCAATATATGTTTGAACTTGTATCATGTCTTTTGTCTTGCAGGTGTTCAGTCCTGGAGAGTATGTCTGCAGGAAAGGAGATGTGGGCCACGATATGTACATCATCAGAGAGGGAAAACTTGCAGTTGTAGCAGATGATGGGGTCACAGAGTTTGCTGTGTTAAGTGCTGGGAATTTCTTTGGGGAAATTAGTATCCTCAACATAAAAGGTAGTGTAAAGTACTGCATTTCCATATAACTTGTTACTACAGTAATGTAGTTGGTGAATATATTAAGACTAAAAATGAGCAAATATTTGACAAATAATTAAAAAAACTGTTTCTAGATATCTTTGTTCTCTGTTGGTTGAGCCAGCAAAGAAAGCTTGTCTTTCTGCAGTTCACTATTGGCTCCAACACTCAGAAAAAAGTTCTACCTCTGTTGATATTGATCAGCAATTGATCAGAAATTCAGAAAGATCAGAAATTTCATTTCTTTATTTAGTACAATCTTTGCTAAACAATGTCAAACAGTGTTAACTAATTTTCAATTGGAATCCAGTGAAAATACAATATACTTAAGTAATAACATTAGCAACAACTAGCTATCTACAGTTACAAAAATATTTCTGTTTGTTGTCTTTTTTTTTATCTCAACAAAATTTTTTAAAACTCAAAATCATTTCTTATTAGGTAACAAATCAGGCAATCGTCGCACTGCGAACATCAAGAGCATTGGCTATTCTGACTTGTTCAGCTTGTCCAAAGAAGACCTGACAGATGTTTTATCTGAGTTCCCTGCAGCAAAACGTCACCTAGAGGAAAAAGGAAGACAGATCCTCACCAAGATGGGCATGCTGGAGGAAAGTGGGCAAGGAGAGGAGAAGGAGGAAGACAAAGTTGAAACCAGGATAAAAAGACTGGAGGACACCTTGGAGGTCTTGCAAACAAAACTAGCTCGACTTATAGTGGAATTAGAGTCGAGCAACCGTAAGATGCAGGCCAGGGTGGAGCAGCTGGGGTGGGAGGTGGCAGCACTGGACAATCACCTGCCAGAAGATGAGGGAGATAATGAAGGAGCACAGGGAAGAGTGGAAGGGGTGGGAGGAGAGACTGAATGGGAACGAGAAGAAGCAGAGGGAGAGGAAGAGGAAGGTTTAGATGTAAAGAAAAAGGGACAGGGTGAGGATGGCAGTGATGTGACCAAAGAGGGAGATGGAGAGAGTACTAAAAGTACAAAGGAAGATGTGGAAAGGATTTTAGAGGGAGATCAATTTGGCCTGAACGACCCAGATGGTCAGAAAAAGAAGACAGACGATAAGAGAGAGAAAAACCAAGAGAAAGCAGATGACAGACCAAGGAAAGGGGATGGTGCTGAAATTGAACTGGAAAATAAAAAAGAAGAGAAAAGTGGAGAAGGAGACTCAGAAGAAGGAAAAAACTGAAGACTCTGAAAAAAGAAAGTTGAATCAGAAAGATGAAGGTCAGAAAAATAAATGAAAAAGCAAAATACCTTTAACAAATCTAAGTGTGTGTTTTTGTTTGTTGGCATTGTCTGTTTTGTATTAATAAAAACACATAAAACCTCAACTCCTTGACACACTGTTTGCATTACAGCTTTAAGCCTCTAGATGGCAACATTGTATCCTCCACTTTAGATGAACAGGTATCTTCTCAAACAGCAAAGTTTTAAAACTACATGACAGAAACATTGCCTAGATGATTCCATTAAATATAAGTAATTCTGGATGTAAATATCATGCCTTCATTTACCAAGTAAAAGATCATTCTACTGACTTAATTAGAGGCATAAAGTATTTCACTGTTGCTTTTTGTTTAAGTTAATGCATTGAAATTTGAAGAAAGGCCTTTTTTTATGTCTGTCACTTCAGGAGTTATATTTACTTTATCCTAAATTTTTTCCATGTCAAAAATAAACTGAACATATATTTTTCCCAATAAACATTTGCTGACACCTGTAGGTAGCACATGACTGAAAAATGTACCTGCAGTCACATAATAATCCAATATTATAACATCTAGTAATTTACCACTGACATGCAGCCATTATTTTGTATAATGACTACTTTTACTATTGATAGTACATTTTAATGATTACCCTTATGTACTTTTACTTAGCAAAGGAAAGTTTAACCTAACTTGTAACTAGAGTTGCAAGTAATGTAATGGCACTGTTTGCAATTTCCTGGTTTCCCACATAATTTTTTTTCCTTTTTAATCTTTTTATATCATCATTCTGTATGTCAAATGGGTGTGTTTGTTAAAGACATGAAATATCATTGCTGTTTGTGTTCTATCAGCTTAGAAATATTGTGTTTGTATCAACAATGACAAACACGACTGTTTGTGTTTGTTGATATTTGTGATTTTGGTGAAGATCAGATGACATTTCATGACCAGTCTATGCATAAAACCAGGAAACTGAAAACAGTGCCATTATTTTTTCTTGCAACTGTATAAGTGCTTTTATAATGTAGTTACAAATTACGATTACAAAGTACTACACAATCAGGGCAGCTTTCAATTTGGCTACTTGTACTTTACTTGAATAGCCTGTTTGAATGTTCTAGTTTAAACTTTCGGATTATACAAGATTATACAAACAAAACATATGAAGAACATTGAACATGATGTTAAAACACTATTAGCACTTTATTGCATGTTAAAAAACTATTAAAACATTCCAACAGACTAACTGCTAGGCTGTATAAAGCAGTATATACACTAAAAGAAGTTTAAATGTTAACTAACAACAATGTAAATATACATAACATATAACATGCCATTAATCATACTATAGGCCTGTACTATTTAAGTGAAGAATCTGAATACTTCATCATCGTTCTTGAAATTACATAATGCACCTGTAATAGTAGTTCTCTGAAAAAAACGCGGGTTGGCCCTTTAATGACGCACACTTCACGCATTTCCCGGAAGTGCAGTGGGGGACACAGGCCCCATCGATTCAACACAACTGCATACATAAGCACTTACTAATAATAAAGCTCTGTTTGTATGCCATTTTCATGGAGTACTATCGCTAACACATATGGAGTGTCAAGAGGAAAAGCCAATCATCTATACTATGGAAAACAAGCCAATTGTGACATGTGAGTATTTCTTAAAAGGAGACGCTCAGTCTTTTTCTGTTTTTGACAGTTAGCCTGCTAGCTACATTCATTAGCTCGTTTCAGCTAAGCTATCAGGTACTCATATTAACCACGCCGCGTGTGTGTATAGCGATGAGTGGCTTAATTTATTTTTGTCAGTGCTGTAATATTTTCATACTCATGAACTGCACCACTGTATGTATTGTATATTCACAGGGGAGTTGATATCGCTACTAGCTAGCTAACAGCTACATCGATTAACAGGCCTAGCTAACGACATCACGTCACGGCTAGTTGGTGCAGGTTTGAGAAGGATATCACCTTGTTCCCTGCTGGACAATCACTATTAGCACCCTTAGCAGCACAGGCAGTAGTCGCCACATGGTGTTTGGGCAGTGGAGTTTGTTTGCCATTCATAAATCCCTCAGTCTTATGGAAGCTTCTTGGAGGGGTTATTTTAGGAGCTGAGTATGTCGGTGGGTGCCAGCTTCACTTCACACCGCAGGCGGCTCCATTTTTAGGACAGAGTGATGAAGAGGTGACCCAGTGCATGGTAGAGCACTGAGAAATGGGAATATGAACAGGAATCATAGATGTGACAGTTTAGCAGTGTTGATAGATAAAGGATTTAATTCACAGGTTGTTCAGAGTGGGAACCAGTAATGCCTATGCTCCCAGGGGTTTAACAGGTATCCCAACTGAGCTGCATGCCTCTTAAATTACAGTTGTTATATGTATGATTTCTGTATTGATGGTTAGATGCATAGATAGGCAACTTGGCTGTAAATAGTTACAGTGGAACCCTAGAGTTGTGTACGAACACACACACACATCCATTACCCAATGGTTTAAAAAGTCTGTCATCATTAAAACTGTAATACTTAGTCGATTAGTTAATCAAGAATGAAATAATCAGTAATAAGATTGTTTGGTTCTAGCTTCTCTTTTGTCAGGATACACTGCTTTTCCCTGCTTTATGACTGATCACTTTTGGTCAAGACTTTGGTTCTACAACTTGTGATTGCCATTTTCACTAAACTTCCTATATAAATGACACTTTTGCTCTAAGATTTAAATCATCTGCACACTACACAATATGTGTTGAGTTTTCTTGGAGTGCACTGGGCCTACAAGACTCTGGAAATATTAATGCCATTAACTGAAGCACACAGATTACTTGGGGTCTAAATGTATATACTGCTGCATTTTAACAGTGACATTCAGCTTCTAGTTTCAGGTCAAAACACTAAATCACGCAGGTTCATGCCAAATTGAAAAGGCCACCAAATATTAGTGTTTTCTGTTAGCCAGGAACTTTAAACCTGAACAGTTCATATTTTGTTGCTCGACTGATTGTGCAGGTAAATCATTCAGATCTTTTCTTTACAGCTTATGAGCTTTGTTGAGGTTATCCCACACAGCAAAACTGTATCCGTCCAGGTTTTAAGCAGAGGGCAGCAAGGCTGATTGGTTTGCCTTGCAGTCACGCTGTCAACACAGGAAAGTGTGTTGGCAAGCTCCAGCACACTGGATTCAAGACATGACTTTAAGACTCAAGTGCTGCCTTTCATCTTGCAGGATGTTTGAGGGTGTTTACATTCACCCTTTATGTACAATGCATGACTGGTGGTCCTGTTTATCCTTGAGGGTATTTAAAAAAAATACTTTTTACACAGTTCATTGGATGTGATGGCCCAATCTCAGTATAGTCTGTAGCAGTCCTACAAAAATATCCTTTATCAAAATCCACACAGTTGGCACGAATGACAGTGTGAGCATTTGGGGCACTGGCTGTGAAACTGAAGCCACTTTATTGTTGAGGGGAAACTTGGTCCACAGGATTGATGATAATTTGAAAAATAAAACAGTATCATACTGGATATTTCTTTGCCTGCAGACAATTGAACTTCAATATTTTCTATTTTTTGGAAATTTAACCTTTTCTAACTGTTGGTGTGGGTTTAAAATGGCTCCGACTTGGTACATACTTTATGAAAAAGGAAATGTGAAACCAGGTCTCAGGATAGAAAGTGATGGATGCTGTGCAGATTGTAAAGCCCCCTGGGACAAACATGAATTTGGGATGTATAAATAACATGACTTGAGATGAACTGTCTTCAGAGCTCTGAAACAGAAGGCTTTCCTTCATGCCAAGAGTACATCATACAGTACTGGTTTGATTGGTGCTTCTTAACCAACATTCATTAATAGATATGAAAGACCACAGATGTAGGGCCCTATGAAATCCTTTTTGTTTTTTCCCAAATTCCGTTTTTTCCATTTTTATTCTTCTGAAGTCCGTGTTTTACGTTATAATTAGTGTTGGGCAGCGATTAAAATTTTTAATTACAATTAATTGCATGATTTGCTACGGGCAAAATGTAATAATGAATTCAAAAGTAGTTTATTATGCACTTTTATTTGAAAAGTACTGCTAAATTAACAACATTTCAATAATATTTAGTCTGCAAACACTTTAAACAAATAAGATGGTTTTTAACAGCAGTACTCCCTTTACACAGTAGCAGTTAAATATTTCTTGTAAATCTCAACTTAAACTTTAATGTAATCAAATCAAATAGAAAACCAAAGCTATTTGCCAGGACATTAACGTTTGTCTAGTTTATTATAGAAAAACTAGTTGTTCTCAGAGTCGAGAACCACCTGTGTGTAACCACAGGTCTGTACCTTGTTCTTTTATTAAACTAACTAAACAGCCTCATGTTATTTATCTTATGTCATTTCTGTCTCTACGTGGTCACGTTTACTATTCTCCTCTGATGTCTGTGTCGCGCACAGACACACACACACACACGTGCATTTGTATTTAAGTGATACATCAGACTCGAAGTTCTCCAGTGAAGGAAAATTCTACTTTGCAGTGGTTACAAATAACTGTGGTTCTATCAACTCCGCCGTGTGGAAGAGATTTAAAATGTCCTTGTAAGAGTTCTGTAAATCGCCTGACGACGCCAATCCAAATCCAGTACTGATCAACATCCCAAGACTTTGCTGGAGCGCGCAAAATTCATTAGAAACTATTGCTTTGCTTTGCCCACACACCGATATCAGTGAATTATACGACATTCGCGTTTTACAACGGATTCCATCTTATTTGTTGAATTCCGCGATTCCGTCTACGTTTTCCGCATCGCAGAAATCATAGGGCCCTAAGTATGTATGTAACATTAGTATAAAAGTAAAAAGCATTTGGCCCCTTCCTGATTTTTTTGCTTATTTGTCACAATTAAATGATTCAGATCATCACAAATTTTATTATTGCACAAAGATAACCCAAGTATATACAAAATGCAGTTTTTAAATGACGATTTCACAAAGGGGGCAAATACTGTTTCACAGCACTGTAGTATACAAAAGAGAGGTTGAAATTTCAACAAAGTTAAAGAGGAAACGTATGTTGTGTTTTGGAAAGAGATGCTGGCGAGAGGTGCTGCAGAACCAGTTTACAGCTTCAAGGAAGCACATGATGTGTATTCACAGGGTTATTAAACAGGAGAGAGCAGATAAGGAGGCAGAGAGCACTGGAGGACACTGACCCTGATCTGATTGTCTCTGGCAGCAAACCAGGCAGTCCTGGAAAAACCTCAGCATTCCTTTTTACATTCTTAAAAATGAAACTCACATCCCAGCCTCATCTTGTTTACTGAAGATTTTATCAGGTTTATCAGTGACAAAGAGGTTTTTATCTTAATAGAATGAAAAAACGATGAATGCTTGTTTACTAATTGTACGACTTAGCAAGTGCTTTCTTATTATGTGTAAACTTGATCTGTCCACAAATATCATTATTTACATTACATTTACGTTACATCCTTTTGACTCACTATTCTGAGGTAGTGGAAAATGGTTTGTGGGCAAAGTCTTCAGTTCAATTATTGTGACATGAGAATGGATATGTATTAGCTTTCAGATTTCCCGTGAGCTATTTTATTTCTCTATTTCTGACCTATTTCTTAAAAATTTCTTGTTGTCAGGTGCTGGAGACCAGGGCTTGTTTACGTCTCTTTATACCTCACTGGCTCAGCAGCTTCCCAGGGAGCCAATGGAGTGGAGGAGGTGAGCAGTTACCTGCAGAAATCTACAGATATAAATGTAGATATATATTTTGGAGGATGTAGTTGATAGGCTGCTCATTTTTTTTGTTTACATTAATGACATGTAAACAGGTGGTCAAACATTTGCCATCATTACATCATAATGATGGCAAATGTGGCAAAAACCTAAAACATATTAAAATAAAGCTCCTAAAAAAAGCTGCAGATCCATTGACAGGCATTTAGATGAAATATATTAATATTTTGTCATTGGACAGTAAAAATGTTAATAGTTGTAAAGAAATTTTAACCGTGCTTTATTTTCTTTGCAGGACGTATGGTCGTGCACCGAAAATGATCCACCTTGAAGCTAATTTTGTCCAGTTTAAAGAGGAGCTCCTCCCCAAGGAGGGCAACAAGGCTCTCCTTACCTTCCCCTTCCTCCACATCTACTGGACTGACTGCTGCGTGAGTAATTCGAAAGCAAAAGCACACACACACACAAAGTTCAACAACATCAGTCATTCGGACACTCAATGCTTTAACCGACAGCCCACTGAAATATGAAATGTTACATCTTGCACTGATACATTAAATTTTGCAGCTCGTAGCCCTCCCACATCAGGTAGAATAAAAGCAGATTGATCTGTGGTCGGTGTTTCTCCTCTTGCTCAGCTCAGCAACACATTTGTGCATTTTTGCCGCACATTGCCAAGGAGTGGTTGAATCATACCTGTTCTGTCAAACATGTCTCGGTATTCTGTCTCAGCAAGTGTAACTTTCATTTTCCATCACTTATTTTGTGTCAGGGGGTTGGAAGAGAAGAGCAGAAAGTTTGTTTAGTCCATGTGTTTGCAGGAAATGCAAAGACTACTTGTCAACATTTTCAGCAGCCTGCAGTTACCAGCCTGAATTGAACTCGGCATGTGCTTTGCAGGTCTGCCTGGGAAAGCAGATAGGGGAAAAATGAGAAGGGAAGCAGGAACCTTCTGCTGCAAACTGAGTTGCTGGTTTGTTAAAGGAAGTGCAGTCATCAGCTTGTGACTCATGACATGGACAATGTATGTAGCTTGGGGCCAGTGAGCCTGTTTATGCAGTAACAGACACAGTAAAATTGATGCCAGTACAGCATTACAATTCATTTCAACAGATCTGAAATAAAGACTACTTGTTGTCTATTTTTTGTTGAGACAGAGATTGAATTGATGTATCCTTGATAGACTGTTATCTGAAAGAGAAATGATAGCAACAGACAGCTTTGGTTATAATATCAGACTTTAACTTCCCAAATTTATTTAGAACCTCAATTTTGTGTTCATGTGAAAATAAAAATGGAAACAAACTTCTGCCTAGTAGTGCAGTTTGTAGCATAAATCATAATGCCACAGTTGCAGCAGGAGAGTGTATACTCTCTGCTGAAGGTGTAGGTGAAGAGCTAAATTGTGGGATGTAAGAAGGTACAGGGTGTCCTGCTGGAGGAGGCGCAACAAAGCTAAATGCAGAGTTGTGGAGATGTCAGTCACAGACACATTCTGCACACATTATCTTGACAGTAAGCAGACTGAACGTGGTGCATAGGCAGGGCTGATACTCCCCTTTCTTTTTTATGTTTTGTGTATTGTGCTTCAACTGATCACAGCAAGATTCACCACCCGAAAAACTGTAACTGCAAGTTCAGTTCTAAAACACTGTGTAAAACCAGAGCTTCAGTTCCCCTCCCCACCAGTGGACACTATTACATAATAACTGACTCATCAAATTAAATCCAACCTCTACTCAATTCAAGCGGATATAAAACAAACACTACCCTCAAGTAGCAGTCATTTACAATTTCCATCGTTTCATCTTCACAGTACAAGTCACAGTATTTAGTATCCTATTGGTAATATGTTTGGCTGTTATAAACTGTACACTGAAGCCTGTTCAAATGAATATTATTTGTTTTCAGTTATAAATATATGTGTCATTATAATGCCTGAATATTATTGCTTAATTGTAGGATACAGAGGTGTATAAAACCTCGGTAAAGGAGGACATGATGCGTTGGCAGAACAGCTTGAGGGCACATGGCTCAGCAGACTGGGTCATCATCGTTGTGGAGACCAACGATACTAAGAAGAAGAACAAGACCAACATCCTGCCGCGGTCATCCATTGTGGACAAAATCCGTAGCGATTTTTGCAACAAACAGAACGACAGGTGATGAGACTCCTCTTTCACAAAAGAAACAATATTTCAGTTATTTAATTTTAATATAAAGTCATTTAAATATTTTGTTAAAATGATGAAAGCTGATATCACGTGGAAGACTTTCAAGCTTTGAACTGCTGCTGAATACACATGTTGTTAGTCAGTAGCACTACCTACATTTCTTGTCATGATTGAATTGGAATCACTGCTAAATATGTCGATTCAACCTCCCCTAAATTAATTATTTATTGCCCTGTTATGCAGGTGTGTGGTGCTGTCCGATCCTCTGAAGGACTCCTCTCGGTCTCAAGAATCCTGGAATTCCTTGTTGCTTAAGCTGCGAACTCTCCTGCTCATGTCCTTCACCAAGAACTTGGGCCGCTTCGAAGACGACATGCGTACGCTCAGAGAGAAACGCACCCAACCCGGATGGAGCTTCTGTGAATACTTCATGGTCCAGGTACATAATGAAAGGCATAAAAGGTTGCTTCCCCCTAATTAAACTACGTATTTCATATTAACTGTATATTTAAATACAGAAACTTGCACTAAGCTAATCCCAGAGTTCTCAGTGCAGCTCTGTTGAGAACAACTTCATCACTGTGATGTAGAGGGTGTTTATTCTGTCCTCTAGCTCTGCCTTGTTTGCAGTTGCTCATTATAGTGGCAAAGTGTCACTGCTCACATGTGTCTGACAAAATCTTTTACTGTGTGTATTGTGCAGGAGGAGCTGGCCTTTGTTTTTGAGATGCTGCAGCAGTTTGAAGATGCCTTGGTCCAGTATGATGAACTAGATGCTCTTTTTACGCAATATGTCCTTAACTTTGGGGCTGGAGGTTAGTAACCACCACTCGATACTGTTTCAGTTGTCTCAAGTTAAACAGACATAGGAATTTTTTGTTTCTAAAATCAAGCTTTAGTTTTGGCCTGACTAGTCTGTTTCTCTCCACAGATACCGCTAACTGGCTTGGCTCATTCTGTGCCCCAGTACGCAGCTGGAGTGGCTTGCTGCTTCGGCGGCCCATTGACATGGAGAAGAGAGATGGGATCCAGCGAGGGGAGGCCAGCCTGCTGGATCTGAGGAGCTACCTCTTCTCTCGCCAGTGCACCTTACTCATCTTCCTCCAGAGGCCCTGGGAGGTCACACAGAGAGCTCTGGAGCTGCTGCACAACTGTGTCCAAGAGCTTCGCTTGCTAGAGGTAAACCAACTCCTACAGGTTTTTTTTTTTATTAGTCAGACCACATGCACTTTGTACAGTTTAAATACTAAAATGGTACCTCCTCATATTCTGGCTTGAACATGTCTGTACAATATTATAGCCTTACAACCAGAACAGCAGTAAAATTCTGTTTTTCGGGGCCTGTGACTCTCAACCAGAGTTACTTCTGCATTTGTGGAGTATCTTATTTAGTAAAACAAAAAATCAAAATTACAATTTGATTAAAAAAAATTGTGTGTCCAATAAACAGTTGGCCGTTACAACTGAATGGTATGTATTGCAATTGAAAACTAGTTAGCAAGGGAGCAGAGAAGATTGAAACAGCTAGTAATGGATAGATTATTGTAATATCCAGATTGTTGCACAAATGCAACTTTGACCAACTAACCTAAATGTAGACAGTTCAGTTTTATGAAAAAAAAAACAGTTAAACAGTAGTGATGTGTAGTGCTTATGGAGTTGTACTTGAATATTTATATCTAGCTAAACAGAGGTCAGGGATCCTTATAACTATTTGATGGATGGACAACATACCTACAGTACAGTGAAAGCCTAAATGGACCCACTCACCATTAAACTGTGTGCTGTTGCTGTTGTGCAGGTGTCAGTGCTGGAGGGGGCACTGGACTGCTGGGTTTTTCTCAGCTGCTTGGAGGTTCTGCACAGGATCGAGGGCTGTTGTGATCAGGCTCAGTTAGCTGCTAATTGCTCCCATACTGTCGGCCTTTGGGCTTACGCTACTGACAAGGTAAGAACCCGATAACTTCAGGGGACGAGGTTCATTTGAAGTGTCATATTTCAAACAAATGCTGACGTTGATGTCACTACATGCAAATATTAATATTAATGCAAATATATCATCTTCTACTCATTCATGTAAATAACAAGCAGTAAATATTGGTAAAACAAGTTTCTCCATGTATTAGATTTAACTTTGTTCTTTTTCCTGTCTGCGTTCTGCAGCTGAAATCTTTGGGGGAACTCTGTGGCTTGGTGTCAGAGAAGGGACCCACATCTGAGGATCTGAACAGGACTGTAGATCTGCTGGCTGGACTGGGGGATGAGAGGCCCGAGACTGGTATGTTTTCACCTGGCTCTGCTGTTACATGAAACTAATGTGATTTGAAAATGTATCAAGTCCTGCTTGGTGGTGATAAGAAACTAATAGAAAGTTTATCAATGCTTCCAAAGTCGCTGCCCATCCCATTGTTGATTAAATTCCTAACACACCAAGCTAACAGTTCTGTCTGTAGCTAGCTGTTTTTGCAATGTGTCCCGCACCAGTGGCCTTACTCAGCGCGGATCAGCAGGACTTCAGCTGATTTAGGACTGATTGATATGTGATTGGCTGTTCAATCGGATTTTTCTGTGACTCCTCTTTATTTTTTTGCCTACACTTTTGTTTTTGTTTTTTTCCACAAGCAGGCAAACACAGACTGAAAATGCCAGTTCCAGCTTCTTATTAGACATTTATACATGTCAGCTGTGGTATTTCAGGGCCTTGAGGGTTTGAATTGCTTCTTCACTCAAACAAGTGTGAGCTTGTTGTGCCTTTTATTTTGATAAAGGTCTCACGAAGAAGCCTCACTGTAATTCGAAAGACAGTAAACAACTGTGGCTTGTTTTTAAGTCTCCTTTCTTTTCCTCCACAGTCCACAGTTTGCAGAGCCCTTACAAAAAGCTGAAAGAAGCTTTGTCATCTGTGGAAGCTTTTGAAAGACACTATCTTGTAAGTCAACTCCATGCCACAAAATGATGTGTTTCTGTAGTTGACAGAGGAGGAAGTTAACACACATTCTCAGAATTCCTGTCCTGTTTTCTTATGAGTCTTTTCTCCTGGAAACTTTAGCAATTAATTTGATTATCTTGCTTCTCGCTCCCTCTCTTTTCTCTTACCCTCTGCCTCCACCACCACCTTGTTGACTTTTTTTTGTTGACTTTTTGCATCAGGAACTCTCTCATGCTGCTATGGAGATGTACAGGGCCATTGGCCGGATGAGGTCTGCCAGACTAGTGGGAAAAAGCCTGGCTGAGTTCTACATGTAAGAAAGATTGAAGTTCAGTTTGGTTCTCTGCATGTCTCAAAGTTGTCTTTAAAAATGCTGCACAACACAGATTTATTCAATTGTTTTGCCAAAATGCCGATTTGAAAGACTAAGGACTAAGGTTGAACTTTTGTGTGTGTGTCTTTATTAGGAGGAAGGGGGACCCAGAGAAGGCTGAAACCTTACTACAAGAAGGTCTAAAGTCATATGTATCAGAGGGGTGGAGCCTCCCTGTCACTCACACAAGGAAACAGATTGCAGAGTGTCAGAAACTGCTAGGCAGAACTGAAGAGTATCCTTAACAGCACCTGAACTGACAGGTCATACACTAGTTAACTGTAGCTTTTAGGACCTAATATGTGAGTTCTCCAGTTGTGCACACATGTGTAAGAAGACATAAGCTTCATTCAGCGTGCAAAATTGTTCTGTGGCCCTGTGGTGAGCCACATTGTTGTAGCTGTGTTTACCTTACAAAGGAAGTGATTGGTTCTTAGTTCTTGCACCAGTGCACTGTAGTGTTTGGTTTCCTTTACAGCCCACCACAGTTACCTGCAGACCAGTGCCTTGTTGGCTGGTGATGTGAATCTGACCACAGAGGAGAGAAAGCACTTTTGTCAGGAAATTCTGACCTTTGCTGCCAAATCTGGAGAGTCCTGTAAGTAATCATGTTCATTATCAGTAAACACTGTATGTTTACAAGATATGTGGTGTGTAATCAGTCTGAGGCATTCAATGCTTTGTAGGAGTCATATTGCTGTTGTGTCTGATCACTTCCAGTAAACAATTTAACCACTGAGTCAATGTGTAAGATATATTAAACTATTAGTTACTCATAATTGCAATACTTCATCTTAACTTTGGATTACCAGTTACCTGTCACTGATCATTTAAACTAAACTTTGAGATGCCTGTAACAGACTTTACTTAACCCCATATTGTATTGTTCTCCCCCACAGCTCACAAAGTGACTCTGAGCATGGGCGTTTTTGTCCAGCTCACAAGGCTACAGTTCCATCCAGCAAAGGCCTCGGTGCACTCTGGGGCTGATCTGCGAGTGGAGCTCACTTTGCGGTGTTTGATGCCCATGTCAGTGCGCATACAGCAAGTAGCAGCTAGCATTCACTTTGATGTGGATCACGGAGGGACTCATGGAAGGTGTAAGGGAGCTCAGAGACAAACAAGCCCAGGGACAATAGAGTTTAACCAGGATAACTCATCAGCAGGACCCCCATCCTCCTCATTCGCAGGACCTTCTTTAGAACTGGATGAGATTCACGACAGGAGTCCTTCGGACAATTCTCTCAACTCTGCAGGAGTGGTGTGTAAAAACACTCACCTGCTCCTGCGTCGTCATGACAGTAACTCTCCGCCGGACACACCCAACTGTGTCAGTCCTCCTGCTGTTGCAATGAAGGAAGGAGCACAGATGCTGAACGTGCAGGATGTAACATTAGAGCCTGGGATTAACAGCATCATATTTACAGCACCAGTAAGACACACCTTCCTACTACATTACAAAAGTGACATTGTGAAGTAACCAGTTTATGGATTTTTTTCCCATTCATCAGTTTTTTTCCCCTTCAACTCTCCTCCCTGTCAACATTTGCAGTTTCATAAAATCTTTTCTGTTCTGTTTTTTCTCTGTAGAGTGAACAACCAGGTACTTACACATTACGTCAGCTGTGTGCCACAGTGGGTCAGGTGCAGTTTGTGCTGCCTCATATTTACCCATCGGTTCAGTATGAAGTGTATTCTCAGGAGCCCCAGCTCACCGTGGAGCCTCTCTCAGGTGTGAATGGCTTATGAGTGATATTGAATGCTTAAAATCTGATGTTTTGGTATTGCTCACAACTTTCAAGTTTGTTGCTTGCACTGGACATGGATTTCTGTAGACATTTCCAAAAAAGGAGCAGTCACAGATCCTCACAGATTTCTCTTATAGAACAAACCAAAGATGCATTTTACAGACTGAAACATGACACACAGGCCCAGATGCTTCTTTAGCTCATTATGAGTGATGATCAAACTGAATTTTTTCTATAATAACATTGTAATTTTTATCTGTATTATTCATTATGCTCTTTGTATGCTCTATAACAGCCAGTCTAGCTGAAGTACAGTATTTGCTTCACCAAGGCCTTAAATCTGGTTTCGGTCACTGTATTCCGGACATCAAAAATTATTAATTGGTCAGCACTGCTGCCTACAACAAGTTGATTATGCTCTTGTAGCAACTCTTGAGTCTTGTGCACAGTATTAATATTGCAGCATCTTGTATTCTGCATTTACATCATTATGCATACTAAATCAGCTGCTGTTATAATGTTAGTGATATCATCTCCCCACAAAACGTAAAAATGTAGAAATATGATTGAAGTCCCTACTCCAGCTACCGACTAGTACATAAAATGAACAGTACATAGATTTAGATTTAAAAACCAAATCAGAACCAAATTATTTGTTTCAATAATGAGTTGATTGCTGAGTGAATGTTTAACAAACCATGTTAATGTGTTTCACCTGGGTGTCACTGTGGTTGTTTTTGTGTTTTTAGAGCCGCTGTTAGCTGGTCTACCTCAGATGGTGAAGTTCACTCTGTTGACGGGTCACTACACTGTGAAGAAAGGTGTTGCTCTGCAGCTCAGCAATACAGACACTATGCCCATCCTGCCATCCACCAGCTTCACCGCCCACATCAGCAACCCTGCTGCTGGTCAGTACACATTTTGAAAGCATTGTTTGAATCCACCAATTAAGTGATTTTCTCTTAAGGACGTCTAGATAATGGTTATAAAATCAGGATCCTGCAAGGAAGCCTGTCTGTAACCATACTGACTGACACATATACAGCTTTAAAGTGTCATGGCTTCCTTTTCTGTTCCCTTTCTGTGTTCAGAGTTGGTTGGTGAAAGCGTCCTCTCCATCCAGTCGTCTGAGAAGGTGACCAGCATCAGCCTGCCACCCACCCCTCCCTACCACACTCTGGAGTTCCAGCTGGAGGTTCTGTGCATTATCCCATCTGGTTCTGACCGGCCCGCTAATGAGAGGCTGACCAACGGGGAGGTCCGCCATCGACCACGCAGCTACAGTCATCCTGACACGCCCATGACTGCCATTGACCAGAGGGTGAGGCTGTTACGCACTTTTAGAGTTAGTTATCTGGGCGTTTCATACAGTATTACTGTTGTGCAATTCATTATGTATAAAGTTATGATTTTAAGATTTGGGTCATATCTAAATTGTATCTAGATACAGTACATCATAGTATATAAATACGTTTCAGTGGATCAAATTGTGCATTTTATAGACTTGTAGTGATTAGTAAATCAACAACTATTTGAATAAGTGATTAAGCATTTAAGTCATATCCAAGCAAGTGTGTTGTCAAATGTGAGTGTCAAATGAGAATTTGCTGTTCAAATGTGATCTGTTGGTTGGACAAAACAAGACATTTGATGAATTGTAACAGGCAAATTTGTGTTTTCCAGTGTTGTATGGAGCAAAGAATAAATCAGTTAATCGAAAAACTAAGTGCAGGGGAAGCTGTTAAAAAGTTTATTTATTATTTAAAGTGTTAGAATTACTATTGCAGCTGTAAAACTTTCTGAGGCACAACTATCATTAGCCAGATATTCACTGTCTACCTGTCCACAGATGTCTATCGACTGTCCTTGGTCAATCTACTCCACGCTGCTTGCCCTCACTTTTTACATCCCCTTCAAGACCAAACACTCACTACTTTCTGCTGGTAACAGGTAAGCCTCCATTCTCAAAGAAATGCCTGTACTCATAACAGAAAGAAATCGTATTTACTTAGCTAAGTTACTTTTTTAAAATCTATTTTCAAAATACATTACCCTATAATTTACTAAAGTGATATTAGAAGAGCATTCTTTACCATGTACATTCCCAAACATACACATACATATGTCTGACCTGTGACCTTTGACCTGACCCCATAGGAAGTACATCCAGGTGTGTGTGCAGAATGTGTCAGATGTGAACTTCATGCTGGCAGAAGTGAAGCTGACAGAGAAGCAGCACACATCGCTGGAGCTACAGTCCCTCAACACTAAAACACAACAGGTAAGCAGAAAAAAAAGTGAATATCAGTGACTACAGGATGGATCACTGTTTTTTTTTTATATTATGTAAATTCGAAATGAGAAAGAAGGTTATGTAAAGTCATGTGCAGACGTCCGAAGACAAATAAGAAAATATATCTTCATCCTTTTTCTATTCAGCAATTTCAAATTCATCCACATCAGTGTGGACACTACTTTACTTTGAATATGTATTTTAAAGAATGTCCAAACTACAACTGCTGCTAAATCACATTGATATCTGGTGTGTTGTTTTGTGTAGCTTTTGTGCAGTAAGCACAGTGTGTTCTGCTTGTGGGAGGTGAGGTGGAAGGATGACCTGCCCTCCTGTCTCCAGTGTGTTTTCTCTGCCAACTTCTCTCCACTCAACCAAGAGATATCTGCCTTCAAACCCTTTCACTACCAGTTCCAGCTTGAGAGAGTTAACGTAAGTCCACCTAAACATTTGTTGTTTGTACTAAAAGCTCTGATTGTGTTGTCAGCAGCTCACATGTATATCTTAAGTTGTTAAGTGACACTTCCTGCCACATCCAGAGATGCACCCACAGATAAATAACCACAATTTGATGTTGTCAGACGTTGTACAGTGTGAGAGCTGAGATCCTGCCTCCGGCTGGTGAGCAGCACTGTCGCTCTGGTTTCCTCTGTGGTCTGGAAGTGTGTATAACACGACTGTCCGAGCCCACAGAGGGAGAGATGGCAGAGGAGACTGATACTGACGGCCTCAAAACCACCAAACTCATGTATGAAGGTATGTCTGAACAACAGCTTGTTATCTGAGAATAAATATCTGAGAAATGAATTACAAATTCATTACATTTTTATCTATTTATTCATATTTACAGCATTTTTAAGTAGATACAAATATTTCTAGTTGCAAAAAATTGCTTTAACCTCTGGTAATTTGTAATGTGCACTAAATGATTATATGATTGAAATTTAATGTGCCATTAAATGTTTTAATAAATTATTATCTGATTAAGCAAATTTTCATATAAAAAAAGCTTCTCCTATGTGTTTACTTGTAGTATTTTTCTTGCGATTAGCCTGTTAATTAAGTCTCTCATTATAGATTTAGCTGTTAATTAAAGGCTAGATATTATTAAAAGATTAATTATTAAGTAACACAGTAAGTAGTAGGAGACAAATAAAGGAGAAAATCTCCTTCTTATATCAGCTGTTTGCCGTAAGCACAGCTAAGGCTGATCAGTGGTTTTGTATTGTACAGACAAAACATCAGCATTTTGTGACTTCAGCTGGTGCGTGTGTGTGTCCACAGTGGCTGACAGCAACAGTAACTGGGCGGTGTGTGGGAAGAGTTCAGGGATGGTTTCAATGCCTATGACGGCCAAGGCCACCCACAAGGTGCAGATCGAGGTGATGCCTCTGTTCGCAGGACACCTGCCCTTCCCCAAGATCAAAGTGCTGAAGTACCTGCCACACACTGCAGCTGTGGCCATTCAGCCAGACCCAGGTAAAATAAAAAGAAATAGTAATGTTTCTTCCATTGAGAATGAATGGAGAATTTACATTGAGACTTTCTGGAAAATGGTAGATGAGCTCCTTTTGAATTTGCTGTCCCACAAGCAACAGATACAACACCGAATCTCACAACCACTGACACTCTGCAGCGGGTAGTTTGGAAGGAGCTGATTAGTGAGGAGAGTTTCTAAATATCAGGTTGTTAAACCACAGGTTGCTGGTGGCCAAAATTCAGTAATTATTCAGAACAAAGTTAAAATTTGTCTTTGTGCAACTTGTAAATTAATAGTATACAGTAAATGAACTGAAGGTAATTATAACCGAACGGAATGGCTAAATCTACCAACTTAAGACTCAAGATGTAAATAAAATCCTTTCATTATAGTAAATGGACTAATGCTAACTTGTTGATCTTTTTCATCCTGCTGACGCTCAGTAATTCAATTGTTTCCTGCCATCCTCAGACAGCTGCGTGGAGAACGACAGCCTGTCCCTGCTGGACAAAACACTTGATGACCAGGCGGACACTGCGAGCATCCGCAGCCGGGGAAGCGTCCACTCCGTGGGCAGCGGAGACCAGCAGCAGAGGGGAGTGGCTATGCCGCGACTCGAGCCCTTCAGCCCTGGACAAGTGTTCAACAACAGCCACGCACGGCAGGTCCTGGTGCTGCCTGCCACTGACGACCACATCATGGAAGTCAATGCTACATGACACTGGTGGCAAGACTATACACCCCCTTCTTACAGGACTGAACCCAGCCCCTGGATGAGCTTTTGCTCTGGGGCAGACCAAGTCTATGAGTCCATGTTGAACACTGCTGCAGGTTTCCAGTTAAGCATGAAACGTCACTGGAGACATTATGAACTAGACTCAGTGAAGAGCCAACAATACCTGCTGATAACTTTAAATAAAGATTTTTCTTTGCCATACTTTGTACATAGCTCACTGGATGGATTTATAGTTATAAATATTTAAATATATATATGGACTGATCAATCAGATCGACGCCTGTCGTGCTCCTTTGACCTGAAGAAAAACACTCTTGATTGCCCCATGATGCACCAAAGCCCTGAATGTGTGTGCGCCTCGATCAGCTTCTCAAGTACTGTAACTATGACTGAGTGTGCCTGGCTGTAAGTGCTGTTCCTGTGACTCTCACGCTATCATCATTTGTATTTGAGACTTTTGTCTTGATTACATTCAAGTAGTTGAAATAAGATGCTTTTTTTTTCATCAAATATATTAGAAATTAAAACATGGCAAGTTAATAAATTACAGAGACTTATCCATAATCCTCACAGACTCTTCTGTCCTGCTGTCACTCAAGCTGTGTAAGACAGGAAGGTGTGATTCCTTCCTTGGGCTACGAATTCACAAATCACCTAATCTAACACAGTGACTGCATTTACATGCACTTTAGTAACCAGGTTACTGTAATCTGATTCCTCTCCTACCTGTGATTTATTTTAGAAACATGGCTCACAGATGTTAACTGTGTAGGGACATAACATGCTGCTTCCTGACTGAGTGGGTGTTGGAGCAGACTGACAGGTAGGCAGACAGACTCAGCAAGTTCCTTTTCACAGACCAAAGACTTCTACAGGCCACTTTGTGTTAGTTTCAGGTTTAGTGACACTTTGAACGGACTCAATGCAATGATCTTTCTTTTCATCTGGCCCCTTCACTTCTCTCCTCTCTCAAACTACAGCCGTGTATTGTGCACATGTGCTGTTGTAAAAAGCCAATTAGAAACCTGGTTATATGTGGAAGATAAATCTGTGTTCTCCAGGAGAAATCTACATGGGGAAAATCGGGTTTCTCTAATCTCCTACCTCTGGTTATGGAAACTGTTTACATGACAGTTAAGAAATCGGCTTACTCCAGAAAGACAACTGTAACCTGGTTAGTTAACTGCATGTAAATGTACTGAGTGGCTGTTTTGAAAAGAAAAATATTGAAGTCTGATGCTGGTATGTCCCACAGTCCCATAGTAACTTCATAATGCTTTTTAAGTTGATTATTTAAATACTAGATCCAAAGTTTATTTGCAGTCACAAATTATTTTTTTTTCTTGACATGAAGGACATAAATCAATTCAAATTCTAGATAGAAAAGTCTTTGATGATTATATCTTTACAAATACAGATTTATCCGAAAACCTTATTGCTTTTTTTTTTTAAGCAAAGCAGAAACGTCTTTTCTGAGTCGAATGCAGACATCAGCACTAAACTCTCAAATATAAAACTATTGATGGTATGAGAGACACAGACAGTCTAGCGGTGTGTGTTGTGTGTATCTGTTTAGCTGTTGCTCTGTATGTGTGAGGGTCTGTGTGTCTGTGCGAGTTTGTGTGTGTGATCAGGTGAGACTTAAAATAAGAATCAGCCAGTGCACATCATCGTCAATCTATCGTATTACCTATCAGTTGACTGTTCATAAATAGTGTGTGTTTATTTATTCTGTGTGTGTGTTTGGGGGGGTATTTGTGCTTCGCCAAATTAGTGTCTGAGCTATGCACACATACCGTTAGATGTTCAATAGATGAATGAAATAAGTCGTTATTGGGTTTATTCATTCATTTGTTTGAAAATATGAATGTCTACTTCTGCCCCCTTTTTTGTCCCTGCTGGCACAGTGCACACACAGAGTAACTACAGCCTCCTTCTCTCGTTTGACCAGTGTACATACTGTTCTGTAAATAATGATTGAAATCAAAATCATCTTTGATTGCCAACTATATTAAAAATCATTGGAACTGACTGGATGTATCATTTTTATAACAGTTAAAAAACACGAGTATAAATCTGCTGCTACAAGAGCCTCAACTTTGCTGGTTTCAGGTTTTCCGTGGGTTTTTTTGAAACCTGCTGCAAGGATTTGTGTTCATCCAAAAAGATCTCAAAAGATGTTACTCACACTTGAAATCAGGTCCGTTCACACCAAACTGAGAAAATGTGGATCTAGCTTCGTGTGTACAACCCCAATTCCAAAAAAAAATGTTGGGACACTGTAAAATCTACATAAGAATGCAATGATTTGCAAATCTAATAAACTCATATTATGAACTGTAGAGGATGATATATTCAAAATCTTTGCAATTTTATGTTAACAAACATTATTTTGAAATTGACAATTTGTAAATGCAGCTTCTCACAGATTGGTGAACCTCTGCCTGTACTTCTTAAAGACTCTGACTCTCTAAGATGCTCAAGTCATTGCATTCTGCTTTTATGTAAATTTTATGTAGGGTCCCAACTTTTTGGGGATTGGGTTTGTAGGTGCATTGTCATAATTAAACAGGAAAGAGCCAAACACAAGCTGTTTCCACAAAGTTGGAAACAACAAAGTTTTTTCTAAACTTCATATGTTGTAGCATTAGGATGTGCCTTCATTAGAACTAATGTACCCATCATAGATAATTAAAAAAAAATAGCTTTTCTGCGCCATTTATTGCATAGAAATTTATTTGGAACTCTCAGTTAAGATGCCACTAGACTGAATTGTAAGAACAATCTCCAGGTGTTAAGTGACAATATTCAGAACCAAAATATTTTAATAAAAATAACAGTTAAGATAAACTTTAAACTAAGTCAATTATTTAAAAAGGTTAATTTATCATAAACAGACACTGGATCAGAGGGTAAACATTTTACAGACATGACAACGTGAAAAAAAATGAATCTAAAACGGAAACAATTGAGTGCTTTTAGTGATGAATTTCCTCAAATGGACACTAGATGGTGGAATCAACTCACTGCAGGAGCAGAAAAAGTAACAGCAGGTCTCACTCCCAGCACATTACAAACCACACTGCTACAGCAGAAACGTTGCTGAATGAACACTCGTGTTGCTGCAGTGCAGCTGCAAGGCTGAAAGTGTTCAAAGGATTTGAGTGGCACCAAAATAGGGAAAAATCCAGCCCTAATGTTAATGTCTCTGACTTTTCACGTAGTACCACCAACTGTGTTAACTGTTTTGAGCACCAAAAATTAACCTGAAGTCATGTCCACTATATTTGGGTAGAAACCAAAGAATTGTTTAGAATACAGTAATTAATTAAATTAATTTATTTATTTCAAAAGGACGTGCTTTGATGTATTATGTGGGTGAAGGGACCCTACAAACAGTAAAATCCGGAGGCCCAGACTGGACCTGTAAAGGGTAAATGTGGGGCATTGACAGGAATAGAAGCTTTGTGATACTGTTCATTAGATCAAGTTTTTACAAAAGCATCATTCAACTTTGTTTAAATGAGTAACTCCAGGGTTTCTAAACTGTTTTAGTAGTTTTCTGCAGGAATCTCATTACTATCAGAGGACCTGGCCTCAGATCAGTCTGTAGGTGGTCCCGCCCCCCTCACCTTATCTCTGGCCTGTGCGTGGATGCTTCTCATTAACATAATTATGCAGCTGCACACCGGGAGGTCTCGCAGGTTAAACAAATGCTCTGCGCGTTTTGGGAGCAATACGACAGGTGAGGAGCTTAAACAGCCGAGTAAAACCACACACGAGACCCAGCATGACTCCTCTGGTGCTGTTAGCGGCGTTTTTATCCGGTGTGTTTGCTGTGTCACACGTGGAGGAGCTGAAGAGCCGGGAGCGGCTCTTCCTCAGTTCCCTCGGGCTCTCCGGGCGGCCCCGGCCACCCGGGGGACACCAGGCTCGGCGCCACGTCCCCTCCGCCCTTTGGTGGATGTTCCGGAGGTCAGAGAAGATCAAGGCCCAGGAGAGCGACCTCTGCACGGTGTCTGAGTACGGAGTCCGCGGCAACATCATCAGATACGTGCAAGACCAAGGTTGGCAGAATGTCTAAGTCCATGTTAATTGGGCCCGTTATTCTTAGAAACCAGCAAATAGACAGGTTCTTATGCATGGATTATTCCTCAGTCCATAGTAACTGGATTATTCAATTTGACCTCAACTTCCACACACATTCCTCTGCAAACAATAAATGTCATTACTCTATTTTAATAAGCAAAAGAATTTTAAAAGCAGAGAAACACCAGAACGTGTTGTTTCCTAAACGATTGGTGGAATTTATTTATAAGAACATAACATTTATTTCTATGTAAGACAGTTCTATGTCATAATCACCATATCATTCAATTTAGGTTAAAGTTGAATTAAAAATCACTGCATATCACCAGTATCAACACACATTGCTGTAAAAAAGCTATTGCACTTTTGAAAATGTTGGTAATTCTGAGACTTGGCGAACGTCTTGTACTTGTGCACCACTATCAATTCACTGGGAGAGTGACATTCAAAGGTATCAAATTGCACTTTTTTATGATCTTTGTTTGAATAATTATCCAGTTTTGAATGATAAAAAGTACAGTTAACTTTTGAAGGGTGATGTGCTTCTGTGATGTACTAGTCTTAAGCTTGGCGCATCTCCCCGTCTCCACTATAATAAAAAAACAAACTTAATCTTATCTTCCTGCTGGTGTTTTGCAGGCAGACTGGGGTCTGACTGGAGCAGCAGTTGTCAGGTCTGTCTGGAGAAGCAGCTCTTCTTCAACATGTCCGTCCTGCAGCCTGTGGAGCTGCTGTCTCTGGCTCAGCTGGAAATCAAGTTCCACTGGAAGCCCTTCAGATCTGCAGATCTGCTGCAGCGGCCGCAGCCCTTCAGCGTGTCTCTGTATAAAGTGATCAGACCCACGCTGAGGGGGGCCAATCCCCAGGCAAACCGTAGACTCCTGGTGTCCCAGTCTATCCAGCTGCAGCCTGAGTCCACCTCCATCACCATGGACCTCACCTCGCTGGCAGAGAACTGGCGTAAACCGGGACGCAACTATGGTTTGGTTTTAGAGCTGCTGCCTCCCGCCACAGATCCAGAAGAGCTTTTTTCTTTCCACCCTGGAAACTCGCTCCCGTTGGAATCAGCCTTCTCCCTGCCACTGATCCAGGCCTCACTAGTGGCTGTGTCCCTCAACCCCCACCAGTGTCGCTCCAGACAGAAGAGAAGTGCCATCCACCTCCCTGTGACCCCCAGCAATGTTTGCAAGGCTCGAAGCCTCTACATTGACTTCAAGGACGTGGGTTGGCAGGACTGGATCATTGCTCCGCAGGGCTACATGGCCAATTACTGCCACGGTGAGTGTCCGTTCCCGCTCAGTGAGAGCCTGAACGGCACCAACCATGCAATCCTGCAGACCCTGGTTCACTCCCTGGACCCGCATGGCACACCTCAGCCCTGCTGTGTCCCCATCCGTCTCTCGCCAATCTCCATGCTCTATTACGACAACAACGACAACGTGGTGCTTCGACATTATCAGGACATGGTAGTGGACGAGTGTGGGTGTCGTTGAAATAGTTAGAGGATTCTGATTGGTCACTGGTTATCAGATATGCACCGGTTTTTTGTTTAGCGTCTTTGTCCAATATTGTTGTTGTCACTGCTGTTTTCAGTGTAAGATGTTTTTGTAGTCAGTCATTTTAAAGAATGTAAGATTTGTATTGGTTTGTTCTCAGGGAAATTTAGTAAGATCTTTTTTTAAATTAAAGCCAATATTAATAAAACACAGTATTCTTCAGTCACTAATTTGTGTAGAACTTTCTTTATTGGTATGGACTCTTGAACAGGGTTAGTGTTAAACTGAGGCCTCTACTTGTTCTCTCATGGACGACTTTAGTGTTTTAATGCTACATGTATACATTTAGTCAATTATGCATTTTTCGTTTTTCAGACTCGGTGCCTCAGCACTTTCAGTTGGTAGTAAGTAGTAAGTAATGTAACAGGCGTCCCACATATCTCAGACGTTCGTGGAGTCTCCCACATGTTGATATCAGCCCCCTGACATCCACAAATCATACAATATCCTGGAAATTGTTTTTGTTTTTTTTAAGAGAGAGAGTACATCCTGATTTCTCTGTCCTTGTGCTTAATATTTTGACCTCTTTTTTCGTCATCCATCAGTTTTTTTGAATGCCCTACAGTGCCACGGCAGAGTCATCTAAAACTGAAAATACAAAATGCACTACACCACAAAGTAACGTTTATTCCTGTGGTATAAAAAAAGATGAGTTTGGCTTTGGTGTCTAACAGTGACTTTTGATGATGTAGAAGACTTTTAAAAAAAAAATACTGAGTCAGGGTTGAAATAGTTTTTTTGTTTTTTTTAATTTGAATAGTTTCCTATCGGTATAGAAAGAACCACTTGGGGACTTTGGCTTTTGTAACACACAGCGTACAAAGTTTAGAAGTTCAATAGTAAGTGAACAGAGAGTTTTGGATATATGTCTATCATCTGTAAACACCACCAGATGCTTTGTATCTGTTCCAGGCTTTCACTGCAGTCATCTTCAGATGCTTTCTGTTGAGGTGAATCTCTACCTCTTCAAATGGGATGCAGCTTAATCAGACTGAGATCAGATTATTTACTCAGCAAGTGAAGGATATTCTACCTCTTGCTATGTCTGTATGTTTAGTATCATTTGTCCTGCTGAATGATGAAATGTTAACTGAGTTTTGATGCATTTTTATGACTCGCAGCTCACAGAATCCTTCTATATACCTCTGCATTCATCCAGTAGTGTCAGTCTGCAGTGAAATCATCAATAAATGCCTGTGTGTTAGTTCTATCGGCAGCCATACAGCACATACCCATACCATAACAGAACCACAACCATGTTTGACAGATGAGGTGGTGCTTTGGGTCAGCAATTGATTCCCACCCCCACCCCCCCACCACCACTCACTCTCTCTCTCCATCATTTTGATATAAAATGAGAGTGAATGAGATTTACTGAGTTACCAGCAGGTAGTTGATAAAAACCTTTGGACAGTGTCCCTGGACACCGTGGAAATAACAGTGGTGATGGGGACGAGGTAGATTGCGCAATAGTATGTGAGAGAGAGACACAGGCAGAATAGCAATGATATTGATATTTCAATAACGCCTCCAGTGATTGATTGTCTCGAGGGACGTGAGCAGATTGATTATTGGTCAAATATGGTGGTGCTGGAATTGTTAATGGAGGAATCTGACAGCGTGTGAAAGTAGATATAATGTGTAGAGGAATAGATGTTAGAAACATCATAACTCCTGCACAGTATACATTTACAATAGAGCACAGTCTAAAGCAAGAATAAAGACACTTCTCATTTCAGTTTTGACATTAAGTGGTTTTTGTGGCTTGTTGTATAAATGTAAGAATCAGTAGCTTAAACTTTGATATGGATCTAGATATTCTCCAAAGCAAACGATAACCACACATAGTGTATGTGGCACCTAAAGTGTCGGCCTCAAAGTTTAACTGTTTCTCAGTGATTTAAATGTTTCGCTGACCGAGACCAGCTACTCTTTTATCTACTCAGTGAGAAATTAACTCTCTTATCTCACCTTCTTGCCTGATAACAGCCCCACCCCCCACCCCTCCCTCGCTGAGCCAGACAGACCACTGGGGTTGCCATGACGACGGCTGGTCGCCACAGCAACCGGGCGAGGCTGACAGGTTGTAGTAATTAGTGGGAGATACTGAGAGAGAGTTTTGGGGTGTGTGTGTGTGAGAAGGAGACAAGAAGAGACCCAGCGAGCAGATTTTTAATCACATGTTTCCCTAACGTTCTCAATTGGTTATATTAATATTACTTGATGTTGATAGTTCACAGGCTCATGATATGATAACATTATTGGCCATAGAAACCATAAGAAACGTAGAAGAAACTAACTACTAACAATATCCAATTATTTTTCTTGTTCTTTCACTGACAGAAATATCAGGGTATGGTTTTATTGCTACAACACAATGTCAGATGTAAATATTGCGGATTACGTGAACATAATTTCATGCACATTTCTGTAAATTACAACTTATTTCAGCCTTTTTTCTTATTTTTGTGATCCTGACCTCAAATTTAAAGTTCTGCTGTGTCGTCCAAAGATTTCACCTGACTCAACAATTGAACCATTGACAGTTACTTAAGTTCTGAATTGAGTGATGTCCAAAGCACATGTTGTAAACAAGTGCATAAGATATTATTTAAATAAGAGTACTGCATTCCCACACAATATGTTTAGCACTAAGTTTATTGAAAATGCAGTGTTTCGGTCGCATCCGGCGAAGGTCTGTGACAGAAACATTGGATTCTTGTGCTCAAAGTCTGCAGGAATCTAATACTGTAAATTCTTTCCTTTGAAAAATTTCAACTTGTGGTTAGATCTTACCTCACATTGAAATATAGTAATCCAAATGTCATGATTAAAAACTATTTAACCAGGGTTTCTCTCTACACCATCAGTTTTTGTTTTGTTTTGCCAGTTTCCTTAATCACATTGGTTTCTTACTCTTCTGTGATGTGTAGCATCACAGAACAGAAACAGAAGATGAATGAAAGAGAGTGGAGCAGCAGAGAGATCGGCAGGAAAGGGAAGAAGCCTCAGGCACTTCAACAGTACTTTTCTCTTTTCTGTCAAAGACAAAGTCATTTCCACTTTACCCTCTGGGGCCAACAATCCACGCTCTATCTCCAACAGTCACACTCACAGAAGTGTTTTCTTCCTGTCTCTGAAACTAAAACAGTTGCTCTCTTTCCTCCTCCCAAATTAATCTTCACTCAGTTACAGATGAGCTACAGAGCCACATTATCTTCTTTATTAAGCTTTACATGAATTATTCTTTAACTGAGGCCTGGGGACTCCCTGAGCTACTGAAACACTCTCAGTAAACAAGACGTGAAGTTAAACCGTTTGTCCCTGGTTTGAGGAAAAAAGTACTAGTCTGTTTTTTAGCCATGAAAAAACTGAATGGTTTAAGGATGGCAATATTGGCTGGTCAAACCACCACTATTCATGGAAATTGATGCAGACATTTCTGGTCCCCAGAGGATGTATCCTGACTTTGGTGATCTCTAATTTTTCCTCTAGCGCCACCGTGAGGTTGATACGTGTGACATTAAGCACCAGATCACCAATGTGCCAAAGTACAACCTCACACAGCTGCTAGACTGGCTGTAGACACCAAGAGCAACCACAGCAACATCAAGTCATAGACTGATCTATGATTTTAATTAGTCTTTCTTACCATTATGACCCACTGACACTGGGGTTACAGCAATGAACAGACCAGTTTTCACCTGTATTTCTCTCACTCACACACAAACACGCACAAAACTATCAGAAAACTGTGTAATTATTCCAGTGAAGTAAACATTACCAAACTTAAAACCAAGCTCACAGGCACAGAAAACAGGTTTTCTTGAGGATTTATTACTGCAGGACACCCTTTTTTAAACTTAATCATTAGTTACATACTTTTCAATATTAACAGGCTGTTTAGCTAAGAAAGCCAATAGCTGATTGATTAGGGAATTAGGCTAAAACAACTAATAACCAGAGTTCAGATGTTATCAGACTCAGTGGATAACAGCGTTCACCTTTATTTCTCTCTTCCTCCTTCTGCAGTTTCTCTCTCCCACATGTACACAGTCACTGAGAAATTAATAATCAATACCAGTCTAGTTGGAGGCTACAGAGCCAGTGTGACTCAGCCATCCTACCTACATTTGGCCTCTTCTTCCTATTTCTGCCTGTGTCTGTCTCTATCTTCATCCATGTACATTTAATGCTGCAGCATACAACAGTGTAATGGCGACTTGTGGCAACAGGGTGAGAAAGGCCTGATCTTGACTGGCTTACATACAAAGTTCTGACCTTTGACGCTCGTCACCTCAACATCTGACTGACAGTCAGGCCTACCACCAGTATTGGACCTCAGCCAGATTACAAAAATCAGGTTGAAAGTTTGTGTGGTTGCCATTGTTGTCTGGGTTGTTAAACGGATATGCATTGTGTTAAAATTCAAATCATGTAAGAATGTAAAATCAAAAAATCATAAAAGAAGAAGAAGAAGAAGATTAATTTAGAAATTAATGTTTTCCTGCACAGCTTGGCGGAGGCAGTTGTTAAAGTGACAGACAGAGACTATTCAGCAGCCGTTTACAACACCAGAACTTTTGCAGAATTTGTACATTAGTGATTCCTCCCACAGATCAGGATGTGAAGACTTAACTGAGTTAACTGATGCACCGAGTGAAATCTGCTGCTTTTCATTAAAAAAAAAACCAAGAAACTGAAAGAGCCAAGCAACAGTGGACAGTAACATTTATTCAAGCACTGTACACTGAACCAGCATTGATAGGTTTGTATTTTACACTTGATGTTTCCATGTTATGCTACATTTTTTTTTACTTCAGCTTCAGGCTTCAGAGGAGCATTTTGCACTTTTTATTCAACTATAGTTTATTCCTTAGAATAAGAGCTGAACGTTAATTTCACAGATAAAGATTTAGCAAGTAGGAAAATTCCAAATAAGCTCAGATATTCAGAGAAATTTGGTTTCACATCCACTTGGGTCAGGACTAAGTGGAGCTGCTGCATATTTAAGAAAAGCATCTAAATACTTCTGTCTGGCTCTAAGGTAAAATTATTTTATCAACCAGCAGGGGGCAATGTGGCTGCAGCTCAATGTCCATAGGTGTTTGGCTGCTGTGGTTGTCTTTGTACCTACTGGCGTGTGTGTGTGTGTGTGTGTGTGTGTGTACTCTCAGCATGAGGCAGCTGGCTAACAGTTAGCAGTGGATAGATGCTGAGTTGACCACTGCAAAGCCCATCAGCGGTGAGGAAATTGATGTGTGTGCATGTGTGTTCATGTACCAAGCTCAGTGGTAAGTTTTATTATTTTATCTTTTTATTTAACAGTTCATGAACACAATGAAACCTCAAATGTACATGATCAATAAAAACACAAGATTTGAACAAGCTATAATTTCTAAATGTATTGACAGGTCTTCACGTACATAGAAAAACAATACTCAGATATCAGTTTATTAACTAAACTAATTAAACCAATTGCTCCTTTATGAAGGTGATCACTTTGATGGTTGTAGTTTGTGTTACTTCTGAACTTTACTGCATTATATTGTTTTTCTGTTATTTAGCCTGGTTTCATTAAGGTTGAGAATGAAATACAATTTGTGTTTTACTCTCCGTTGTTTCATGAGCCTCAAGTTAAACTTTGCTTGAAAATGGCACACGAGCACCACAGTATGCTTGATATGACATGTCTCCTTAAATGCTTTCCATCAACATAAGAGAGCACTGTATGTTTAAACAGTTTTTGTTGGTATCTGGTATTATGTGTTTCACATGTATATAGTACTACATTTTGGGTTTTCTCTTATTTTCCTTTACCTCTGAAGTGATATAACCAGTGTCTTCACACAGACTGGACACCTCTTGGTTTGTGGCGCATAGGTAAAAGTATATTAATTGATTTATTCATTAATATAAATGTGTTAGACGAAATAAAAAATACACCTCTCTGTATGATGCAATAAAACTCAACAGCAACAAAACTGAAGTTAAAAAAAATTAACAGGACATACATACAAATGAAAGAAAAAATTAGCATGCTCTTGTTGTTATGCTATTTTGCTATAGCGAAAGCATAAATATCATGAGCGCTGTTATCATATGCAGCTGCAGCTGTTCATTTACTTAGTGAGCGGCAACAATAAAATTTCAAAATTCCAATTGAAAATTCAGTGTCAGTTGTTGTTGCAGTTCCCTACAACTGCCACTAGACATTACTAAGGAGCCACATTTTACAGTCAGCGCCGTTAATGTAGTTAAGTAGACGATTATTACCAGTGGCAAAGATGACAGTGAGGCACTTAGTCTCTCTCAAACACAGACTCATCGTTTCATTGACCTCCATAGTGAGGACTGTAATACAGCGTCTGATTCAACAAGCACTACAAGTAATGTTCAGTGACCACACATACACACACACACACACACACACACACTTCTTGGCTTCCATATTTCTAATCCTTTTACAGCCTGTGTCACACTGGCACACACACAGTCTGCCTCCTAATCAATGATAATGGAATCACTGTGTATCCTGCCTAGTAACACAAGCCTCTGTTTCATTAACATGCTAACCTACACTTTCGGTCACACATGTACACATGTTTGCACATCTGAACATGTGCAATCAACAGCATACTCAGTCAGATAAGATAGATAGTCGTTGTCAACGTGCCAAAAAATCCCAGCAGGATTTAATGAGAATTTGTAACACTTTAAGCTGCACAAGTCGGAATTTGTGTTATACAAACCATGAATCAAATGATATCTCATAGTTTTGATTTGATCTCTCAAAAGGAGGCATAACTGATCCAGTCTCCAGAGAACTGCAGCTGTTTTGGTTTTTGCCTCCAGCTGCAACTTCCTCATCTATGTTGTTGAATCGGGACGTGGTGCAGAAGGAAGAAATGAGCAAATTCCAACCCAGCAGCATTCATAACTGCAAATTTTTTTTGTTAAATCAGTTAGTTCACGATGATCAGTGGATTTACTTCAGATGGTGAAGTGAGTGGAGAGTTCGAAATGGAAGTGGCTATCATATTGTGTTTTACAACCTACTATTAGAATGTCAGCATCACTTATTTTGTGAAGAAATACAATCTTCTGATAGAAGATTTCACTTTGCCTCTTCCTGGTGTGACTGGTAAATCTGACACTTTACAAAAGTGGTTGGTTTTGCCAGCTGGCACCAAAAGTAGAGATGTTCTTGGATCTAAAATTTTTAATTCAAAAATGGGCCCATGTTAATGCTTCTGAAACCTGACATGTAAATAGTTGAACCGAGCAGCAACATAATTTTTCCTGCATGCTGAGGTGATGAGTAACTCAGTGTGTTTGCTCAAGTACAACACAAATACCAAAAAACATCAATACAAAAAACTCATGAAAATCTGAAGATGGATTAAATAGGTCAATAGTAGTTCAGGGTGGAATGTAGTGCAATGGAAAGTGATAACATATATAGGACATAAATAATGATTATGATTGTTGTCAGCCCCCCTGGCACTTATAGAAGGGGGAGGAGTTGTATAGTTTGATGGCCACTGGCAGAAAGGAGATCGGTTTTAATCTGATCTGTGTTGGATCTCACTTTCTATGAACACAGTGATATCACTGATATAGCGCTAATGTGATACGACCAATAAGAACACTGTTCTGGGGACTATAGGCCTATACCCAAAAAACCCTCACCTCATCACCTTTGATTGAACAATGAATTAATGTACCGTATATGCAACTGAGTGCTGGACAAGTCGTATTTTTGTGAAGAGACTGACTTTGCTATTTAAATACACATACAAAAAATGCCTTCTGACATTTTTGTGAGAGTGGCAGCAAAAGAACATACAAAAGGAGTTTTTATTGCAGTGTCTTTAACAGTTTTCTCCACTCTTCAGTTAAATTGCTCCCTGCAGCTTTATGAATGGGTCTTAAGAGGAAAAACTCTTAGCTCAGAACTTTTTGGTGCCATTTAGAGGAACTCCTGGTGGTAAAATAAAAATACTCTGTGAATATGTCCCCTGGATGTCAGTGTGAGTTGTGGCCGGCGGTGTCCTGTAATGAGGTGACAGCAGGTTCCCCCAACACACACTTTACTACCTCAAATGGACACACACACAGATACACAGCGGACAGAGGTGACACCATTACCCCTGACCCTTCAGCCTGCATCTGTGTGTGTGTGTGTTTGTAGTGAGATGGGTCGTGGCAGTCGGGGTATTTACAGTAATTACAAACCATATGGCTGGCCTCTTGCTTCACGCTCATTTCAACACATTCTCATTAATTCTCACACAAATATGTTTTTAACGAGCATCTAACAACTGTATCAGATAAGCAGACATCAAGATCTTGTGGTTATTGACCCGCTGCAGGTTAAGGCCATGTTTGTGAACATTTTTGTTCAATGAGGCAGCTCCATGGCAGGATGTCTGCCTTAATGTCCATTTGCTTAATGTGAAATCATAACAATAGAGATTAATTGTATACATATGTGATACAGACAATCCCCAGTAGTGCATAGTCTTGTAAAAAAACGTACTACAGTGAGAAAAGCCTAATCCTTTCTCCTTCTCCATGGGATGCATCTGAAATATTTAGAACATATATATATATATATATTTATTTACACTTTATCAGATTATTTAGAACATTCAAAACTGGCTCTTTCCAATAATTGTTTTATAAGCCTATGAAATGCATGATAGGAAACACAACTTGTTAATTTACGGTGTCTTACCAAACCAGACAATATCTTTTTTTTTTTTTTCTTTTTTACAAATATTATTATTATATTTTGTTAAGTGAGCATCTTACAAATTGTTGATACTCACAATTTTGCATTTTGTCCAATTTCTAGTTTCTCTCCATCCTGGTAGTCACTGGTTTTGTAACATACAAATGAAGACTCTTGCAACTTGCTTTAGTTGTGTGTTGCATCATGGTGCACATCTATCCAATTAAATGTATATAATCAAATCTGCATTAGTTTTCATTAATGCTGCATTACTGTGTCAGGGTTATGCAGTTGAGACTTTTTAATGTGACATCATCAAAAAATAATATACATTTGACATGTGTTTTTTTCTAAACATATTCCCATAAAGGTAAACGAATGAAAACGTCCTCTGGTTTACATTTTTGGGAATGCATTTAAACCAGTGTCTGAAACTGTGCAAAATACATACAAAACATTTAAATCTCAAGAACCTGTTTGCAATGCAAAATTGTTATTAGCTATTATGTAAATTATACAGTATATGCATTATTTATTTAAAATAACTGTAATGTCCACTGGAACAAAGTTAGAAAATGTGCTGAGGACAGGATTAAAGTCACTGATGAGCACATGCAAAATTACAATCAGAACCTCACCTGGGGAAATAAATCCTTAAATCCATAAATCAGCACGAGTAAGCAACTAGTCAGATTTACAGGATGTAATTAAATTAGCATTTGTTCTTGTCATGAGAAGTGATGAAAATTGACTCTACAGAAAAAGTTTGCCATTAAGCTTGAGATGTGTTTTGTCTGTAGGTTGGTGAAAAACAAGGCAATGATCACATGTTCAATCCAGTGGCAGCTGGTGAAATAATTTTTGGGGGGGTGCACTGCAAGTGTAGTTTTAAGTTGCGCTCTGATCACATATCACCACTTGCATAAGCCAAAGCACCATTATCATGCATCACACTACTTTATAAGATTAAATTAACGTAAAAATACACAGTCTGTGTTTTCAGTCATTTA
>JAUMHL010000014.1:6133893-6154347 GCA_032362345.1 Sandelia bainsii
CTGTGGAGCAGTTGCGTGTAAGTACAAGATCTAATTGCTTACCGGCTCTGTGCGTTGCTGGCGTGCTGAGAAGTGTAAGGTTGGATGCCGAGATGAAACTGCGGAATTCAGCTGTTTGTGGCTTGAGCAGGTTGAGGTTCAGGTCTCCCAGGAGCACAAGAGGTAGTTCCTCACCAACAATGGTGGAGAGAGTTGCATCTAGTTCTTCTACAAAGTTCCCCAGTGGACCTGGAGGACGATATACATGTATAGTTAATATATTGGACAAAGGATGTTGAGTATGGCGCTGCCAGGCAGGACGAAAAGAGGAAGTCCTCAGAGGAGGTTCATGGATGTAGTGAAGGAGGACATGCAGACGGTTGGTGTGACAGAGCAGGATGTTAGGGATAGGGTGAGATGGAGGCAGATGATCTGCTGTGGTGACCCCAAAAGGGAGCAGCCGACAGATGAAGAAGAGGAGACCGGTAATCTGTTTGTGCCATTCGTTCCTTCAGGTGACTTTAACATTTGGGGGGGTAAGTGTCCAAAAATGTAGAAGCCTTTTTTATTAGAATAAATAAGTGAGCATCAAGAAGTGACAAAGAAAAAAATATTTTTATTCGCCATTCAGAATCAAACACAGCCGAATTATTTGTCTCCAAAAGCTTTACCAAAGATTTAGGGAACTATCATCATTAAAACAAACCAGTATAGGAGACAGGAACATGCCTGCATGTTAAAAGCAGACATTTTGTTGACCTGACTCATGAATCACAGTCCATTCACCTGCTAGAGGACTTTGTCATATATGTCCTTTTTGGGTATTTGATGTAATGATAGTCTTGTAGATTATAATATTACTTTCCTATTACTGCTCTTTTTGCATCTCTCTTACATTCTTCTGTGTACTTACTTTAAATTATAGGGTTACTGAGACACTTCTGTTACAGCTTCTTTTTATAGTCTATACTGTAATGAAGTATTATTATATTCAATTAAAGTCTATTAATGGGGCTTTATGAGATAATATAGCTGAGAGTGAAGATTGAAACATCTGTGAGTATGTTCTTGTAGCTCGGGGAGAACAGAGATGGAGACAGAGATTGAAAGAGAGAGGAGAATGAGAAGGAAATAGGGTCCAGTGCGTCCTAGAATAGAAAAAGAAAATCCATTTATTCTGAGAGGCCTGCAGGGCTGGAGGTAGCAGGAGTCCACTGTTATTCTACACACACACACACACACACACACACACACAAACCCTCTCATCCTACTGGAGAAAATGAATTCTTTTCCTCTTTTTCCCCTCTTTTTGCCTCTGTCAGCGTAACTACTATGACTCCAACAGGGGTGCAAAACCCATCTCTCTCTCTCTCTTTCTCTCTCTCTTTCACACACACACAGTCACTCACCTGGTCACCTGCCTCAGGGGTTGTCATGTTGTTTCGCTCTTTGCAGGGGTCTCTGTTTCCTGTTTGCTCGACCACAGAGAATAGGAGGCCATCAATAACTCTGCTGAGAGCAGAGGTAAGAGGAAACAGAGGACAGGAGAATAGGAGGAAATAAAGGAGAGAAAACAGCAAACAACACTAAGGGGAGAAACAGATGGAAAAGCAGAAAGAGTGAGGAAACAACAGAAGGAATGGTGAGGGGGAAGAACAGCAGAAAGGAAAAAGAAACTGGAAGCCAAGTGTGGAGCGAGGAAGAAAAACATTTATAGAAAAAGTGAAGATAAAATGAAAAAAGTGGCAGGAAATACAGTAGGTCACATGAGTAAGGATAAGAAACATGTAGGCAAGAAAACTAAGAAACAATGAGAGGAAACAAGAAGAGAATACAGGAAGAGAGAGGAAGGACAAGAGTGAAGAAAGAATAAAAATGAAACAAAGAGAAAAAATCAACTAGAGGAGAGGAACTGGGGGAAATAACAAGAAGAGGAATGAGGAAGCAAAAGGAGTGAATAATAGTGGGAAAGGAAGTAAGAAAATGGCAAAGAACAAGGAGAAAAGAAGACTTAGAAGAAAACAAATAAAACGCTGATAAGGGCAGAGAGAGGATGGGAAATAAGAAGAGGAGAAGATAAAAGAGGATAGAGGAAACAAGTAAACAGGAGAGGATAGAGGGAAAGGAGGAGAGAAGAGAGAAGGAAGGAAATGTGAGGAGAATGAAAACTTGAAAAAAGAGGGAATAAAGGTAGAGAGGTGATAGGAAACTAGGGGAGGAGAAGAATAGAGGAGGAATGAAAGAAGGGAGGGTTCCCGTATCCATTTTTCTAAAAGAAATGATCCTCACAAAAATAGAAAGAGCATAAACACACATAGCCACAGGAATAAATAAAGAGACAAAAGTTATAGATCAGCTTTTCTTCTTCTTCTTTTCTTCTTCTCTTCATTACTCTCCTTGCTGGGTTCTGAATTCTCCTTCCTCTTTTCTTCATTTCACCTCAAATCCTCTTCCCTCGACTCCCCTTCCTCTCCTTCCTCCTCCCTTTTTTCCCCCCATCCACCTAACCTTCTGTCTCTGTCAACCCATTTCGTTCTCCTCTAACACGACAACCTCCAAACCACCTCTGCACTTTCCTCCAAAGTTCAGAAATACCCTTTGTTCTCCCCCACCTTCTGAAATATCACCTGTCACCACTAATATTACCTTTACCTGAAATTCACACCTGAAGAGTCACATCAGTGGCAGATGTGTTAATATGTCTTATCCACGTTTCCTTCCATTTTTATGGATATTATTATATATATATATATAATATATACAAAGATATAATATATAAAACATAAATAAGTAATTTTTACACTCTCCCTGGTGGTACCTGCTTCTCCTTCTTCACCTGCTTTGAATGTCACATTAAATAGCTGTTATCAGTTTGTCACTGGGAGCATAAATGTGGGTCCTGCTCCACCTTCCAGTTATCTCGGGAGACCAACAAGTCCTCCAACCTCTGACCACAAACGCTGCTTGTTCCTACGCTCTCATACAGCCCATAGGAGCTCTTTTGTGATAGTGTAACACAATTATTATAATCTTTTAGGCAAATTTAGGCTACAAAACCATTCAAAATGACCTTTTTTTATCATTCAAATATCATTAATTGATCATAAATACAGTGTAGACACAGTTAATATTGTAAATGACTAGCTATAAGTGGGTGTTTAAGTACGAAGGCTGATTTACTATTAAAAAGTAGTCCCCTGTTATTCTGTTTCACTTTCATGGCAGCATTTTATTGCTGACCACACTGAAAGTCCAGTTTGCAGTCTGAGACTGACCGTTTAATTTCTTTTTATAGTCCTATTCTGTCTTTTGCCTGTGATGGAACTTTTTTTGAAGGACACTTTAGAACTAAATACCCATCTGAAAGGAGAGCATCTGAGAGGATAAATGGGGTGTTATCCACCTCTGCTGATTCAACAGGCAAGCAAACGAAGAAAAGAAATTCACCAATTTGACAAGAAATATGTCAGATTTAGGGATAAAAATCTTATATCACATCTCATGTTTCATTAATAAACTTGCTGCACATACAAGAAATCAAAATGGAACAACTTTTGAGAAGAAAGAATGGACCTTTCTTTTGGTTTAAACAACTCTCTGTAATTCTTGTGTGCTTTATGTTGCATTTTTATGTGCATTTGTAAGACACCTTGCTTAATAGTGCCAGTCACTCAAACCCAGAGATTAAGATAAAAACAGAAATAAGAAACATATTATTTGCCACAGATTAATCTTGAATTCAGTTATCAGATTCCTGAGTTTAATTTCCCGCAGTAGATTATTCCATGTGGCTGGAACAGAAAAAATCCTATTTCTGTCTGTATGTTAGGGACAGAATTTGGTGACATGTCAAAATGCTGTGTTGGTGCAAGACAGTGGCTTTATACGTAAAACATGACATGTGTCTAAAATAACCCTCAATGCCACATCACTCAGTTTAAGATTTTTTTGAAAACCTATCTTCATCCAGTCAAAGATATTTATAGCTGGTGTAGTGACTTCTAATGTCTTCCCATCAGTTGTAACAATATCCACTTTATCCTGTGATGGGACAGTTTTAACCACTGAGCCATCACACATTGTGATTAACTGATGATTACTTGTTAATTAAAATGAATTGTCTAATTAACTAGAATTGTAGTCGACTCTGCATGCAGTCTCTGAAGTACAATAAAAGTCATCACAATGGAACACAGCTATTATCAGCTCAGCTTCATCAGCACGTCCATGCACGGGGGCCAAATAAGCAATAAAAAGGCTTATATCCAGCTATGGACCCCCAGGGTTGGCAATATACTGTATACGGTTTTAGGTACTCCAGCTGAGTTTTGATGGGCGTAGAGGTTCTAACAATGTCCCTGTCTCAGTATATTGATCTATGGCAGTGGTTCTCAAACTATGGTACGCGTACCACTTGTGGTACGCAGGCTCTCTCTAGTGTACCGCAGGAACACCTGAGAATTTTTTACAAAAATTAAATAATAACATTAAAGACATAATACTATTGTAGTTTACAAGTGAACTGTCTCCGTTCACTGGACAACGTCAGACTTTTATACACTTTACATCTCCATAAACATTACTAACAGCATTAGAGTCACAACACCTCATTCCGAATTACAAGTGTTAGTCTAAATTAACTATACAGTGTGTTAATTCACATGATGTTGTAGCCAATATCTGGTCTCTGAATGTCTGTCAGAAATTAGAACCATGTCCAGTTTTGTTGGGGACGTTTAATTCAGACAGCTGTGTGGAGATGCTAATGATAATGGTAAATCACAACTATTTTTGGGTGTGATTTACTTCAATCAATTTAGCGACCTTATTACCGGTGGTGAAACGGAGTCATGGGATCATTGTTGCTATGTCTGATTGGTGAAACTAATGTGTAGAATAAATGGTAAAAATAAAAGTAACGAGTCGAGTGTTGCCCAATGTAGCTGAGTAAGAAGTGTTTCTTCTTCACTACTCAAGTAAAAGTAAAAAGTATGGTGCAGTAAAACTACTCCTAGAAGTACATTTTTTTCCAAAAGTTACTTAAGTAAATGTAACGGAGTAAGTGTAACTCGTTACTACCCACCTCTGGTGATAATGGTGGTACTTGGAAAGCCAAATATTTTTTGAGGTGGTACCCAGTGTAAAAAGTTTGAGAACCACTGATCTATGGCAAATAGATTCTTACCAGTGACAAACTAAATGTAATTTTTCTTTAAAGCCAAAGGAAGGTGGGAAAGTTTAATAAATCTTGATCGCTTGAGGAATCGTAATGAACTCTTACAATTTGCTAAACTTGTTGCTTCTTTAATGCTCCTAAACTTCAGCACTGATACAATAATTTTCAATATTTGTGAAGGAGATAGATACGTGAAATACTCATCATCTTAGACACACATGCACGCACCAACACACTGCTTCTGAATTGGTAAAGAAGGCAATTAGGGAAATAAAATGAACTATATATGGGCAGTTTATCTTATTACATTAGTGGTGTGATGTAATGTGAGGTACTGTTAATGAAATTATTAACCGTAAAACACTGAAGAGACTTAGTCTGGATTGGAGGCAGGAGATGGACTACATTGGGGCTACTATATTCTGGACCTACTGACACATTGGAGACGGGGAGGAATTAGGTCAGGGCTCGAATGTAGAAGGTAATAGATGGCTACAGCAGAGATTTATGTGCGACACCCTCTCTCTAGATAGAAATAGAGAGAGAGAAAAAGAGAGATTGGAGGTTGGTATTGGAACTAAATCAGACTGTCAGTTGGTGCTGAATTCTTCCTGAGGCGACAGAAGGAGGGAGGGAATGGAGAGCAGAGCTATGGAGAGAGAACTGGGACATGGAGAGAGAGAGAGAGAGAGGAAAAAAATGATGGAGGAGGCAAAGTGGCTGAAAGAAGGATCAGTGTGGTGGAGTTCATTGGGCAGAAAACGGCACAGGCAGAGTGAGGACACGGCAGAGATTGAGAGGCTTTTAGATGATGTAACCTATGCTATGGTGGGAAAGGAGCAGGAGTTATTTCAGGCATCCAGGGATCTACTGTAGGATTTAATTTTCCATATAGACAATACTAGGTGACTGGGAGTTGGAGCACTTCCAAGACTTAGCTGAACAAGAAGCTTTCCTGCTGAATCATCAGAACAAAAAATTTACAAAGAGGTCTTTCAGACAAAGTCAAAGATACAAGTCTGCGTACATAAAAGGCTATGAGGGGAAGTCATCTATAGTATAAGTCCTAAGATCAATTTTGGTTTGAGATGTCCAAAGAGCTTGAAATTTTGTTTCACGCACTAACAACCGGGTGCAGCTACAGTATGTAGTAAAGATTACATTCATAATGCACTTTCAGATTCTGTGTCAGATTTAGATACATTTAAACAACTGTAGCATTGTGTTTTGTTCCCAGTTACAAAATGAAGAAACTTTTGAATTTGCTACAATGAATGGATGGATCGTTAAAGAAATCAGATATGTGTGATGAATCACAGGTCTAAAACCACACATCTACAGTTCACCTACAGTGACGAGTAGTTGTGTGCTGTTTCGGTAAGGATCTCACTTTCCACAGAAGAGGAAAAAAGCATTTGGTTTTGATGGTCATAAGTTATCTCAGTCATTATATGTGAAGCTGAGCTACTGAACTCAGTTATGTCAGTCTCAATTAGACTACTTCTGAAAGAGGGATGGATTTATTGACATATTTTGTAGTGAAACTTTTTGTTGTTGCAGACCAACCAATTTATCCCAGAGTAATGGAAAACTGTCCCATCTAGCTACACATGTAGCTAGAGACTAGTTCCAAGAACACCTGAATTTAAAGGAGTAGGTGAATTTTGTTGACATGCTGTTACACATACAAAAAATACAGACTACACAGACTAAAAATATGGCTTTGGTGATGTTTTTGAATGAGCATTTTACACAAATTCTACAACACAAAGTTAAAAATGATACAATACGAATGCATTGTGAGTAGAACCTGATAAAAATGTCACTGGATCAATTCAGCTCAAGTATTGATTTGTTTTATAGTAGCTTATATATGTAATCCAATACACTCCATCCCATCCATCATATCCTACTTGGCATTATCCTGTTTTTAATGCAGTATACAGTATGCCTCATACATGTAAAGTTCTAACCTGACATAACTGGGTTGTGCTACTGTATATACTGTAGATGGTTGACATTTCTGTCCAACATCCACTGAGTAGATCTGTCTTGCCATTTCATAGAGAGACAAACCTGTGTGTGCCTGAAGTGGTGCTCTCTTTCATTTGTTCTCTTACTCAAGCACGCTCCACGCACATACTCAAACACTAATCAGCGTTACACTTGCTGCCAGTGACCCTTATTGAAGGCTGTGATAATGATGACTTAAACAAACAGTGTGTCTTTAGCTCCAGTCAATAGCTCTAAACCACCATGAGTCACATCACCCATTGAAATTAGGGTAGAAATATTTGAACTGCTGCTGTTGTACTGTCATTACTGCCTGTATTGTGTGTGTGCGTGCTTGTGCTAATGAATGTATTGAAAATGTCATTAATGTGTGTGATGACTCAACACCAGGAGAGCAATTGGACTTATGAAAGGCTCATTGCTTTCAATATTTCAACCTAAAGCAGTATAAATGTTTATGTGTTTTCTCATTTAAGTCCATTTAAAAAAGCTTCCGAAGCACTGACAGGCCAGAACTAATTCTCCGAAGCAGCTGAAGCAGCACAGGGTTACACTGACACACCAGACACCTCTTATCTAGTCTAATAGATTCTTTTGTCTAAATTAGATACACAATCTATTCTCGATGCACTACATGGCCAAAAGTATGTAGTATGTAAAAGCAACATCATACTCATATGTGATACACAGTATTTACACTATATTTGCCAAATGCTTCCAAAGCACAAGTGACCTAAAATCTGTATTGTCCCTGAATGCCTCCAATACACACACACAGAACACCTACATGTGCACAAAGGCAAGTGATAGATCCACTTACGACAAGATCAGAGGAAAAGCGTTTTCAGGATATTTTATACAATGTGTCTTGAGGGAGACTATCAACATACAGGACTTTCCCTGAAGTTTGTCTTCACCTTCTGCAGCAGCCTTTAGTGTAGCTTGTTGACTGGCAAAGCTCGCAACTGCAGGTGTCTCCAAAGAAACAGCAACAGCTTCCAATCCAGCGCAGAGGAAGCACTAATCTAAATTTGCCATTTTCCATTTTGCCATTTTCCTAACCCATTCATACAACCCATAAAAATAGCGCCTGATGTAACTTATTTTTGCCCCAAACAGTTTTCATTCAAAAACAAAGAAACAAATTGATTGAATAAATCTGATATATTTCCCAGCCCTAGACTGTTGTCATATTGTAACAAAAAAGGCAATTCAACAAAACTAGAACTTGGGAACTTGTCTAAAATAAAAAAATTGTCAAAAATGTAATTGTGTGCTGCAGCACTACGAATTCCCTTAAAGCTACAATATGCAGCGTCTGCAGTTATGTGAATTTTGATACAAAGCAAAGGTGGAAGCATGATGTTGTTGTAAGCTACTTTTGTAGGCTACTTTTAAGAGCCACTTCCATTCGTGAAAGTTAAAATGTTTAAAAATTGTGATTAACAGAAAAGCTGCACAACATGAAAAAGGAGAGCTCTGGGTTTCCTGGTAAATTCTGAGGTTCTGCTGCTGTCAAACAAGCAAACATGCCCAACCATGATTGGTGTTGGCATGTTGGCTATTTGTGGTGCATAAGCATGGACTGTAAACAAGTCCTCCAACCATAACGCCCATATCAGTCATTTGTCCTAACCCTTTCATACAACCCACCAAAATAGCGTCTGATGTAACTTATTTTTGCCCCAAACAGTCAGCGATTATAATAGACAAAATAGGCACATGTTGGTCATGTTTTGTCGGTTTCTTTTAAAGGAAACTGTGTTTTGTGTCCTGTCTGCTCTTCCTGACAGACTCAGAAGCTGTTTTTGAATAGCTATATGGGTTGTTTTGTGAAAGACGTGAAGCATATTTGATCATATACTTATTACAGAGTCGATCAATAGCAGAGTTCTGAAAGCTATATAGTTTCATTTTATGTAATGAATGTTTCATACTGTATCTGCTGCTAAGATTTTTGCCTCCACCCTAACACAGTGTTGTAATTCAAATTTAGTATGTGCCTAAACAAGTAATATTGAAATACATAAAAAAAAACAATAGCTTGTGATTCCAGAAGTAAGGTCTCATTTATTCCAATAAACGTGCTTAGCAAGATCTGCCGATTATTACTGTTTATGGAAAGAAACAATAATAATTGTTGCTCATGAGTTTTTAAATGCCATTGTGAACGATTTAAATGAAAAAAAAAATTAGGCTCCATTTAGCTCCATTGTACTGGGGAAGTGTGGAAGTAGACGGTTATCTAACAACTGCAAATAAAACTGAAAGTATCTGCCTCACTGGATACTACTAAGAGAATGTGGGGTGAAAAAGTGTTTTTGGTGTGATCTGAGAGCCCCTTAAAGGAAATCTCTACATCTGTGTGTGTGGATGTGATAAAGCTGCAGAGTTGGAATGGCTGTGGTGCACTCAGTGTTTACTTGGCCTCCATTATCTTTTATTTCTAGGCTGATAGTGTCTCTTGGCAGGGAATAAACAGGCTGTAAATCAGAAATGTGTTTGTGCATGGGTATGAGGGAATTCAAACATGCACAAACAAGCATAAATATGCAGGTGAGGAAAAAGAATGCAGGAAAGCTCTCTGTGTTTTATTTTATTGTGAATTGGAAAGAAAAAAGCAGAAAACAATGAGCCTGATGCATCTATTAGCTGAGCAGAACATATACACAAACCCACTATGTGATTATGCACATTAGAGAATCAGCCATGGCAAGCTTCGCTCTTCAGCACATTTGAATATGCAAATGTTTCCTGGCACAAAAAGCCTTGACAAGCTGTTATTACATGATTCCTGTGGGTGCAGACACAACAGCCTGAGAAGATATTAGAGGAGGCAGAACAAGAGAGAAGAGAGTAGCCCTAGACAGTTGCCGTGGAGATGTGTGCATGTTGCATGCATGTATTGTGGGCGCTTGTAGCATGTGTATTCCCAGAGGAATGTAATAATGCCAGAGGTGTCAATGTTTGGCAGTAATGCATTGCTAGTAATGCAAGTGAGTTCTTTAGTTATGAGTAACATTAGCTATTGCAATTTCAAGTCCAGTAATTGCATTACAATTACAAATTTTCTCTGTTTTGTTCTGGCTTGTTCGCTCTCTTACTGGGAATTTGTTGGAAAGTTGATGTCACTTTAGTCTCTGTGTTCAGAGAGTAGAGTGGTCAGGGACATGGTTAAGGTGCAGGAAAGGCAGTTTAGCCTCTACGAAAGAAAATACATTTTAGGTATTTTAGTGATTTTTTTAGTGATCTTATTTATTTTGTAGGTGTTCTTGACTGACTGATGTGGTAGATGTTTGCCACAGATATGGGGGAATCAGGAGTCATCTCTTTTTGTTGGAGGGTGCGTAAAGGCCAGGTCATATTTTTCTGCATGTGGAATGTTCCTCTGAACGTATCAATTGTTGTATTAATGGAAACACAAACAATACGTATCCTACGAAACCAAAAGTAGGCCCAAACCACACCTCTGACCGCTGGAGAGTTGTGTGCAGTCACAGAGGAAAATGAAGCATTCACACATACAGATACAAAAGGTTCAGCCTGCAACAGCTACTGTTCATTGTCAGAGAGACCTTACTTGAAAGACACGACCAAAGTCCACTCTGGCCCACTTGCATACTGGAAGCAAAACAGTGGCTACCACCCTAAACTTTGTGTACTGGCCACCTCAAAGTCATAATCAATAACAAAATTTGTTATTTAAAGACACCTTTGACAGAGCTAACAAATGAGTAACAAAAGTACAGTAATGTAAGTTAAGTAATGTATGTACCCATTATTTTTTTATGTAATCACTTTTTAATGTGTACAGTAATGAATAAAGGATTGCAGATTTCACCAATATATGAGATGAGAAACAATCTGAATGAACAATTTATGTCTCTTTTGTGGCATTTACGTCTCAAGGCTGGCACTGGTAACTAAAACGTGGACATGAATATATATTTTTGCTGAAACTGCAGCGATTTCTATTTTTCTCTCATTTTGTAGAGAGCACAAACGGGATCTGTTTATCGCAAGAGCTTTGATGCTGCCAAAGTCAATGAAGTGTTTTACCAATCTTACTGAAGTCTGAGTTTAAGTTGAAAACTCTATGTATGACTTCATGGTGTGTCACTAGATTGAGAGTTCATCTTTGTATAATAGACCACAATGACAAGTGCAAATAATAATAAATGTGGGTTTTAGTGTTGGTTTTTATTCACAACCATTGCTGCAGCCCAGTTAGACCAGTCTATTGTCTCCTGAACAACTGGTGTTTTATCTCCATGAGGATGTAAGACAGCATGTTCGGTACAGTACGTTGTGTGCTGCTGCGTGTTTTCAGTGTGTAAGCTGGGCATCGTCATTTTTGTTTGTTTAGGGATCACTTTGGATTTAAAGAGTATCCACACCCAGGGTGATAATCTTACTTGTTCTGCCATTTCGTTGATGCTTACTCTGTCCACACCCTGTACAGTAAAGAATCAGTGCACCGTAGTGCAATTATTTATGTTAATTTAAAAGTCCTGCGGAGCCACAAGCAGACTCAAATGCAACTGCTGTTGTGACGTGTTTCACTGCAGCACAACAGTCTACACAGTGTTATTATAGTAAATGTACATCAGACAATTATTATGACTGAAACACAGTAGTCTTGTACATTAAATGTGCATAAAATTGCATTTATTCTCACATACTACATCCTTTTTTTTTTCAAATCATGGTATTTGTTGTTCAGATTTTTTATTAATACCTAGAGCCCAGTCTTTTCAAGTTTGTGCGTGTCGTCTGCAGTCGGACAGCAGTGAAGGTCAAATGATAATTTGGAGAAAGAAGCAACAATGAGAAAAGGGAAATGAATACACCTCACATTTGCTGGTCATTTTGTAAAGGTCAGGGGCAAAATGTTCAAATTCTATAGGGAATGAGAAACTGCAAATGGCAGTGGTAGAGAAAAAAGTAAAACACTGAATTTGGAAAAGTGTCCCTCTGCCAAAGCTCCAATATCTTCTGTTTAACTGTTGGCCTTGGTTTTGTGGTATTTTAGACTATTTTGTAAGGTCAGATCACTTGCATGAATCTGGTGTATATTAAGATCAGAGATAAAGTTTTTCAAAGTCACAGAGGGCAAGTGCAAGTGAATAAGATAGAAAGTAAAATAGTTGGTTCCAATCTGACTGACTGTTTTAGCTTCAGTTACTGTTTGTAAAAGATCACAGAAAAGCTGCAGACTTGGCCTTTAGTTAAATTTTTCTTTTGACAAGCCCAATCAAAGAATTAAAGAACTAAATAATCAAAAACCCAGCCAAACCAAAAATCAAGAGTAACTGAGAAGGAATTCCCAAAGGGGAACTTTTTGATCAAGTGTCGCAAGTGTATGAAATCCAAAGACGTACTGAAGCCACAGGTAGCCAACTCCAACTGAGCTCAACTCTCAAGGTCCTTGTTTGATTTATTGCTTGTTACATCTGCCTTGGAGTCTTCCATATTAATGACCAGCATTATGTTAATGGTGTTATAAAAGAATACTCTGCACTGCAGGTGTCTGTCCAAAGCTACTTCAACAACCTTCATCATGAATATGACTCCTTGACTCAAACTCACGTTTGCTGAAGGGGTGGACAAACATGACTGTTATTCAGTGCTTTAGAGGAAATGTAATTGCTACTGTATTGTAAAGATTGTGGGTTGATTACAACTGGAAAAAGTCAGCATGTCCTGTTACTTGTTAGCTTTGACTTTTTAAGCATTGAATCAAACGGTGATCGTTCCTTAACCTTAATCTTGTGCTTTGAGTTTCACAACCACAGCACTATTAAGAGTGCTCTAGTTGCCATGAAGTTATTTTATTTATAAATCAGAAGAATGCTGTTTGTGAAAGTTATGCAAATGCATTATTATAAAATTTCTCATGTTAGTGAACAGAAACATAATCTGCACATTAGAATTGATCAGATCAGATTACTGTGTTTTTGTCAGTAGTAATTAAATCTGATATTGTAGAAAACAAGAAAAATAAGCTTTGGGTAGAGTAGAGTGGGGATGGGGGCCCTCCTGTACTATAATACTATTCAATTCTATCTCAACCATCTTTTTAAGTTATCTAAAATTTTGAAATGAATTATGAATAGTAATGTTAAACTGTTTACTTTAACGTTAAATTATGGCATTCAGGTTACTCATAAATAGTTGCTTACATTATTTCTGTCCTGCTGCTTCTTTACACACTAAAACAGATACTGCAGGACTAGACAGCACAGTAAATATGTATGTATTTTTGGTAAAATTGTGGCAGAGTTTTGATAGAGGGAAAAAAAAGAGCTGAAAAGAAATGGATAAGAACAGAAATCTTTTCAGTGAACACTGGGGCCACTTATGACCTGACGTCTTAAGAGTCACACAGCCAAATGTCAACTAACAATAAAAAGAAGATATAATATGTCTCACACAATAAAAAAGGACATGAATAGGCTGCTAGTTTCTTTTCTACCAGCATGAAAGGTCACTTAACATACATTCCCAGATGTCAGAATAGACTTACATGTAACAAATATTTGAAAATAAAGCGACTGTGTCTACAAACCGATGCTACACACACACACACACACACACACACACACACACACACACACACACACACAAACCTTTGAGCAGACAGGCACACACAACTCCATTCAGCTGGATGGCTAAATGTCATTACAGCTGACAGTCTGAGTGGGTAGAAGGGCAGCCCGTCATTTACTGAAGGGTGCTCACTCTGAAGTGTGTGATGGCTGTTAACAGACTTCACATCACCATCAGTTGAGTGCTACAAATAGACGGATGTCCACATAACACCACAGACTTGTACTGCAGGTTTTATATTATTCGGTAAGACTAAAGAAAACGATTTTATGGAAGACTGTGATTAGTGAATTCTCTTGAAGTGAGACAAAGGGCATTCACTAGTCTCCACCACTGCAGGTACATTTAAAAACGCATTTTTTCTTTCTATTGCTTGTTTGACAGTCAGACAGTTCACACTTCAAAGTTTTTTTCCACCCTCAAAGAAACTGACCTTTTCAAAAATGTTGATGCTCAGTTGCCAACCCTCACAGACATGGTCAGGTACAGGGTACCAATCAGCAACACTGAGGAGCTTTTAAAGAGCTTCTAAATGTTCAGTTTCCCAATGATCAATTTACAGAATTTTAGGACATGGCCCAAGTCACGCAGATGATTGAGACAAGATACTGACACAGGGGTGACGTGAAAGCACTTCATTGGTAAAAGTGAACTGTAATGGACTGTCTGCCTGTATGAAGGCATAGGACACAGAAGATTTCAAGAAACTGGTGGAAGTCTGGCTACAGGAGAGGATGATGGACAGGGTTAAGTCAGGAATCTAAAGTTACTAGCATGAAGCATTTAGCTGATTCAGTTTCAGCATCCTGCTGTTGTGCTAGTTGCCATGCTGTCACTACCATTGCCACTCTTGCTACTGTTAATTTTAATAACATAGGTGCTTATCGTACTGTGAAAGTCATGGCAAAAAAAGAACAGCTGGGTCAAGTTAGTACAAGGCAGCTGGACCAGTATAACCAAATACATCATACAGAGATTTGGCTGACACATCCTTTAGTTCTCCTTGTCACATGATGTTTTTGATGTCAGATATGTGCAATGCCTGCTGCTCAGGATCAGTATGCACCGTAAACTAAGCATGAACATGTTTAGTACTATATGTACAGCAAACTACCAGCTAAATAATCTCATACTGGGAGTTATAACATTTTGTGTTCTTAATTTAGATTAAAACTGAATGTGTAATCATAGTAAAACAAATCTAAATTATTAGGCTGGTGCATGCAATATCAACCCTCCTTATAAACAAACTTATCTACCAGAAATGAAGAAATAGATGTGTTCAAAAATACATGTGGTTCATGTACAAAAGTACTTGTGGTTTTGGTTGTTTTGCTGTTATTCCTGAAATCAGCTCCAAAATGGAGAATGTCCCTTTAAGCACACTGGATTCTTGATAAATTGTGCAACTCAAAAGCTGACAGACACACAGACATTCGAATTTAGCCATGACAGAGTAGACAATAAACTCCTTCTTCTGTTCGTATTAAAATGCACACATATAATACATGAATATAAAAAAGTGATTTTTCCAGCGTTCACTTCTATTTTATCTATTTTAACCTTCATTTGACCAGTGCAGGTTGCAGAATTGAAAACAGTCTCTGTTAAATAATGCATCCCTATTCAATTCCCCTAGGGGTGGTTTAATGGCAACAAACAGCAAACACAACAAATGAGGAGGGAAACGCCACTTCCCCCTCAGTACTGTGTCCAGGCATCCCTAATTTGATCCTGACATCTCAGACAAACTTTCCAGCTCCACTGTTCAGCCTGTAGCCAAATCAAAAAGTTCCACATCATTACCAGCTGAAGGTGGCTATACTGTTAATGAGAGGCCCAATTAGCCTTTACTAAAACAAAGAGACAGGCAGGGAGATACTCAGAGGAATAGTTTCCCTCCTGTATAAAATGTGTTTACCCATCACCAAGTTTGCACAAACAAAGACAAAGATGGAGAGAGAGAGAGCATGAGAGAGAGAGAGAGATGTGACAAATAGAAATATTGGGAAGACACATAAGAATGGATATATAATACACTATACTGTGTTCATCTTCGCATTCATGACATTAAACTGTCCAAGATATTTTCACTGGTATTGTTAATACATTTTCATTAGTGAAAGTTATTCACTTATCACACATGCTCCTTTTGAATAGGCTGGTTTAAGTATTGACAGCTGCCCCATCAGATAAGCATTGAATGTTGGCAGTTACTACTTTTCCCCCATGTAGACAGAGGCACAACATCACATTATACTGACACAAACATGCACCACCATCATAAAACCACAAAAGTGCACATGACTACCTAGTGCACATCACCAGATAGATTTATTCATTCCTTTTGAGAAAATTGGATTCAATCACAGACATAAAAAGAAAACAAAGAACAAATAGACACCATTAACAAACCGGCCCCGTGATATGCTGCATATTGATAATGCAAGTCTTTGCAAAGTGTTTGGGATTGCATAAATTAATATTGTGCAGTAGACCCACTGAGCTACTTGCCGCTCAGCAAAATAATCTTCACAATTACAACTAAATTTCCACAACATCCTCTGCAGTCTAATTTAGCCACTTGTAAGCAACCACCTTCTTAAGACACATAAATGGTTTAAAAAAATCTTGAGTGGGGTATTTATGGACAAATTTTATGTAGTATAACAAAATGTAAAATTCTCTTGACCTCATTTCAGACATCCAAGGAAAAACCCATTGAAAAAACCCAATGGAACAAGGGAACTGGAAGTGCTAAACTGATAACTTGTTGATATCAGCTGGTGGTTTTAATATTGTTGTTAGAAAGGGATCTGCACGGGAAAAACTTTATGCTGGACATGATCGACAGGCCTCCAAACACACAGTGCATCACAGCTGACAGTATGGGGAAGTGTAGTCACAGGCTGGTCAGAGAGCCCATGCTGACCCCTGTCCACCACAAAATTAAAACCACCAGACTAATGTTGTTTCTAGGTGGTGCACATTGACAAGTCCTTACATGCTTGCGAATGACTGCTTCTGCTCAACATTTGAGAAACTAAACCACATCCTTTACAACACTCTTAAAAGTATAGTGCAAAATACTAAAATTCACAGTTCTGTGTGTGTTCACTTTAACTTGGTATGCTCACACTGTACTGTATAATGTGAGCACATTGTATTTTGCAGGTATTTGTGTTCAGTTGGGCCATCAGTCACAGGTAAACACATCACTTGAACAGGGCCAATGAAAAAGCCACAGCAGGATGTAAATAATAGAAGCTAGAGGGCACAGTGGGAACCAGGTCTCTCCTCTGTGCCTCCAGCCAGCATGTGCCTCTGCCACAAAGCTATTACATATGAGATTTACAAGCATCACAGAATAATTATGTTGAAATTAGAGACTAGAGGCATTGTGAGAATGGAATAAAAAGGGCTGGATTGCGAATTTAGCCCACGGCTTTTTTGCTTGCCTCATATTGTGACAGGTCTCGCATCACAAAAAACAAATTGCTCTGTTCCATTGCGGATGCCTCCTTGCACACGCACACAGGTGCAAACACTATGTTGGTGTATGAAGACACCAAACAGAAAACAGACTTCACAGTAATTGGGTAAAAGTAAGAATACTCTATTACATGTAAAGGTAAAATTGTATTTACAATCAATTCTAAGTCCTTCTTTATACTGTTTATAAAACCTCTAAATTAGCATATGGGGTCCCCCAAAGATTTTAGGGCCACTTTTAATATATATATGTTACCTATCACTGCTGTGACCCTTAACAACCAAAGTGGTTAGGATAATGGATGGATGTCATCCCTTGGTGTGGTCATCCTCCTGATGGCATGGCATCTCTTTCCTTAGCGACGACATTCAGCTCTGTGTCTCTTGCTGTCTAAGTGGTGTTACTTTTAGATGTATTTTAGATATCAGTAAGCGGAGGTCACACAATTTTTACAGCTCAACCAGGATAAAACTGAGATTTCAGTTATTGGTTCAAACACTTGATCACCAAATGTGCTTTTAATAATTTTAAAAAATATTGCTAAAGTGCAGCCATTTGTCTCTCTGAGAAACAGGCAGATTATCCTTAAAATTGGTTGCCTGTCAGATTTGACCAATCTTTTATCAAGCCTACTTTTCTGACGTGCTTCTGGTGTACAAACCAGGATGACCTGATGAACCTGTCTGATCCTGAAGCACAAGAGTCTATTAGATGCGACAAAGTGCATGTGAAAACCTAAACTTAAGGTGAGGTAATGTTACGTTTTTATGCTCCGAGCCATTTAAACAGTCTGCCTGAGGATCTGAGAACAACTAAAATTTAGATTTTTTAAACCTACCATTCCATCAAGTAATTTTTGTCATTATATTCACATTTGTGCTTATTATCAGCTTGTCAGTCACCTGTAAAACACTCTGAATTGCATGAACATGTATGAAAGATCGATATTGTGAGGTTGCAATGCTGCAAGCATACACAACAGTAGTTTCACCTGTAAAACATGAGTGTTCAGCTTACATTATTGAAGTACACTGATGCAACATTTTACTGCAATATACTTGATGACATGATGCAATGATAGGTGCTAGGTGCATGAGCAGCAGATGCACTCTAAGGGTTAGGAAAGGTTATGTTTAGACTTTTTTGTCCCTGCCGTAACAGTATGATTAATGACGTTTATCTAAAACAGTATATTTTGAGGTCTGTTCTGGTCCAGGTCCATTAAAGTAGCAGAGAAAGGAGAGAAATAAAATGAAAGAGACAAAGCACCATTATTTTACACCCCTGGGTCAATGTCAGAGGGAGCTGCTGGCAAATTAAAGAAAAAAAAGATAAGAGTGTTAAAAATGTTTTAGGGGCACTTTTCTTTTTCTTTCCAAATTTATCTCTTCCACATTGCTTCCATTTTTTTGTATCTCTTTTAATCAACTCCTTCTTCCATACCCTCAAACTCTCCATTTATCAGCCTCCATCTTGAGGTTTCTCTCTCCCCTTTATCTCTGTCTCCTCTCTGAAAGCTTGTCTGAAGCACGGCTAATTCTCAGGGGACTGCAGACCTCTCTGTCTCCATCGGCCTCTTCCCTGCTGCATTCTCATCTTTCCTGTCTTTCTTCTCAGAGTTGTCAAATCAGCACAGAGAGAGCAGCATCACATGTTGTGACCAAAAAAAATGTCACACCAGTTACAAATGGCACAAACGTGAGGCGAACAGATAAACGAAATTGCATTGCCGCTGGAAATTCCATTGCAGCGGCATTACATACTTACATCATCAGACGTTAACCACATTATTTAGGCAATGTCATTTCCTTCACCAAGCATTGTTTTAGTGATTTGCACTCAAAAGATCAAAACCAATTTCGAGTTATTTTTGTAAATAAAAATAATTTTGCATGGTTTCAAGGTTTTACAGCTTAATTAAACCCTGCACACTGATGGTACAGTTACTCAAGTGTTCACACTTACCAGACTCTTCCTAGGATTGTGTAGGCGTATACAGTGTGAGCTTGATTTCCTTTCCTTCATACTTTCTTAGCTCTTTTGTACCTGGTAGAGAGAGAACAGGTCCTAATTCCTACAAAACTCCCAAAGCTTCAATCTGAGCAAATCTCTATTTTGAAGCAATGAATGATTACTTTCATTATTCATTAACCCAGCTATTACAAGATTTTATTTTATTATTAGGTGATTTTATTAAAGCACTGTTGCCTTACAGCTAGAATGACCTGTGTTTGAATCCCCTGGTCAGTCATATGCCTTTGTGTGAGGAGTATGCATGTTCTCCTTATTCCTACGTAGGTTTTCTCTGGGTACTCCAGCTTCCTCCCACAGTCCATAAACATGCAGTTAGTTTAATTAAATTGCCAGTAGGTGCGAATGTGAGTGTGAATGGTTGTCAAACACAACATTTCTAAGCTGATGAAACATAGTGGTGATCTGTCATGTCTTTATTGAACACCAATTAAACATACAGAGTGATAGTGGAAATAGTAAGTGAAACACTAACCTTCTACTATAACTAATTGCCAACTGGTGTCAAGCGCTGGCAAATCTGGTGTCCAGGAAATAAAATGAGAATGGAGGTGTGGTTTGGAGCTACATTGACTTAAAAGAACCCCAAATAGTGTCAGTGTGCAAGCAGCATCAGGTGATGTGAGCCATGCCTTGATAAAAAGATATCTCAGAAGACCTATGATCAAAAGTTGTTGACTTGCATGTAGCTGGAAAGAGTTGCAGAGTAATCTCAAAGAGTTCCACAGTTAAACAAATTGTCTATCAGTGGAGACCATTCGGTAGTGTAGCTACTCTCCATAGAAGTGGGCGACAAGCCAAGATCACTCCAAAGGCACCATGCAGAATACTCAGTGAAGTGAAAAAGAACCATGACAGCTAAAGACTTACTGCTATAGATTTAGTCTGCTGGGGGGACCTCCCACAATACACTGAGCTCCTCTCCTCCTTCTCGTCACTACTCTTCTCTTCTCTCTCTCTCTGTCCACTCTTATGCCATCATTGCATTTTATTAACTTTGTGTCTTCTCTCTCGCCTAGTTGTGCTTCGTCCTCTCTCTCTCTCTCTCTCTATCTCTCTGTATCTCTCTGCAGGTGTCCTCGGCCTTGGAGCTGTAGTTACTGGTCCTACCAACCTGCCCAGTGCCTCGTCTGCTGCTCCTTGTTGTTGTTTT
>JAUMHL010000014.1:6154447-6167848 GCA_032362345.1 Sandelia bainsii
TATTTATATAATGTGAAAGGTCTTAAACCTTACACTGTAAAGTGCCTTGAGATGACTTATGTTGTGATTTGGCGCTACATAAATAAAGTTGAATTGAATTGAAGGATTCATTGGAGATGGTTAATATCTCTGTTCGGGAGTGAGCCATACATAGAACACTGAATAGGCATGGTATCCATGGCAGGACACCATAGAGTAAGCCATTGCTCTTCATCTGTGTCTGTGATTTGTGTGTGTACACTAAACATTTTGCCACATACAGTATCTTAAAATTGAGCAAGTTGTGGTTGGTTTGCAGTTAAATAGACAGATAGATTTTAGTACTTCAGTACCTTACTACCACAATAACTTACTGTAAAAGTAATGAAACCAGCAGCCAAAAATTCACTGTAACTTTACAATCAAATACTTAACAGTGCGCTTAATGTCACCGGACAGTTGCAGTTGCTCTCTTTGTGATGTCTTTTTGTTAGTATATTTTTCTTTCACATTTTTTTAGTGTAGCTAGGTAACTAGTTCAGGGAATTAAATTGTACCCTCTCAAATCAGATTTTTATCTCCATTTTTATCTTTGTATTTATAAACAGTTTCCCTCTGGGATTATATATTATATAATAAATTATATAATATTTTTTAACAAATAACGTTATTTGAATCTTGAATTTAAAAAGCTTGATGCAAGCGCTTGCCTTATTTTTTTGAGCCAAATATTTTGTTTTTGTAGGAATAATACAGTTTTAAAATTCACCTGTTTTTAGGTGAATTCACCATGGACTACAGGTTGTATCTGGTCTGTCAGAGAAGAATGATAGAGGTGGGACTCAAAGGCAGCGGCGTGTGGAGAAATCAACCAACAGCCTGCCAGATGCAAAAAAAGACAAAGAAAAACGCTAGATTGTCCAGGGCAACGCTTTCATCAAGTCCTGCTCATAAAAGACGATTTATGGCCATCTGGGGCTTTGACCAAGTCTGAGGTGTGTCTGTGTTCATAGCAGTGTGATCATAACTCAGCCAGACGAGAGAAAAAGTGAGAAGAGAACCTGGTAAAAACACGTGTTTCAGCACCTGAATAGGTTTTTAGCAAAGGTACCAGCGTGTCTTGTAAAATCAAAATTGATTTGTTAGTTTGTCAGTCCACACACACACACCCACACACACACACACACACACACACAGCCTGAAGACAAACCAAGAATCTGCTCTGCAAACATTAAGTCTATTAAATTGTAATGTTTGTCAGGCCACACATTCAGCATCATGATTAGACAATTATGCTTACATGAGTTTTGTGTTTCTCTACAGCATGTAGGCGAACATGATTAAAGCAAAAATTTGCCTTTTCACTGTTTTTTAGTACAGAGTGTTAGTTATATGGTACAAGGTGAATCACCTGTTTTGCTATATGCTATATATATGGTTTTTCATGTTGGTGTCTATAAAGATGAGAAATCTCAGAATTATTAGAGATAATATAAAATATTATGTTTTAATTGAATCATTATTTCAGTTTGGACTACTGTATCTTCTGTGGAATCAGTAGCTTATGATAATAATGAAACCACGGTGGTAAGTGACTTTAATTCATACAGAACGAAATATTACCTCAATGTAAAGCAATGTATAGCAATCACTAATCAACTCATATTGTGCGAGACAAAAATTGAAGGTGAAAACATACTAGGCATTTAAGAGTAGATAAGATTCCTGTGGGAGAGCAGTTCATAATACAACACAGACAAGCAAACTATATTGACAAAAACAAAGTAGATGAGTAGAAGATGTGCAACCTACAGTAACACAATTTACAAAAAATGAACGACTTCCTCTTCTTCCTCCATTTTTCTTTGAACATGCAAATCGGAGCGCTTGCATTTGCTTCGCACCTGCCAAAATGAGCAGGAATAAACAGAGACGATCAGAACGCATGAGGAGTGAGAGATGAGATGTGAACGGCACCTCTCCCCAGGCTGATAAATAATACAGCACAGGGCTTTTTAAATGGAGTACACAGCCATTTAGACACACATCCACTGAGAGGAAAACAGACTTGATCACAGGGCAAAAACCAGCTGCGATCCTGACAGATATTTGTTGATTATGTTAAAACAGCGGTGACACATGAAGCTCACTAGAAAGCAAAACACTCAGTCACAGCAGGTTTTCTGATAGAAGACGACATTGCATGTTGACACGTGTCATGTAACTTGACAAGATCAGAATTCCCTGAAGAAGTTTCATTATAAAGTTAAAGTCCACTGAGTAGATTTTTAATTACATTTCTAAACTTAAGGACAAGTGCAGGAGCTTGACTGTTAGAGTTGTGAAATGTTGCTGTCCATGGTGCTGAAGGGGTTTTAGAGTAACATGACTTATTCTATGGCAGAGGTGGTAAGTAACTAAATACATTTACTCAGGTACTATACTTAAGTACAGTTGTGGGGTACTTGTACTTTACTCCACTACATTTATTTTAACATCATTAGTTACTAGCTACTTTTTGCAGGATTAGATTCATATATACAGTAAATCATTATATGTTAATAAAATACTGATGTATCATTTCTGGATTAAACTTCTGTCACTATATTAGGTGGTTAAAATCAGCCCCACCTTTACAGCACCTTTACAGTTTTTGTAATCACTGGAACTAATGATGTTTTGCTGTCAAAATTGGCAAAAAACAGATATTAGAGTATTCATTTTAAAAGAACATATAGAACTGAACTATTTGAATATCATAAGATTTTGAATATCTTAGGATTTTTGAGTATGATACATGATATTTTCAGTAACTATATGTAAAATAAGGGCTAGTTTTGACTACTTTATTCATGGTCAGTGCGTTTACATGTATTTAAGTAACCAGGTTACTTAACTGTCATGTAAACATGAAACTTGGTTTCCATAATTGCGTTAGGGAATTAGAGAAACATGATTTCCCCAAATAGATTACTTCTGGAGAACTCTGATTTCTCTGCCATGTACATGTGTAACTACATTTTTAATTGGCTTTTTACAAGAGCATGTGTGTATAGCAAGGGCTGCAAACACTTGCCGCTCTACGACTTTCAGCAGAGAGGAGCAGCTGGATGAAAAGGGAAATCATTACACAGAGCAATGCTGCCTCATTTTGAAATTAAGTCTGTCCAAATTCTGACTATACTGAAACCAAGACAAAAAAACATGTGAATAAGTCACTTTTCACTGTGTACGTCTTCAGTTTCGACAGTTTCTGCTGTGAAAAGCAGCGTTGTGACCATCTGTGTGTTTCTCACAGTGCTGTCAGTCAGCTCCCCCAACACACATATCAAAAAAAAAAAAAAGTCAGGAAGCAGTCTTTTCTGTCACTATACTGTTCAAATTTGCGAACCATGCTTCCAAAATAAGTCCAGGTGAGAGCAGAAATCAGATCTACTGCATGTGTATTTCCAGTAACCAGGCTTCTTAAGTGCATGTGAAGTAGTTTCCTGATTACCTAAGAAACCTGGTTTCTCTTAGTAACCTGGTTATGTCAATGCAGTCAGTAACATACAGGCATTGTCCAATGTGAAAAACATCCTCCACCCACTTGATGGCCCCCTAACTTGTTTATGCCTGCAATGGCTGTGGGTTAATGGCAAAGACAACTGTAAAAACAATGATCAGTAGCTTACACTGTTCCTTATCTGGTGGTTTTTGTATCTGGTGTTTCTGTTCACCTGCCAGCAAGAAGCTTCAGTGTAAGCTGTTAGAAAGTTGTGGGATGATCTATAGGCTGATAATTTCTGAATCTGTATTTACCAGTACTTGTAATACTTGTCAAACATATAGTGGTTGTCTATAAGCAACAGTTTTTCTTTGTGGGTAAACTAAATTGTTCTCAGCATGAGACTGATGCTGATTTAAAATGATGATCTAATACTCCCTTACACATCAACTGGGTTATTGCTGAATGTCACTTTACAACCATGCTGACCTAGATAAAGCCTTGGAGAAAATGTGTGCTGCACCTCCAGACTGAAGCCATGTTTCAGTTTTAATTAAAGGAGAGAACTTTATCTCCCTCTCAGCCCTTCTCTCCCACACGCCGTTCCCCTCAGCCACCTGGCCAAGGCAGCAGCAGAATGTAAATTGAGTTCTGGCCTTTAATTGGGTACTGTACATGCTGCAAAGGACCACACATACCAACCACATACACACACTCGGACCTGAAATCTCACACTGAAAGGTTGAACTGGCTGATACTGACAGAGCATCGCTGGACAAGAGAAGCTCTGCAAAGCTATGCAAGATGGCACAGATGCTTCAGTGTACACAAAAGAAATCAGAAAACGTGCATTACACTTTTTTATTATTTTTGTATTTCTTGGGAAATTAACAATGTTTGAGGTCTCTCCTGTAGAGGTGACATCACATCAATCTATCATATTTTGTGAGTCCCAACTGTAAATTTAAATTAAAATTCTTAATAAATACCAGTGTAGGGATAATGATCACACACAATAATAATTAATAATAATATAATTAGCCAGCTATGAATTACTTTATTTTAACCCAGAACTATGGGATTAAATGACTGATTGATTAGTTCGGAAAAGCACAGTGGACAAATGTGAGCTGAATTGGCCTTAGTTTTGGAGATGAAAGCTGACTTTGAGTGAGAGTCAGCTCCAGTTGGAGACTGATGGGTCAGGTTTGGGCTGATATCTTTGGTTCATTTTGACACGTCATTTTACATGATTCAGATCACAGTTTGGACAAGCTATTTTGGCTGTTGGATGAAATGCCAAAGAAGCACATTCTTCAAAGTGTTGGAGCATTGCATTAAGACACAAAGGTTAGCGAAAGAAGAAGTTCAAAGCAGTCAAGAATCTTTCAAATTGCACATTGTGTGTGTGTGTGTGTGTGTGTGATCTTTTTTGGGAACTCTTCTACGCAACAAGCCAGTTGCCTCTGTGAATTTAACAGTTGACAGTGACAAACTGTTGTTTATTCTGCATTTGTGGGTGCTGTGGATGTGTGTGTGCTCTACCTTAGCTTATCGACACTCGCACACCGGGGGACACATATACGCACACACACACACACACACACACACACACACCCAGTGGGAGATGCTTCAAAGCATGACATCGCTGTCGGCTGTATCACTTTGTGTTTCATGCGTCCTCTATCCCTCTTCCTCCCCTGCTTCCCCTCCCCCATTCTTTATTAATGGCCCAGATGTGGTGGTTGCACACCGGGAGCTCATTACACTAAAGACACACAGCAGTTGTTTCCATATTCAGGGATTTTGGGAGGAGGTACTTTCATGTAATATGTAACCAAACCAGTGCACAGCTTCTAAAACTAACAATGTTGCGTGTTCGACAGTTTCCGCTCTGTGTTTGATTAGGTGAGAAGGAGGAAGAGGAGGAGGAAGCAAGTTCATGCATTATGTAACTTTTGTGTTGCTGTGGCTTGTGCTTGTTTTTCAGGAAGGAAAGGAGGAGAAAAGGGAGGAAGCAGGGAGGAGTAAAGGTGGGGAAAGTGAGGGGGAAGAGATTCAACTCAGGACTGGGAGGAAGGAAAAGGGTAAGTAAGAGGTTGATGATGAATTGCATAAGAATGGAAAAGGTGGGGTAAAATAAGTACGCAGAGAATAAAGCAAGGGAGAAAAACAAGAGCAGGATAGGGTGAGGAAGAAGAAGGGGTGAGGAACATGCAGCAACAAAAAAGTATAACAATTACAAAAAAGGAGAGCAATGCTGAAACAATCAATCAAGTGAGGAGAGAGGAATAAGAGGAGAGGAGGAGATAAACGAGCAAGGACAAAAGCTATGGAAGGGAGAAAAAGAGGAGGAAGTGAGGAAATAGATGAGGAGACAGAGACAGCAGAGGAAATCGAGGGTGTAAGAGGAATAATAGTTTGAAGAGGGAGGAGGAAAAGAAGCAAGGACGTTAGAGAAAAGAGAGGGAAAAATAGCAGAAGTGGGGATGTAATGGCAAGTGATGTAATAGGTGAGAAACTGTAAAAGAGGAACCTGGCAATGGAGGAGATGAAGAGGGAGAGATGAGGGGGAGATGACTGGTGAGAGCAGGAAGAGATGGGTGAGAGATTAGAAGAAAGGATGGAGGTCAGGGTCCAGACAGAAAGGAAGAGGGTGGCAGAGGAGAAAAGGTAAGAACTAGACATCATCATAGAATGATATGGGCAGTGGAGAAGATGAGGAGAAAGAGTCTGTGGAGGAGTGTGAAAGAGGTGATGAAGTCTAGGATGTTGAAGACAGAGAAGAACAAGAAAGAGGTGAGAAGGGGAGATGACCTAAAAGAGGAGAAAGATGAGGAACTGAAACAGACAAGGGGAGTGAAGGAGAATGAGGAGGGAGCAGTGAGGGAAGAGAGAGGAAGAAGAGTGCAAGGAAAAAAAGGGAGGGTGGAGGGTGCAAGGACAAAAAAGAGAAATGAGGGATAAAGTGAAGAAGTGGGGAAGGAGGAAGTGTGGAAAGGGAGGCGAGGAGGAGGAGGTGGGCGTCAGGAGTCAGAGTCACTTTCATCACAGAAATTTGTTGTGTTGATCGGAGGTGTGAATGCAGCAAATCTGACAAATCTCTCTCACAAACCCATCCAAAAAAACAAGGTGTGTGTGTGAGTGCGGAAGAGAAAGAGAGAGAGATACTCTAGGGGACAGTCAACCTTTTCAGTGAACAGTCTTTATCAGCCTCCTGTTCGGGTTTCTATCTCCACCACATGATCTGCTGTGATTCATCTCCTCAGTAACATGATGCTGGCTCCACAGAGCCTGAAATCACTACAAACTAATTTCAACACGGTCCCATTACCTGCATCAGAGCCAGTGATGCAGTACGGCATGGGTTAATCTTGATTACACGTTGAATGTAGCCTGCAGCTCATAATCTACTTGCCTCAGTGGGAGGGGATCTTCTTTTTGCTGTTTCTCTCTTGGAAAATTTTATAATTATCTATCAATGAGAAGCAGTGGAAAAATGATCAGATCTATACGAAAACTTTGTATTGAGTCATTGTCCAGATGTTGACCAGTACCAGGCCACACAACATTTCCTATCAGGCCATAAGGAAACAGAATGATGTTGGAAAAAAAGGCTTAATATTATCATAAAGCTTCACAGGTTTTATACAGTCGATAAATTACTCAGTAATTACTCAGTCCCTTTAGGATTTTGCGCTGTGATTGCAACAATTAATGCAAATTCAACCAAAGGCTGTGAATTCTACTCAACCTTGTGATTTTGTCCAATCACTGCAACTTTTCCGCAAATTTGACCTACCCTCTGTACTGTCCCTGAATACCTCACACCCAGTGAACAAGAGTTGGTGATGGCAGGCTGCTAACACCATGCAGTGTTGCTTTCTTTCTTTCTTTCTCTCTTCTTCACCCACCGAGGGAAATGATAGGTCCACTTAACACAGGAAGAGAGGAAATATCCAGTTATATTTATAATAACATTATAAAATAAAAATACAAGCCCATGATCAGCACCTTTCAGAACTCACAATGAAAATGGTTTAATTTAATTTTTATGCCTCCTTTTTATTCCCACTTACCGTATGCCCACTGGAATGGCTTTCATCTAAACTGTTTCCACAAAGGCAAAAGTACACTCTCACTCTGGTCTGACATACTTCATTACTACATGCTACTACAGGGTTCCAGTGTCTTGTCCAAGGACATGCAGCCAGGAGGAACCAGGAATCGAACCCTGACCCTGGGTTTTGTAGATAACTGCTACTGATGCTAAGAAAATCAAAATACGTTGAATCCCTGTTACTGACTATATTATGTCTAAGGATTCTAGTTTCTAAGTTGGTGCAGCAAAGCTTTGCACGGGTACTTGTACAACTGATATGTGCCGTGGTGAGAAGAATAAATCCAGTGGTGTACCGTTCACCATGTCTGCTTCCCAGCGTTTTGGATCCGATCAACAGTGAGTAGAGTAGACTGTCACTTTTTTGGGTTATGCTCCCATAGTATTCTCTTAGAAAATCCTCCAATTCACTTTTGCTTCTATGTTTTCCACTTTCTTTAACATTGCTCAACCAGTAGACCCATCTAAGTATACAGACAATAGTCTTTTACCCTAGTTGTGCTTTGTTTATGTGTTTTCACACTCAGCCTCTGTGAATATGCCAGTGTGTGTACAAGTGTCTTTCTATGTACTGTAGGTGTGTGTGAGTGTGCGTGTGTGTCCGCTGAAGTATTATGAGCTGCTCAGTGGATGCGGCTGTATTATCAGCAGATATGAGCCGAGCAAACCTGTTTGTTTGTTCAATCTGTGGCTCCACCGCTTCAAATCAAATCTCCTGTAATTAGCTTCGTCATGGGTTCAAGATAAGAGTTTTTTCAGTGGGCTTGTGTGTGTGTGTGTGTGTGTTTGTAGTCAGAGAAAAAACACAATCAATTGGTGCTTGTCGTGACTGAGGCCAGAGCTCTGGAGAAATACTGGTGATGCTGATTAGGGTGGCTGTGCAGATGTTCCCATTATATCTGCAGTTATATCACATCCACGCCATAAAGGATGGATGATAGCAATGGCAAAGATTCTCATTTACTCCATGTGAGCATTCATTTCACATCATACCTGTATGTTTGGTGAGTTTGTTGTGAGGGGTTTATTCATGGTCAGTGCATCATGTATCCACTACAGTTGCATTTTATTAACTAAAATGTAATGTACTGTTCTTGTTACACAGAACTTTCCAAGAGTTTGACAAAAGAACTGCAATGATTGATTGTGAAAATTGTCTGAAGAGGATTTTTAGCGCCCATTAGTGTGGATGAAAGGCCAAAATGGGAAGAGAAAAAGATGCAGTATCAAATTTATCCACATTAGCGTGGACATAGCCTTAGAGGCAGAATGACAAGACTGAGGAAGTCAGACAGTGAAGTGCTGAAATCTCCCTGGAGATAGATAGAAAAAAGAGGAGACAGTTTCCACTTATTTCTCCTCATCTGACCCTTCCTTCACCCCTCCGTCTCTATGTCTGTTTCTCTGTCTTTCGGACCTGCACACACACATATTTAGTGTCCACACACAGTTCTGGCATGCAGTCACACATAGCCTTCAGCATCCTGGGTAAATACATGACAGGCACACAATAGAAACTGAGCATGAAGTTGCACACATATGCCCACACACAGTTTTATTAGGACTTGTATGAGCATGTTTGGATGCTGTTGTTGGCTTGCCAGCTGGTGTGTTTCTGGTTGCCAGGCTTCTTGCAGCCAGCAAGGCTTGTTTACAGCTGCGACCCACACCAGTGCTCCTGCACTGCCACATCCACCATCTCCACCAGCCTTCACAGTGCTTTGTCAGAAAGACTTTAAGTGCAAACTCAAAGGGTTGTCCTCATGTCTAGCCATGTTTGTTTGACACTTAGTCTTCATAGATTAGTTACATAACATCATCCAATGTTCGACATTCTCTCCCGCTCCTTGTCTTTCATTATTACTGTTCTTGTGTTTGCCCCGGTGAGGCCTAGGTCAGAAAATATTCCAGCAACATAAATGTCTTGGTGGATCTATGCTGACAAAGGTGTGGGTTGCAGAACATTACGTAGATCACCTAAATATCAACTGCATCATATGAACTTCCACATAAACAATATTGTTTTGTTTTTTAACTCTTGTCAGGTCCTCTGTAAGAGAGACACTTTAAAACACTTTAACGTTAAACAACAAATCTGCACAAGCATAAATTAACAGCTCCGCTAATCTCTCTGAATATCTACTGCAGCTCAATCTTGCCCTGAGTACTGTATTTATTCAGTTTGTGCATACAAAATTTGTGCAAAGACAGACGTGTACATGAGCAGATTCAGACTCACTCACTTTCACCTTGAGTGAAGATTTGTGTTCTTCCCAAAGCTGTTTAACTCCACTTTGTGTAAGTCCGTCAAAATTAAAACATCACATCAGGGATCAACACCCTGATGAAGGCAAGAAAGCTGAAAACGCTTGGTGAATAATGCATCATGCACCGGAGCTGAGACGTGTTTTAATTTTGATGGATCACGCTCACTGCACTTCAGGAGACAATGGGCCTCATGCAAGAGCATTTTTGTATTATTGTCCTAAATTTGAGTTTTTTTTAAATTTAAGTAGTATTCATCAATTTCTCTTAATTGCTCTTGCTACATCTTGTTGTAAATTGCTCATTTCAGACTGATAAATAACCCCTATTCATGAGGAGGTGAGCATTCCTGAGATTTGACCATTAGCATAATTAACCCCCCTGAAATTTCCATATCAGGCTGCCTGTTCGGCTCTGTGGGAAATCCATTGTCTGTACCGCTTTTCCTGGCGTACACCCTGGACAGATCACCAGTCTAACACAGGGCTGACACCTATTAGCACCTACGAGCAATTATAGAGTCACTAATTAACTTAACCTGCATTTGTTTTGACTGTGAGAGAAAACTAGAGTATGCAGGGGAAACCCACCCAGGCATGTGGAGAACATGCACACTTCACAGCTGGTTGCCAACAGGTTCTGGGCCAGAACCTTCTTGCTGTGAGGTCACAGTGCTAAACACTTTTCTTACACTGCTGCTGCTGTTTGACTTATTACCGTCCTGCAACCATAATCGCTTATTTATTGTAACCATGACAAGAAAGGTCACTGTCACTTTAAGGAGATGTTTATTTTAACCATATCACAATGTTTTTTTTCCCCCTAAATTTAATGAAGTTGTTTTTGTGCCTAAATCTGACCAAACAGTGATGTATCCATGGCGACTAAGAGCCTGTACGTCTGCTGCTGCAATGGTCCTGTGGGACTTATTAAAAGGTAGGGACAAACGACATGTATTGTCATTTAGGTTGAATGACTTCCTGCTAAAACCACATCCTATTACTGTTAGTGGGTGTAGCTTCTCTGTTCAACCACAATCCTGTAATGTGGTTTACCGCTGAGAAGCAAGAGCATTTTAGGTCACCTGCGTTGGTCAAGCTGGCTTACTCCTTCACTTACGACACCCACATGTTGTTTGGCAGTTTAGGCTTTTGCGTCTTTCCAAATCCTTTGTTCTCGTTTTCCCTTTCTTCTTCCTTTCTCCGTCCCTCCACTCTCCTTCACCGTGATATCAAATAAAGATGAAAGTGTCGCTCTAATCGACATTGTTGCCAATGAATCATTTAGCAGTGTTAGTCTAACATCTCAGATTCCAGGTCAGTGCTTCTCACTACACATCCCACTGCCAGCAGGGTTTAGCCTGGTTTGGCCTGGCTGCTGCAGAGTGGCAGCGCTGTGTCTCTGCCACTGCTGTTGCCAACCAGTAAGCGCCAAATGCTTTTTCTGCCCCGGCCATCCCTCGGGCACCGAGCCCCGATCTGTAGAGGCATTTCCCTGCTGGAACAAATAAATGCTGAGGGGTGGTGTGTTTTAGCAGGAAGGATACATTTGCTCCTCATCTTAGTTTGGGTCAGATTAATTCTTTCACACACTGGCAAAGTGGAATCTGTTGCAATGATTCCTTATTATAAATATTTATAATTTATCCTCTGGCATTTGGGTTGGAGGCTTCTGAATGAATATTAAAGGTGACTTAACTGTATAGGTATCTTTTACACTTTGTATTTTTTTTTATCATTTCTTATATTTACAGCTATGTTTTCTAGCAGTGGGAGAAACAGCATTTTGTTTTTTGTTTTATTTTCAATATATACATAGAGATGACAAAAAAAATGTTGAACCTTGAATTTGAAACTTCCTTCATACTGTTTGACATGATTCTTGCATAGGTGGTAAAAGAGGTTTGGTGTGTTTGTGTCTGTTGTGGAGTATAATTTCCAAATTAAGGTTTTCTGGTTCTAGTCATCCATGTGACAGAAATAGCCCCTTCTTAGGTAGAAGCTTTTTTGACTTGACTGGTCAGAGTCCTTCTCCTGTTTGGGATTACCTGTCGGCATCTGTGTAAAGTTCTGTAACACAAAGCACCAAGCAAATGGCGAAAACATTAGAGATAAGTATGATTTGCAACACAATTATTATTATTTTATTTTTCTTTTTTCCACACGCTTTACATTGTTATATTGCACAATGCTAATTGTACCTGTGTATTTTAAGATATTGTGTTGATTGTAAAAATTACCACAATGATAATGCCTAAATAGGTAGATTATATTTTATGTTCATTTTTGTGTAGCTTGTCATAGTACACTCCATGGAACTTCTTCATAGTGCTAGTTTCCCTCAGGCAGAACTGTGGGTGGTAAAAGGTTAAATGGAAAATAAAAACAACATCATTTTTAATATACTAACTCTTGCATGCTCAACTCCTGCATGCTCATGAATGTATTTTGCTTGCTTGCAACTTCATATCTGCATAGGCTCGATTTGCATGTATAATTTTATGTACTGAATGCAACACATACAGTGTTAATAGACATGCAAATCATATTCACAGACGTTGGATATAAAACAATTATTATTATTATTATTAACATTATGCACAACCTGAAGCAACCAGATAATGAAATTATGTTTTATTAGAGCCCCATACCTGCCTCTTATTGCATCACAGTGTGGGAAATTTTTTGTGCTTCTGTCTGAAAGAAAACAATAGTGCTTGTGTGGATGAGTTTCAGAGGATGGATGTTATGGATACAATTATTTTGTACATCTGAGTTTGTGTGTACGTCTCAGTGTGGGTCTCAGTGTGTGCACTTTTGTAAGTGTGCTGCAGTGTAGTAGCCAGTAAAAATAGGTCAGAAGAGAAGGGCTCCCTAGAAGACGACATGAACTTGTCACCTTGAATCGTGTTAGAGGCTGCTGAAGGAAGAGAGAGGGAGAGACAGATGAGAAGAAGAGGAAGAGCAGAAAGGAGTGAAGGGGACAAACAACAAGAAAAAATGAATGGGCAGTGAAAAGGAAGTAAATATAAGTCCTCCTGCCTGTCACACGTCTTATGTGTCCTTAATGGCTTTGTTATCATATATATTAGAGTGTACTGTACTTAAAATCCAACACCTCAAAAGCAACCAAACTACAAGATGGTATATTTTGACATATAGAAAATGTCTTTATTGAAGCCAGAATTTAAAAAAATAATGTTTTATTGCCTGATGTTTTAATTTACGTAAGTGAAGCTTTCCTTGAGACAGTCCTGTCTCCTAAAAATGACGTTCCTATGCAACTATACTGCCATGCCGAATACATGTTTTGTAGCACACGTAATTATCATGTTGTGGTGAATGAATGAAGCAACTTACTTGGTGTTAATAAGTGTAGTGCAAGGATGTGATTGGGATGGACGGTGGGCATATACTGTGCAGGACTGATAAGCTGTAGACCGGGGTTCAATACCAAAGTCCTGTCAGGCGTGCACAATACACAGACAAAGTGTAAGCGAACGCCCTTGTAGCGTGTGGGATCGACCCAAATGCAGAGAAGGAGCAGAGGG
>JAUMHL010000014.1:6167948-6193783 GCA_032362345.1 Sandelia bainsii
GAGTGGGCTTCCTGTTTATATCCTGCCCTAACCAATCCTGGCCCTTCCTCACAGTCACCTGATCTGCTCACCTGACAAGTCCTGCATGAGGTTGGGTTTAGCCAAGAGCAGTATTTAGGTTAGAGTTAGAGCAAGATCGTGTTTTTCTTAAAAATTTAATGCAGATGTTGAGTGTATGAAGTGACTGTAACCCATCACCCCTGCAGGGAGCAGTGGGCAGCCACAGGGAGGTGCCCGGGGAGCTAGCACTGAGTGTCTTACTCAAGGACACACCTGGCATGTGGGCTGGGCTGGAATTTAATCCTGCCACCTTCTGCATCCCAGTCTGATGCTATTACCCATTGAGCCACGAGGCAACCTATATGAGCAGCGTGAGAAACAGTAACAGCTTTGGTCTTGCTTAGGTCTACACAGGAGGTGTATCATGCTAAATCCACAATGAACGAGCACCAATTCTTCAGCTTTTAGCCTTTTGTTAGCTCATTGTTATGGTTCTCCAGTACATTGACCTCATGGTTGCCTCTCATTAGGGTAACTGTCACGTGACGTTATGTCAAGTCTGTGTCCCAAGTCTGTGGGGGTCTGAGCAGACTCTGTGCTTTTTATGTTATTCAGTCGAATAACTGTTGAATGCTGTTACTACCATCTAGAGTTACCATCATGTTTTTTAGTCCACATGTGTGGAATGTGTCCATGCATGTATTCCCAGTTGTAACAACAGAAGCAAGTGCATCCGTACTACACAAGCAGTAACCACAACTGAGTCTTTAGTAGGTCCCAGTGTTGCCAGATATTAAATGTTGAAGTATCGTACCAGCAGCGTAACATTATCGTATTTTGAGAAAAAATAATGTACACACCAATTTGCATTCTGACATTGCTTAGACAATCTGCTTCAATAACACATTATCATAGACTGTGCATATTATAGTGTATAATGGAATTGTTACCTACAGAACGGTTGTAAAAACACCTCTGGGCAGAACAGTGCCTCTACCTGTGTGGAGTGCAGGATGTATACCTCCACACTCAAACCACTCATCATTGTTTATGTCGTGCGTCACCACGTGTTAGTTGATTAGCTGTTAAGGCACACGATTGCACATAAACAAACCGAGTATGTCTGCGTAGGATGAAAAAAAAAGATCTGTACCTTGTCGTGCTAATGAAATAGCTTAGCCATAAAATGAAGGGGTCAAATTATCGTACATTATGTGATTTTTGGAATTACTGATCGTACATCGTACAGAGGGTAAAATTATCGTACAAACACTGGTGGGTCCAAATACCCACAATGCATAAAACCTAACTTTTAATTTAGCCAGCTGATTTTTGTTTTCACATGATGAATAAAGAGACAATGTGTTTGAGGACAGATCAGGCAGATACTCTGACCTCAAACATAAACTCATTGAAGATATGTTTGAACTTTTCAGTGAGGGAATGTGTCATGTAAATAGCGTGTGACAGGAGTCACTTAGTCCCTGTGCACAGCTGACTTGTTTTTTTATTTGGCTATGAACATGATAAATCCATCAACTTGAAGGTCACTTGGTAATGGACATGATGTACAGGAGCTCTTAAACACTGCACCCTTGGACATATTTGGCAAAACTTTTAAGATCCAGGCTGAGCAAGCCTGTGTCTCAAAAATGTTCCCATGCAACTAAACTGCATCCACAAATATGTTTTGTAGGAAATGGCTGGATCTCTGGCTGGATCATACTCCAGTGCAATCTATATTTTTTGATAGAATGTGCTACATTTTTTAATGGAAACAGAGTTTGCAAGAGGTAGTTGGGATGAATGGTAGAAAGTATGACTCAGACCGAGGCATTCCGCCTCCTCCAAAAGTTCTGAGAGTCTCCCGCAATGGCTGAAACAACACACTAATGTTAGCTATCACTGAACACTGTTCCATGCTTGGATGTGATTGCATTAGGGAAGCATGTAGAGTTACTTTCTCAGACTCCACTGCTGCTACCCACTTCAAAATGTATAGCAGTGATTAATGGTGTTCTAGCACCATACTATCTGAAAAAGTCGGTTGCAGATGTGGGTGACCAGCATTTCAGCCTCTGCTGCGATGAGTCTGCGGATGTAAGTGTTTCTGAGTACCTGGGGGTTGTGATAGGGTACTTCAGTGATGCCAAGCAGACAATTGTGCCAACATTTGTGGGGCTTGTTGAACTGGAGGGCACATCTATAGCCCGTGCTGTTGTGGCTTTCCATGAGTAGTCTTAAAAAAGAGAAACTCCTGGGGATAGGGACTGACAATGCCTCTGTTATGACTGATTAACAACAGGGCCCATAAAGTGCTGAAGGATGAGTATGGCCTCAAAGATTTGGTTCTTATTCGCTGTGTGTGCCACTCTGCAGCTTGCTGTAGGTCATGTTTCCAATGACACCATCCACCATAGTGTGGAATACTTGGTACGAGAGACATAACTGGTTTTCAGTGTCTCTAAGGTGCAGGGAGGCCTACAAGGCCATATATAAGACCATCAACTGTGAGGAGAAACCCTGACAGATAACTAAGGTGTGTGCCACACGTTAGTTCTCCATTGAACCCATGGTTTTACGCATTTTTGACCAGTGGGAGGAGCTTAGGCTGCATTTCGCAGTCAGTAAACACTGCTACATGGCTGAGGTTTTATACTCCATGTACAGTGATCCTTAAAACATCTTGTATCTGACTTTTTTGATGTCAGTGCTGGGTGAGGTACACTTGGCCATCAAGGCTTTTGAGGGAGAGTAGGTAGATCCTCTTAAACTACTTGACAGCTTGGATAGCCTGATCAAGTCTGTGAGCAGCAGGGTAGTGAATCCACTGGCAAATGTTGATGTACTCAAAGAGCCAAGAGATGGATACATCAGTCCAAAACCGTACCTTGGTTACTTTTTTGAGTCAAAGGGTGAGACAGCCGGATAACATCAAAGCATTGTAGTGCATGTCAGTTTTCAATGTGGAGGAAACTGTAAAGCACAATAAGAGCCCTGGAGAAAGAAGGAAAAAATAGCCAAGCTCCCTCGCAACTCCCCTGCATAGAGCAAAGGCGTGCCATCCATCTTAGTGAATGGACTCTTTGGGTCCTCTCTGGGTCACTTTTTCCGGTACCAAGCCTGGATAAAGGGGATTTAAGAAAACAAGTTTATTTGTAGTTCTAAACATATTTAGGGAGTTTGTTGTGATTACAATCCGCACTAGTCATATTAGCGTTAGTGTTAGCAGCGTCTCACCACTGTGTGTTTGAAGCTTTCAGGTACAGTACAGAATGTAGGTCATCTGTGTTTCAGAGCCCAAAAGGCTCCCCGTCCTGTGCCCCACAATGGCAAAATATAGTGAATAACACCTTACCTAATTAGGTGTACCATGCATAAATTTTTAACTTTTGTGATGAATAGTATCATAAGGTGAAAGTTCAACTTTGAAAAGATTTTACGTTAAAATGAATCATAAACTTGCTTTTCTAAGTGAGGTTATGGTTATTATTTATCTAATCTAATCAAAATAAACAACCAATAGATTAAATAAGAAAACTTATTTGATTTATTAACTGATAAAAAATCAATAGATTAATTGATTAAAAAGATTGTAATTGTTTGTTACAGCCTTATCTCCAGGAAATTGATAGTGGCTCCCTGAGACCTGCAAATCGTATACAATATCCCAGAAATCAGGTATTTCTCTTCTTGCCAAAAGTGGACCTGTCACTTGCTTTACTGAGTTTAAGTTAAGAAAGTAATATGAAGCATAACATGAGCTGCATTTAGAAACAGTACAGAGGTCTGAATGATACAAACACCTTTTAAACCCCTCCTGGTTAAAAATGTGTTGAATGAGCATTTGAAAGTGATCATTGTCATCCCTCACGATGTGAATAGATTCATTCAGATTGGTACTGGAAGCAATTGTTAAACTGTGTTGGGTAATACACAAATTCCATGGTAGTTATAACATAATAAAAAATATCAGCTTCACCTGAAACAAGAGTTTGACCAAAGGTGTTGTAAAGGTGCGATAACAGCAAATCTGGATTCACAGAGGTTTTGACTTGCTATGAGATTACTTAGTTTGGTTTGATTGTACCAGTCAAATCAGAGGAAAACAAATGCACCAGGACTGGACAGGACTACTGTGTAGTGTCCCTGTCTGGTGTTTAGTTACTGTGCTGCTCAGATTCATGTTGAAGTCATCACAATTGTAAGGCTTAACTGAATTAAACAACTCTACACACTGTGACTCGGTCGGACGGCAGAGGGTTTCTATCTGCTGTAGAAATATGGAGTCTGAGGTTGAGGCTCTGGACTAAATCCTGGATTAGTGAAGCTAATGTAGAGAGAGCTAAACCCATTCAACCTGCTCAGCAGCAAAACATAATCATGTCAAATTTAGAGAGTTAGAGGGGTGGAGGGATGACTCAGATAGAAAGAAAGAAAGAAAGATGAACAGTAAATTCTTCCTGTGTAGTGAGAAAGTTTTACTCAGTGTTTGTCGCAGTCCTGCCTGCCTGTCACAGCACATCTCAACTCCGAACCTAAACTGCATGTTTTGTTGGGAAATATTTGTGTCAGGATCTAACGGGGAGGTTGTTTCCTGACATTTCACTTTTATGTTTGGGAGTTTATTTGATTGACTGGGGCCTGACTTGTAGGAAACATTATGGATGATACGTTTCCTAAATAAATAACTAAATATCATTAGGTCAGTTTTGCTTCCAATACATTTAAATTTGGGGATAAAAAAAAGAACAGTGGCTCAGTGTATGTCACAAATACAAAGTTGCTAAAAAATAAATAATTTTTTTTTTAATAAACTGTGATAATTAAAATTGATAATAACTATTCTTACAAAATAAAATAAATATGCAAAATATTTTGAATTGGAGGAGCGACAACATCCATCCAACCTCCAAAACTGAAAATTGAACAAAATAAAGTAAAGTGTGTGCAATTTCTGTTCAGTTCTGTGTAAATTAATTTTAACATTTCCCCCCAAGTTATTGGTTATATAAAAGTAAAGGTCAGCTCAGGCAAAATATGTCACCACTCATTGATCTTCAGTTATGAGTCGTGATGGCATCTTGTGATGAAACTGTCTGATCCTTATTCTCCCTTCAAGATTAAATTTTCACTTCACTGCTTACAAAAGCAAACTATAATAAAAATAAATAAGGCAGCATGTTTTTTGAGGAGTGTCAAGGTAAAAGTAGACAAATGATTGGGTAAAGAATGTAGTAAGCCTAAAAGCCACAAGAAAATGTCAAATGTTTTATTTCACATGTGCATTCTTGTAGTTTGTTAAGCAACAGACAATACACAATAGAAAATAAGAATTAAATTTATGTAGCCATCAGTGAAAACACAAAGATGAGCTCTTCTGCTGCTTTGTCTCTCAGCCCTACATGCAATCATTGTGTTGTGAAAGCTGGAACAGAAAATGACAGTAATTCAGGTAATGAGAATGAAATAGCAGGCTGGGAGAGAGAGAGGCTTCGCTGTTCCTATAACTCAGGTTGCAAAAACCTAAAAATCATGGTGAAGCATGTGAGGAACACAGAAAAGATAGGAAAAAAGTTGGAGAGAAAAGATATGTCCAGTGTTGCTGAGAGGTTGTCAAAGAAGATCTGAAGTGATTTCTGTTTTCCTGACCAGGACATTTCAGGTCTGGTTGCTCTGAGCAGACATGAAAGATGGTGAAACTGCTGTCTGAACACTTTTATCACATCATGTGATGAGACCCTCTCACTCAAAGGCAGAGAAAAACAAATCAAGCAGCTGCAGAGAACATCAAGCAAGGAAAGCTGTTGTCTGTGCACCTTAAATTCCACCTTAAGTTTTTAATTTAATTGTCAGTGCATATTGCGTTAGCTAATCTGCACTGCCGGTGAGCAAACCATCTGATGTCAGGGCCGTGACACACCATGCCGTCACCAAAGGCTAGCAGGCTAACAACTGTGGTCCACGAAGTTGCAAATTATCCAATTTTTATCTAATATTTTGGCTACTACTCAACATTGTCAGGGTTATGGCAACAAACACATGGGATAATTCTTGATCTCAAATCTAAATCAATGTTGTGCATAAGTTGCTGCAGTCAGGACCAATTGGCATCCCATCCTTCCTGGAAGTTCCTTGACGGAGTGCTCTACGTCAGGTCTGGAGGCATTTTGGATCCCAGGAATTAAAAACCTAGAACTACATTCAAGTAAAACTCCTCGGTGGCTAAAACAGTTACGTAGAAAAGTTTTGGAAAAAGTTTATGCTGTGTATGTTTAAATGCTGGTTGCATGCAGAAAACATCCACACATTCTGGTTCCATGCGTCTGACCACTGCATTTCCTCGGAGGAAGTCTTTTCCTCTGGTCCAGGAAGCACTGAGAGTTATCTGAATCAATAGGACTGAACCTGTTATTCTCCATTAATGATGCTATGTATGTGTGAGCAGTAATTAGCCTCCATTACCTCAGATAAGAGCTGCATAGAGAGGAGAGCATCAAAATTTAATGAGCCTCTTGTAGCTGCTCTGCATATTTGCTGTGTTTTAAGTGCTGTATCTAACTCTCACTCACTCTCACTCTAACACACACACACACATACACATAAACCCTCTGTGCATTCAAACACATAGACAGTCGATACAGGTGATATTAGGTCAAGGGAAAACATCATGTCCACTTTAAAAGGGCTGCTTGTTTCTGGCTGTGCGCCACTTGTAAGACACATTTAGCTACAGAAATACCTTTGAGCCATGACAAATTAATTGAAGTTAACTTTTATTTTTTTTGCATGATTGTGCTTTGTTAATTTGTTAACAGAAACTGGTGTGTTTACTATAGTAGTGCTTGCGCACTCAGTCCATAGAAGGATATAATCTAGGATCTATTATCAACATTGGCAAACTTAACAGGTTTTACTCACTGCTTCATTAGACCCATGAGCCTGAACTGTCATGGACTTTTATGGGCTGAGTGTTGAGTCATTACACTGTTTTTCTGACTATTTTAGTTCAACTTGCAGTTTCAAAGATTTGCTCTTGCTCTGTGGTACACACTGTGCAGAAAGCTCTTTCTTTTTTACAATAATGGTAATCTGTCATACTGTCAGGTACGAGACTTTAGTGAAAGGGGAATTCCATTCGCTGTAACTTAAGCTCCAAGTGTCTTTCTTCATTTTTCATACCTATAATCACCTATGAAATGAATTAATATAAACCACTGTCTGGATAATTCTGTTTTAATTTAAGTGCCACTTGTAAGAGGTCATGCTCATACAATATCAGCATCAACAATAGGATTGCGCTAATTTCCATTCTTCATTCGTTCTGTATATAATGTTAACAATAACAGGAAAAGGAAAAGTTCCACATTTTTGGAAATGGTTATTTGGTTATTTATTTGGTTATTTAAAATGGTATATTTCCACCTCCAGAAAAACTAACAGAAAACAGTTAATAATAATTAATATTTGATTTAATTTTCTTAAAAGATCCCAAAGTGACACCTTAAAATGTCTAACTTGTCTAACTGCTGATTGTTTGACTAAGAGTGATTATTTCAGTGCTAGTGTAACTGATGGGTTTCTGTATAACACATGGTAAAATATGACCTAGGCACAGAAAATATTGAGAATGTATTTTATTTAACCATTTACCGATAAAGAATCATACTTAAAACACATAGTCATATTTAAATAAGCAGATAATTAATTCATTATTTACCTCTAATATTAATATATATCATTTTCCCAACCCTAGAATGATGTTATCTTAAACAGCTTTCACAGATATTCAGGGTTTGAGTAATTTATAGTAATCGAGTTATGACACTTACAAATATCGACCATAACTCAGGTTACTTTATACCACCTCACAAAAAGTCTGTCATAATTGTGACATTTTCAATATGAGGCTTCTGCTGTGGGGAATTCAGCAGTGTTTGATGAGTATCTGATAAACCTTCATACAGACCCACACACACTTCAGACAGACAGAAAGTCTGCCTCCTGGGCCACTAATGGACACAGAACAGCAGAGATCAATACAACCAGACACAGCTGCCTGAGAGAGAGAGAGAGAAGGGTGAAGTGGACTAGTAGAAGCCCATTAATGGACTTTACTGGTGGCTTTTGTTTGTATTGCATTTTGTAGGAAATTAGGCATGAAAATGTCTATGTGTGTGTGTCTGTGCACATTAACGTGTATAAACTGCAAGGGTGCGTGATTTCTTCAATTACAGCCTTAAGTGTTTGTCAAGAAGGCAAGACCATTCCTAGTCATTTCAATGTTTTAAAGGGTGACTCCATCAAATCCTGCTACAAGTCTCCCTACTAGTACTTTTTAAATAATACATGACAGACACTGACGTGACGTTGGGGTTAGGGCACATGGAGGAGACTGACTGACCACTGTTCAGTCTAGCATGGACTGAGTCAGAACTAATCAGCCATGAGATTTTAACTGTTGCTCTTACTTTGGAAATACAGGGAGTCTGGTGGACCTCTGAGCGATTTGTTTCTACTGCCTGTGAATGCAGACTACAGTGTCCATGAACTAACAACCCATGGCTCAACATTAGGTAGCTAGCTAATATAAGCTATCAAACCTTTGCTTTGATAATGAAGGATTTCTTGTCCTTCAGCTCCCAAACGTCAGCATTACTCATCCATCCACATTAAAAATACATGCATAGTAGCTCTCTGCACCTCTGTACGCTTTCATTCTGGCAGCAGTTTAAATGAGGGCTTCGTATATATCCATCCAATCTTTATACTAACTGCTTGTCCTCTTAAGGATTGCAGGAGTGCTGGAGCCTATCCCAGTTGTCACTGGGCGAGAGGCGGGGTACACCCTGGACAGGTCGCCAGTCTATCACAGGGCTGAGATATAGAAGCAGACAAACATTTACACCTATGGGCAATTTAAAGTAACCTATTAACCTAGCTGCATGTCTTTGGACGGTGGGAAGAAGCCTGAGTACCTGGAGAAAACCCATGTAGACAAGAGAATAACATGCAAGCTTCAGTGACTTTTTAATGTAAAGTTTGGCCTTGTGGTTATTGGTTATATATGCTGCCTGGTACCTAACGCTGCATGAACTGTACAGTAACTGAGTTGAGGCCCTGTTTCTTTGTATCATTTATCAAAGACACATGATTGTGTCCATAACAATGTCCAGAGAGATGTCAGATCCTCAGTAGTGCTGCACAGAGAAACACCACTCCACGAACCCTAAAGAAACACTAAGACATTTTTGCGGTGTTCAGTCTAACCCCATTTGCGACCTCAGCCATAGTTAGTGCAACGTAGAAGAAGAGCAGGTGAAAATCTTAGATTTCGTTTCAGCCCAGGCACACATTTTCCTATTCCCAGTAGGCAGTAGAAATCTTTAAAGATACAGCCATGGCTCATGCTAAATTTGCATTAAAATGTAATCATTTTAGATTTCTGTTTGCATTTTATAAATGTCATTATGATTCATGCGAGACTTATATCTGAAGAATATTTGTCTGTTTATGCATTGTGGTAGTGGATTTATACACTGGCACACTCAATAATGAGTGGATAATTTTGAAAATATGTTTAAGAACTGAATTATTAAAGCGAGTCTTACATTACTGAGAATATGATCAAAAACAACATTTCACAACATTTCTCCAAGACTAGCCCCTCCACACATCTTGCAACGGGGTGTTCTTGAAAAACAATGAATGTGCAGCAACTCTGGTTCTCTTGTGTGAAATACATTTTTGAATGTTACTACATTGTACTTTACTTCCTGTCTGCTGTTTAGCTTGTTGCAGTCATGTAAACTTTACATTACGGCTGAACTTCTCAGAGACCTAAACTTGTTTTCATCATGTAATCCATCAGTAAAAAAAACAGGAAGCTCCCAGATTGCTTTTTTAATAGCTTGCTAATGCCCTGATTTAATTTGCTTGGGGAAGAGACAGAAGTTTGCAGGAGGTCTGAGGCTCTGAGCGGTGATGATGCATACAGTACAGTTCAGCAGGAGTTTTTGACCATTAAACTATTTTCTAGGGGCACATTAATTATCTTCATACGTCCGTGTCCCCTCCTGTTTGTCTTATCTATTACTATCAGTGAAATGAATGAAAGTCATTACACCGAATGATGAGTTTGTGTTTGTCTAGTTTACACTGGAGTTCAATTACAGCGTATAGATCTACTTTCAGCTAATGTTTTCTGAAGACAAACAAACCTCCAACTTAATGAGCAGCTCGCTAGAACAAATTTGGACAAAATTGAATTAGACCCCGTGCTGATGCTGTTCATGCTGGGTATTCTGCCGACTCTGTCATTTGTCAGTGCCACAGAAGTGATGATGTTAACGTGACTTAAAAACAAATCTCACAGTGTAACAAGCTCAGGACCTGGTTATGAAATGCGCGATGTAATTTTAAGCCTCATAGCAATTATTGTTAGGTATTATCAGCCACACAAAGCAGCAGCCGCATCACTGATGATCTGGAGACTGCCTCCATTTGTCACTGTCACACTGATACACACACACACACACATTATAAGGTACATACTAATGCACACATACAAACACCGAACATAGCACAACTACACAACGATTCAAGGGTCCATGCACAAACACACAAAACCTAATTATTGTTTTTTTGTTTTTATGAGCCCAGTTACTTATAAGATCAATGTACAAGAACTCTACCATTGTGGTTTTGGTGATGGTGAGCTTCTGGGTAAAAATGGGTAATGGTGTATTGAAAACAGGACTGTAGAATTGTTCATTTGATATGCCATGTTGTATAGACACGTATGATCATTCATGGGAATGATAAGCTCTGACTTTGATGATCGTCTTCACGTTACAGCTCTCTGTCATGCATTTGTTTTTAAAACAGGAAGTAAAAAAAAAATCATTTTAATGCGTGCCTGGTATTAAAATGTTGATGGCTCAGGTCACGTGGGATTTCAGACAATGAGATATAGACAGAAACAAAGCAGAGAATTAACCACTGCACCTCACCAATGCTCACCAATGGTTGTGTGCATGGTGATGTGAGTTATTCTGCTACAGATCAGAGTGGGTTCTATGGAGGTATTCAGGATTAACTGTATAATACGCTTTTATGCTTCAAATCTATATTTCCCCTGGTACATTTAGTGAAGCATAATCTCAAACGTTTTACTGCTATCTATAACAATTGATCCAACACTCCGTGTCACTGTCAGCTTTCTGGTTTCACTTCCCCTGCACTCTGTAGCAGACTGTGGAAACAAATCAATAAAATCAGATATGAAAACATCCCTGATTTCTTTCTACTGAGCCAACATGAAACAGTGTTTGTCCAGCAAATTTCTGTGGCCAGTCTGCTTTGGGAAGACAGTTTGGCCTTTGTCCCTTTTGTCCTGCTGACAGAGACAAAGACCACTGTTCTGACGACAGAGACGCTGAACAGACGTCAGAATCGCTGTGCACTGGATGAAATGACGCTTTACTGGCTCTTACGTGTCGCTCACAGCTCTCTTTCAGTATCAGTACACAGTGAGAATATTTCAGCATTTAGTTACAATCTACTTTACATTTATATATAGTTATTTTGGTTTTTAAATGATAATATCAAACTGTTGTTGCTATGGTTCCTGCACTTTACTACACCTTTCCCACTAGTAAAAAATAGACTGAATAATGTAGTGAACCAAAATGACAATGCAGTCTAATTATCAGCCTAACACTCTACCGGAGCTTTGCTTGGAGGTTCCTGTTGTATTGTTGTAATTGTTCATGGCATAAAAGTAGCTGATTAACTTGGTATTCTTTCAGTTACACTCTTTGGTCAAGTGCAATGAGGCTACACCCACAATAAGCCAGCTAAATCTGAAAAGGCTGTGAAAATGATGCGGTGCAGTTTTTCAGTGTGTCTCATAAAGATCGCCATCTGTACTTTAACATGAACAAAAGGAAATCCACTAAATCTCTATTTCGTCTTATTTCAGTAAGGGACGCAGACAAAGACTCTGGTTACCTTGCTTACTAAACTGGATAAACCTCTCTGTTCTGTCCTCTCATTCTCTCTGTAATAACCTACTCTGTGGTTTAATAAAACCAAGCTCACAGTTCAGTTGCTTTCATTTATACATTTATCTTTTGCCACTGTCAGAAAACTAGAGCAGAAAAAAACATCTGAGAAAATAATATAAATACAAAACATACAGTAAAAGAGACTTAAATTAGATCTCCTGGTGGTCTTGATCCAACTTTTCTCTGGATCCTCACTGCCTCTGGTCTTCTGTTTCCTTTCAGCCCTGATCTGCCTCTTCATTAACAAAAAGGAACATTTACTACATTAGATGGGTAAACATGATTTGTTTCCTGCTAATGTCAACATGAGCTTGCTTCTCTTTTGATAGCACAAATCAAACACACAACAAAAGCCTCACAGACATTTGTATCTGCATCCATGGATACTGTTGGCCAGGTAACAGAGAAGATGGTTTATTACATTACTGTTTTGTACATTACAGAGAAGAAGACATTTAAAATAGACAGGGGTAATAGCTTTTAGACTGAGCTACCCTGCAAAAAACGTCCACCTAACGTTGTTTGATCTCAGTGTTTAAGACTTATTTTTGTTCAAACAAAATAATAAATTCTGCCAGCCCACCAATCCAGTGGTTACTAGTTTCAGTTTCACTTATTTCAGGATTTTTCTAGATCCAAGTGTGACTGTCTGGAGAAAAAAAAAATCTTCAATTTTCAGGGTGATCACTCTGTGGGCTTCCTTTAGACCTCCCGTGTTTGAGTGTTTTGATGGTGGTGGTGGGGGCACACTCACCTTCACCCATTTCCTTGACCCAGTTTCAGTGTTGTGTCTCTGCTGCACCTTTTTTTAAAGCTGTAGAAAAAGAAATCCCATTTAAATCCCCATTTAAACTGACCTTCTCTGCTGCCCCTCCACACATGCACACACTCTCATTCATTCACATACATCATGGAATGGTGTCAGCCACTACATCTAGTGAATTAGATTTCTTCAATTTAATTTTGTATACAAGTAAATAGCTGCTTTTGTTATTTTCTTTTTTTTTTTAAACAAAAAAACCCCGCTAAGACAGGACCCTGCACAAAAGAGGGAACTTGCCTGCTGTGTAACATATATATTGCAGGGTATGTGTGCTACACAGAAGGCTCTACACAGTAATCAGTTAGGTGCTGGACAAGTCTCTTTAAATGAACCTATTTGAATTTGAATTCTGTGCTGTGAGCCATGAACATGCCAGTTCTTACACTTAACTTGTTATAGTTGCATCCAGTTCCATCCTTGCAACTAAGTGGATCACCTCTCCCTCTACAAGCCTGTGCCCTAAAAATTACATTGCTGTACAAATAAACTGCAAACATGAGTGGTTTTTAGCGAACACAAACATACTATGAATATACTCCGATACTGATTTTTGAATGAAGAAAGTGCTACATTTAATAACATAAAGTGAGTCACAAAGAGTTGGAGGGTGGGTATGTGCTGTAATGCATGAGACTGACTACCTGCAGAACTGAGTCCAGTGTGTAGTTCGGTTTAGGCACCACAAGCTATTTGGTTAACATTAGAGAAAGATCGTGGATTTGTTTAAAATGTAATGAACACACTATGTATGAAGGGAATTTCTTTCTCTACTAAGCCAGACCATAATATTTTTCTAACCTTAACCAATGTGCTTTTTGTGCCTAAACCCAAGCATAAAAATGTTTAACAACGCACATGTCACAAAACCACAGCAGGTTTAGATATTTTGACAGGAAAATAACTGTTGTCTTGGTACATTTTATTGATTTGTTCAGTATTGACATATTTGTAACTTGTCATTTACTTTAATTGTCAACATACATTTTAATCCCGTTGCTCTTGTACATTTCCAAAAAAACACGCATTTGTGATTTCAATGTGCTTATATTGCAACATTGTTTTTAGGAGACAGAATTACCCTCTGTCTCTTTCTCATAAAATCATAAATGAGCTGAAATTGTGTGAAACACGCATAAAACACAGAAAGTGTTGGCATAACAATTTAAAATTGTAATACGAATGTGGCTGCTGAAGAACACACTTGTTGACCTTGTTAACCAAAATGCAACACAGAGCTTAGCCTGTACAATTTTATTTACAGCTGGCAATTTTATTTTTTTCTGCATGGCAATAAACAAAATTATCTGAGGGCCCTGAACGACCTCTGGGCCTAACTGTACTTGTGCTGTTGTGCTGTCTTGTCATCTTTGTCCCTCGATATGCTTTTTCTTCCTCCAGTAAAGCTTCTCTGTCTCTGGGTTGTTATTTTGGTTTTTTTTCTCCCCTTAGGCCAAGCTTATCAGACAGACCCTGAAGTATTGATGCCAAAATCCCAGTCTAGTTTCTATGCGCTGCTCAGCAGGTGGCTACACACACACACACACACACACACACACACAAACAGAATTCAGTGAACTCCTGAGGGAAAACAGTGAAGCAAAAATAAAAAAAAATAATACCACTCCTGCCTTGGCTCATATGGAATTAAAGAGCTTTCTGTCTTCTGTTTCAGATTCTTCTTTAACCTCCAGCCATCCTTCCAACAAGACAGATTTTGTAGCCTGTGGTTCATCACAGCAGGCGCACACACACACACACACACACACACAGATATGTAATAGAGGAATCTTTGGCTACCAAACTCTACAGATGTCACAGCTGGGCTGATGAATGTTCAGTCTCCCAGCATATAACTCAAATATGATTTTCTTCACTGTAGTGATTTAGCTAGATGTTAATTCTTAACACACAGCAGCTTCAAAGGAGCAAGACAACATTGGCTGTTTTGCAGTTCAGGCTCTGACACTTCCAAAGGTCGGCAATGACATAGTCAATAAGGGCTTGACGGATAAACTTGCTTCTACACACAAAATGATGAGATAATGTCAGAGACCAATAGTGATGGTGCGTTAAAGGTGAAGTGTGTAAGATTTAGAGGGAGCTATATTAGCGGAAATTGAATATGGCCACTGCCTCTATGAGGCAGATATGGGATATGGGAATTTTGCGTTTTCATGTTGAAATCTCAGCTTTAATTTGGTGACGCTATAGCAAACTTGGAAGACGAAGAAGAAGAAGACGAAAGAAGAATGTAAGAATTCAAAATAACCTCATCAGTTCAAAAATTGCTACTCGAATGCATGATGAATGAATGAATGAATGACGCGGAACCTGGCGGCCACCGTAGGCTCTCTCACGCTTGAAAAGGGACACAAAAGAACTAGAGGCCCCTTTAGACCAACTGTTGCACCACCTCATGTTGCCTTTGTCTGGTTAGGACATAACTGTGTACACCAGCAGGTGGCGGTGGTCTGTATCATCAATCAAAAAAAAAAAAGCAGAAGAAGAGCTAAAACTACAGATTGCAAACTGCAAACAAAGCAGCACTTGGCAGCCTTTGCTTACTATTTTCACACCATTCTTGCTCACAACAGACGGTTTATAGCTACTTCTAATTGTGAATATGTCGGATAAGAAGTTGTAAATAGCACTGAGGTCCAATTCTCTACTCATGCTGTGATTTGCTGAGCTGAATGTTCTCCACTGTCAATTCAACACGCTGAATCTCCCATCAGTGCCGATGGTGCTGGAGATACAACCAAAAACTAGGCTAATGGATGCTTGCCAAAAACGATCCAACGTAGGCTAACGACCAAACGTTTGGCTCAGAGTTTTACAGCCTTTAGTGACTCCTGACTATTTGTAGACAATTAGCTAATACAACCTAATTGGGATATTTCCAGACATCATCAGTTGACTACTGATATGCAATGGATTGTGGGATACTGAGAGTGGTGACAGTCACACCATTTGTGTCCTGTCTCTGAGCCTGTGACATGACCCTGGTTGACATGTTCTGATGTATTTGATGGTTAAGTGCAGACTCTGAAAGAGGTGACACGCGTGCATGGACACAGCTCATGATGCAGTAGCTACTGAACGATAAAACAACATGAGACATTTCCCTGCAAATAAAGCTAAGTCGTGGTAACTCATGGATCACTTAGTGTTAAATTATCCAGGTGTCATGATATGTGGAAATCAAAGGCAGAGTAGCTATTTTAGGTTTGAACATGGTCCACTGGTCCAAGACATTTCATAATTTCCACTGAAAGAAAGTAAAACAGTACTACTACTGTACGTGCAATGTACTGTCTGATGTACATGTGTGTTCATGTAGATGATAAGGAAAAGCAGCAGATGGCTGTTTTATGTTTTCATTGTGTCTTCCTCAGAGCATGGAGACAAAATCCAAAAGACCTGTGGCAGATATTCAGGCAGAGATATAAAAAATACACGATAACTACCTGTGGCATTTATTCAAATTAACGACAGATGGTGCAGAGCAGATAGAGGAGCAGCCGAGAGGAGAGATAAGGAACTACAGTACATTTTGAGTCTGTTTGGTGTCCTGATCGAAACACCTCAGTGTGTTGGTGGACAGTTCAGAGGATGTGGGTTTCAGTAGTGTTGCCCTGTAAGTGTGCTTATATAAGATAAATGTTCAAATAAATAATACATTGACTCATGCTGTGATTTATTTAAAAGGCACTATAACATTTTGATCATTTACAGTAAATAATACAGCTTATAAAGTTTGAAGCATAGCTTTAGGTAGACAAAATCATAAACAAACTTTACTGATTTTTATTTAAGCTATGCCCTGATCGTATCAGCAGATTGTATGGCTGGCACAAAGATAACCCACAAAGCTCATTATTTTTAATTAGCCCCACCTTTTTGGTCTGTTATACCACCACCGCTCTGAGCTAACAACCAATTAAGCTACCAGTAATGTTTGTTAGTGCGTTCACACTCAAAGCCTCAGTACTTTGTTCTGTGTTACAGCTGAGGAGCTGTGAACAAACGCGCTGCCTCTAAACAAAGATATACTCAACCAAAACGTTAACTTCTCTGATACAGTACATCAGTTGCCTCATAACAGGTTCCCGGTGAAGTCACTAGAACTCATTAAGTGACATAACAACTTTATCTATTGGAAATAAAAACAATACAGTTCCCTTCCAGTCCTCTCACAGACCCAGAGAACTCCTACAAAAGAAGCACAATGTTGACTTTATATGCACCTTAATGATAATTGTCTGTACACTGGACGTACAAAGTGTACATTTTTAGTAGCTTCGTTGAAGCATCATAACCTCCCACTTCAGTGTCTTCTGGAAATCTTGGAGATTCACTGTTTAATTTGAATCCTAAATAACTATCTTTATATTGGATATTGAAGAGACACTGCTGAATCGTCTTTTAAATCTGTCTGCATAGATTTTCTATTGTGGACATATATTGCATTTTAATTTTATTCTAGTCATGTTGTTTTTAAGGACAGTGGGCCAAGACGAATGACATTTCAGCCGACTGTACATTTGTACATATTTTGTGGAATGTCTATAAAGCTTCTTGAATCTTGAGTGCATTTTCTTATTCATCACGTCTAAATAAATACATCTTCTTGTATACTTTTGATGATTTGATTTGATAAAGCCTCCAGTGTACTATTAGACATCATTAACTATGTGTCTTGGTTTTGTGCCCCTCAGGTATTAGCATACCTTTCGTTCACAGAGGTACAGTAAGCACTGGTTTGTCTAAAAAAATTGCAAACCAATTCAATGTTTGAAAAAACCCAGGAGGTCATTTAAAATACTTACTGTTGTATTGAGTTTTTAAAACACCACTTGTTAATTTATTTTAAGAGAAGTTGACAGTTATGACCTGAGTGTATCCTAACACATGATGGATACAAATTTTTGGCCCACCTCCTCTCTTTCAGCAGCCTCTCATGTTGCCCAGGTGGGTCTTCTCTTTGCCTACATGTCCAGCAGCATCTATGTTCTGCAGAGCTACTGAGTACAGTTGCCTCCCGTCTCCTAACAGGGAGCTCTCTGTTCCTGTCTAATATACTGCTCTAACGCAATATATGGCCCCAATTCTCTTATGGATCTTAAAATCTTCCCTTGAGAGTCAGCTCACCTGCTTTAAGAATGTTTTACAATAGTGTTACTACTGGCCATGTCTACCTACAGCTGCCAAAGTACCACTTTAATATTAAGAAAATCTGTCCTGAAATAAACTGTCCATTTTCTCCCATTTTCCCTGAGGTCTTTGATGTATGCAAAACATGATACATATCAACTGTATCACACAATTACAATATACTTTTTTGTACAAATATAAATAGATCTACACGTCAATTAGTGTGTGTATGTTAAACTAACCAGGCAAACCAGCCCTTTTAGCATGTGGCTCTATGTTTGTAGTAGTCCTCTCTCCTTTTTACTTCCTCCCTCACTCCTTCCATCTTTCTTTCTTACTAAATGCAGACACACTAAAGGGCCGTCTACAAGTCTTTTATTGCCAAGAGAAGCTCTCATGCCAGCACAACACTCACAGACTATGGAGGAAAAGGAGGACAGATGAGGGATGGGTGGATTGAAAGACAGATGGGGAGATGGAAAGATAGATTTAGATGGAGTACAGACAGGAGGTGAGGAGGCGGAAAACAGTTTGGGAACTTTCCGACTGCACAGCGGAGACTTTCAGAGGGGCAACTGGGCATGTGTGTTCACGTTGTGTCTATCCATGTGGGAAGCTCATATTTTGTGTGAGTGTGCATGTGTGTGTTTGCATGTGTGGGTGGATACAGTATGTGTGATAAGGTTTATGGTTCACAGAAGTTTGGAGAAAATCACTAGAAGCACAAACTTGAAAACTGTAGTTTAGAGGAACTGAAACAAAAAATTTAGGTGTTCTTCACAACCACACACTCTCTGCTCTCCGCCTGGCTTCTGCTTCGCATGACCTTCATCGTCGATGGAGGCAAAGTCTTCCAGTAACATGATGTCATCTCTGAATAAAACATGTTAGAGTAGAGCAAGAGTTATTTGTTAAAGGAATGATGTCATCGTTTTACAGGAAAAATCTTCTCCAGAGCACAAAAAGATTTAAATGCTGGTGTCATCACACCATATCACATCAGATCTAAAAATATACAGTGGCTTCACTTAAATGGATGGGTATATGCCCTTACACACACACACACAAAGAATGACTCATCACCCATCATCAAATCTTAAAGATACACTCCCTGATTGTGTCAGATTGTTTAAAGTGTTCAGTAGTTGTACCAAATCCTCCCACTATTGTGGTTTTTCATCTCGTTTCCATTGTTATGCTAAGATAAGCTAACACTCTTCAGGTTCCAGCTTTATATTGAAGAGACAGACATGGCAGTAATATCAATCTTCTCATCTCACTCTCAGAAAGAAAGCCAAAACGTATATTTCAAAAAAGGCTGAACTGTTCCTTTGTAGCATGTTTACAGCTTGGATTCTTCTATTGGCTCACTCCTGAAGCCACATAAACTTTCTGCCACCTGGAGGAATTTAACAGCAGAAGCAGAGAGAAATTTTAATACAGGGCATGCAAAGATTGATATATACACATACATGTACTTATCAGACTAGAACCATATGAAGCAATATGAAAATTGGTGAAGTCGTCCTTCAAGAGCTGTGTTCCAGGTTGTGAGCTGCAATATAAAAACTATACAAGTATAACTTGAATTGTTTTGGCTGTATCTTTGAAAATAACTACAAATTGTTGTTTGTGTATGTGTATGCCAAACACACGAACACGCACTCTCACAGAAATGCAATAATGACCATGGAAGCTTGTTGTGCAGCCAGCTTACTCATTTCAGTTTGGCACCACAATACCACCATAAAATTATCCATGAGTGATGTGAAATCACACTCAAGGCCAAGCTGTGCAGGTGCAAAATGACTGAAATGCTAAAACCGCCTTATCAAAACAAACAAAAGGTAAAGAAATATAGACAAGTTAAACCAGTTAAAAACACACAAAAAGGTTTCCAGTCAGTTGCACTGCTGATTATTTGAGTCAAGCAATCAAACTTAGAGCAAAGAGGAGAAATTGAACATGCAGTAATTACTGGAGAACATCACAACCTCCTGCTTACACACCCCGGGCACAGGAAGTGACACGTGAGAGCAGACAGTGGTTAATTACTATTGGCCCTCCACTGCCGTCCCACTGGGCGTCAGCCTCAGTCGCTCCCGATGCTAAAATAATTAATGCTGTTGCCGTCATCCCCAGTCCCTGTAGCCATGGTGATGAGAAGATTTTTCCGCTGGGTCCCCCCCTGGTTGTTAAGCAGTAGTTAGCCAATGAGGAGAGTCACTGTGTGTGTGAATACACAGCTCAATAATTATTGTGAATGATTTAAGGTACGAGACTCAGGAATTAATTTCAGATGTTATTTGCCAACTTTTCCACCTCCCAACATGACAGAATTTTACAAACATAGACTTTTGACTTTGTCCTTCTGGATCTTTTTTTTGTGTTGATATTAACACATTCAGGACTTAATTGTGCTTCAACATGCAAGCAAGCTACAACATCTGAAAATATCAAACACTCCACAACAGATTAAGGGAGTATTCTGATACATGCTGAAACTTTAAAACTGGTCATTTACAGATTGTATGTATTCAAAGTTGTAAAGCGACACAAGGTTGCTTGGCCTCATTCTGCAAATGGCTATTTAAATTTTAATTTATGCACAACACATTTACAACTGTTTCTGCTTCAGATTTTGAGAATTTGTTCCCCTAAAAACGTGTTATATATTACTAAACAATTTACCAAATGCATTTATGAGGAATCACAATTGTTTCCTGTAAGACAAAGTAAAGACATCCCCTGTTGTACTTCAAGTCAGCATTGTCATGTCAAATATTTAACCCAAACTTTATCTGAGCTACTTAGGTTACAAAAACTGAAATATGCTTTAATTAAAAAATAAATACTGTAGGAAAAGTTCATCATTATTTTGAAAAAAAAAAAGAAACTTAACCAGGCGACAATATGGTTCTTCCAAAGTGCATTTTCTGTTGCTGATTAGTAGAATATTACCATATACCATACAGGGTTGTAGGGAAAGTGTGTAAGCTCAGGGTGAACTCAGGTAGGATCCAGCAAATTCTTCACCAGTGTTTCGCTTAAGCTCCAGGCTCATCTCAAATGATGAGATGTGAAGGCCAACAGCTGTGAGAAGCTGAACAACATGATTGGTTAAATGTGTTACTATACTGCCATCAGGCTATTCAAGGACAAATGGAACAACAAGAATCTAGGAACACATTTGGTTGAGCTAAGACTTGAAAAAAATCAATGAAAAAATGTATTCAGTGAGATTAATGTCACACAGCTACACATGGAACAACTAACTGTGTGTCAATGCTGTTTTTGTTCAGTAATTGAACACCTATATCGCCCATGAATGTGCTTATGCACCCTCAACACCTTAAGTGCCACTCAGCACAATTAGGTTTGAAGCTGCTGTGTGTGTCTTTCTTTTCTAAGTGGCTGCAGTCACTGTGAAGGTCCTGAAGCAGCTGTTGTGTCACTCTTATAACTACCAGATGAAACTAGGGCTTTAGTGTAGAGATGATAAACAGCATCAGACACATCAGAAGTCCCTTCTTTTTACCCAGTGGTTCATCAGTAGTAATTATCGAATCACATAAAATGAAAACCTTGTGTGAGCTTTGGTTACCCTGAGCCAGATGAAATGATATGTTTAATCTTTATGCGTTCAATAGACAGATGGCTCCTCAGTGGGGGATTTTTAGCACAAAGAAAATACTCTTTACGTGAAAGGAATGTTTTCGCTGCAGTGACAAGGCTTTAACAGTCAGTAAGGTTCACAACAACAGACTTCACTAAGTTAGTTAGTTATGAAATTGGCACACGGCTAACAATACATTTAGTCAGGTACTAACAATACAAAACTGTGCATGTACACATGGCATGTTTACTTGTAGAGATGCCGTGTGCGTGTAACCATGAGCGTTAAGCTGCTGCTAAACAGCCTCCAGTCTATTTGGTTTCCATTGTATTTTAAACCTGGCTGCAGGGATTTTGTAAAGTTTTGTGTAGTGTCGAGGTCAAGACTCTTTGCAGACAAGTTAAGTTCTTCCACAGTAAACTGGAGAATATTAACATTTCTTTACGAGTACTGTTGCCAAAAATGTAGCTTAAGCTTCCTCATTACTGGAACTAAAAGGACTGGATCAAATCAAGAAAATCATCCTCAGACCAAATGTAGTATCACACTAGTGTCTACAATAGAGGAGGGTATTTCAGTGGTTCCACAACAGAGCATATTGAGTTTCATGAGCCATATTAGCAGCACTCGTCTTGCCTGTGATAATCTTGCACCATTTCGAGTCACATTGATTTTTTTATTTTTCTTCTCCACAATAATCTCTTACACTCTCTCCATGTGTGTTGTCCTCTTCCTCCTCTGCTTTCATATCTGTCAACTGCATTGCGCTTTTATGGATTGAATCACTATGAGTGTGTGGACAAACAATTTGCAACAATGCACTTGAAAAGGATTATGGAATACTTGACATTTGTATGTGTGTGTATGTGCGTGTGCCCATGTGCATCACAGGGTGTCCTGGTGGTCCTCTGTTTTCTGTTGGACCCTCTAATCCTTTTAAATCAGCTTTGTTAATCCCACTTTCTTCTCACAGCTGCTGTGGCTTACTACAGGCACATGACACGACACCACGTATGGGCTGCAATTTCTACGTGCTGCAAAAGAGCACTGACATTTTTTGTAGTGTGCGTGTTTGCTGGTTTACGAAGACAGAGAAAGATCAGAAAATCAATATTAATTTTCTCTTTGTGCATCCAGTACCAAGAGGAAACTAACAGATACACGTGGAAACACTTAGTTAATTAACAATGACAAACTAATGGTTTACAAAGGAAAACAGAAAAGGATGAAGTACAGTAAATATAGGGTGGTACAGTGGTATAGTGGTTACCACTGTACCACTGGGTCCTGGCTTTGGTTTCCATGTTCTCTCTGGGCCCGTGTAGGTTTTCTTCCAAGTGCATGCATGTGAGGTTACTTGCTTACTATAAATTTCCTGCACAGTAAGTGTGAATCTGAGTGTAAATGGTTGTCTGAGTATGTGTTGCTCTGTGATAGACTGGCGACCTATCCAGGGTGTAGCATGATGGGAACTGAAATACAGTATATCAACAGAGCTAGATACAGGGAAGCATGTCAGACTTGCATTGCAACCAGAAAATTGCTTATTGACAAACAGGCATTTTCCATACTGACTACCATTGTAAAAGAAACTACTAATTATTCTGTGGGCAGTGAATACCTTTATTAGAATAATGATGTCAAACTAGGGAGATAAAGATGCAAGATTCAGTTCATCTTAACAGTGTCCCCACAGAGGGGCACCTAAGAAGAGTGATTTGTGTGTGTAGCATCATCTCAGTTTAAAATCTATAAAATAAGACAATGGGTTATTGTATGGACAGCATGTATAACATAGATTGAATAGGTACCACCTTGTAATCCACTATCCATTTCTCATAATCTATCCTGGTGTGTGTTACTTATCTCCTATTAGTGTTTTAATGTTTCAAAAACTAGTTGTGTAAGCTGCTCTTAATGTCATGATTTCTGCCTAGTTTAATTATATTTAGTTTCGAGTTTGTTTCTGATTATGTTTATTCTGTTTGTTCTGTAGCTGTTTTGGAGTGTTATGAGTTTCCTGCCCTGTTCTGTAGTGTCTGTCTCTCTCTCTGTGTTTTTCCCTTTCACTCTCCCTCACCTGGTCACACCCCCATTCATGTTTTCAGTCCTGTCAGTCATTCATCTGGTCACACCCCCATTGCCTGCAACTCACCTGCCCTCATTCTCCTCAGCTACAATCACTTGGTAATCAGACCACACTCCTTTATTTTCCTCCCTCTTTCAGCCTCTCATTGTCAGGTTATCTGTTGTTGTAACCAGTTGCTCTTCGGTCTTGCTTCTCTTGTTGTTCTTCATCTTTTGGTGCTCTCCAGTCGGGTTCTCTGTTTTTGGTCTTGGTCTCCTGTCTGTTGTCAAAGCTTCATCTCCTGTGTCGTACTGGTTTGTGAGTTCGCTGGTCTGAGTTTTTGTATTGATATTTGCCCCTTTGCCATGGAGTTATTCTAGTCCTGTGTGTTGTACATTCTGTAGGTTTTCTGCTTAGCCTCTGGTTTTTGTATCTATTTCCTGTTTAGTTGTAGAGCCTGTTTATAGTGCTACTGTCTTTCCTGTTTCTTTGTCCCATGTTGTCCTCCTTATGGAGTGATTTTCAGTTTTTCTCTAGTCACTTTTCTGTAACCTGTTTTAGTTTCTCATTCTTGTCCAGAGCTATTAGTTTCAATGTTTAACTAAGTGTCCTAAGTTTGATTCTCTTTTGTTTTTCTCAGCACGGTTTTCCTCCTTCAGGAGTGAGTATTTGTTGCACTGTTCGGCCCTGTTTTATGCCTGTGTCCTTGGTCTTCTGTTAATTAAATCCTTTTACCCCAACCTCGGGTGCTTGAGTGCATTTTTGGGTCCGCCATTTTACAAACACTGACACTTTAGCGTGCAACAAGATCAGTAGCATTAAAGACATTGCATGGAACATATTTTTTAGCAGGAATACATTACGAGAAACATTGTTTTCTTTGCTTTCTTGTTTTCAGATTTTTATGAATACTAAAATATATTTCCTTTTTAATTTCTATGTGTTATTATAAATCTATAATGTTTGTTACATGAATTCACATCCCTCACAGTTCAGCTTGTTTTTGTTACTCAAGCATATAGTCAAATTTAATATATGAAAATATGAATAATATTTCAGAGAAACAGAAATGAAGGGTAACTGAATGTCAGACACAAAAGCAACACATCCAGTCTCCTGTGCTACTATTGGGATTTCTTTTTGAGTTTTGCAACTTTGCTCTTTTTCTCCTCCACATAATTTCTCTAAAATATTCTCTCCAAATCTGCCACCACCCCCATTCCCCTGGATCTGTTTATGGAGGCAGAGTCTTTGAACTCCAGCAGTCTTTACAGTTCAGAGGCTGTGAGGTGGCAGCTGCTAATATCAATGCTAATTATATTTCCTCAACCTGGAAAAACACCTCTGCACTGCCAGTTCACAGAGGCCAAGGTGCAGCCTTGTCAGTCATGAATTCTCATCCTGCAGAAGTCATGTGGGGTGAAGGTGTCCAGGAGCATTTTATTTTTTATTTTTCAAAACGAGCTCCATCAATGTATTCATGGAAAACAAAGATGAACAAGACAAACAGCTTAAAGTCACTAAGCTTTCGAGTTGTTGTTGAAAAGGCTGCATTCTTGAGCTAGCATGTCAACACCAAATTAACATTACAGCTAGAAGCCCAAGGGGCAGAAACACTGGGAAGCCCCTTTTTCCCTGCTAAAGAAAACCTGGATGAAAATAATGCTGCAGGGAGTGAAAGAGAGACAGATGATAATGAGGTGTTTTCTAATGCAGAGTGTCTGCAGCTGTTTCCCATTTTAGTTTCATGTTTCGTCAAAGAATGCTGCCTCTTCTTCATAAGGTTAAAGTTCAGTGGACCGGACCTGCTTCCTGTCCTGTCCTCCTAAACTGTAGTATACTGTACTAGAGAATTCAGCATCATTGTTAGTTGCCCTCTAGAGATAATCAGTCATATAGACTCCAAAAACCAAACAGAAGTAAAGTGTAATGCATATTACATGTCACCAATATGCTCCAGGTAGCAGGAAAGCTTGTTGGTACATTATATTCTAGAATGGCGCCTGTTGGGTGGCAGCCTGTTACAGCCGCTCCTCTCTTTGTGTGTTGTTTTTGTTAGTTTTGTGGAGTTTTTGTCGTCTATCTTCCTCCAACTTGTGTTTTGTG
>JAUMHL010000014.1:6193883-6235193 GCA_032362345.1 Sandelia bainsii
TATTATTACTATTACACTATTGATGTACTCTGTATTTTTTGTAGTATATTTTTGATTAATTCAAGATTTGTTATGTTTTTAACTTTTGGCAGATGTCAGTTTTACCCTGCTGCTGTGACAAGTGAATTTCCCCTTCGAGGGATCAATAAAGTGTTATCTTATCTTATCTTATATTATCTTATATGCCTAATCACATCATAGCCCTGCCTGACTGTTTGATTTTAGAGTGGTTTTGTCAACTCTTTGTCCTTAAAACAATGTTTATATACTACAATACTAATACATTTTGTAATTGCAGCTGGATTGTATTTTCTTCTCCTTCTAGCTATAAAGCTCAGTTCACATGACATCATCTGGAGATGATGATCAGATGATGTCATCTGGAGAAGCAAGTCGGCCAGAACTGGAGTCTCAATTGTATGAGCAACCAGACGACACTGTCCTCCAGACGGCATCATCTGGAGGAGGTTTTATCTAGGAGCAGAGAGGTATTTTAGTATATAGAAGGCAGAGAGAGACATTTAAAACCATTCATACACAGTACATATGCTCCTCAGGTTTGTGAAGTCAACCTTGAAGTCAAAGCTTTTTCACCAAAATGTCTGATCTTGCAGTGTCTGACTACAGTGTTATCAGCCTTTATTATGGTCATTTTAGCATTCACGACACTTGGTTGAGGTTAGAGAAAAGTTGTGGTCTGGCTTAATAGAGAAAAGATTAACAATCATTTCTCACAACATGTAGCTATTTGCCAAAGTGCTCTTGTTGCGTGAACATAACCACATAACCACAGATACACCACAGATATAACTCTCTAGTCTCTAGTATCACAGTTGTACACTCTGTAAACTCACCATCTACCTCAGCCCCCGTTGTGACTCTGTTTCCATTAATAAATGTTGCGCTTCATTCATTCAAAAAATAAATTGCATCAGAACATAATCCATCAAGTGATTATATTTTCTATGAAACATATTTGCACAGGAATAAAATTTTTGAAAGCCGGTCGGTACAGTACAATACAGTTCTGGGAACCGTAAAATTTCATTCCCCCAAAATGGGAGAATGTTTTGTTTATCATGAGTCACATTCAGGCTACGTCTCATTCGTTGTTCATTGGCAGGTCACCTACAAACAAGGTCAAACGTAGAGTTGCTGCCATGTTCAACAGCTCTGGTTGTGCCAACCAGGCACAACCACCTCTTGCATTACCAACTGAGCACTGAGCTCAGCATTGGTTTCAGTTCATTTAGGTTAACATACAGGCATAAAGGGAAGCTAAACCAAATCACTCCATCAGTGAAGGTCATCGTTTATCATTCGCGACAGTCTCAACAAGAGTCCCTGTCTATCAGCATTGACAAAGTTGATAGAGAGTATTCCAGCTCGCTTCTCTCTTCTCTCATCTCTTCTATTAGACCCACCTTCTTGACAAACAATCAATATGACAAATTGCAACCTGTAGCAGTGACACAGCATTCACATTAAATTGTAGTGGTTACAGGAAATTATGGAAATTCAGATTCCGATTTTTCTGAAAACTATGATATATTGGACTTGACATTTATGGAAGTGCCTGGAAAGGCAAACAAATATGGACGACTCACATAAGCCACTCCATTGTCCAAGTCACTTTGATATGATGATACATATACAGCCCTAATTTAGTATGACATATTTTATACAGTTCTTTGAAGGTCAGTGAGACATTAGATTTTAAACCTGTTGAGCAGAGATAATGTATGTATATGTATAATTTTTGCATGACTTCTTTAATGTTGCAGCTACACAGTATAACCCAGTATACATTCGAGTTGCTGGAGGGACTAAAGGGGGCTTATATTAACATATGTTCTTGTCTGTAAATTATTTAGTTTATTTCAATCTCTACAGTGTCTCTTTACATCACAACAAACAGGTACAACGCACCTTTACCTCTTGTTTCAAATGCTGTTTCATAATTAGTATCCAGTTATCTCAGGCTTCTGAATTCAACTCAGCCACCCTCTGTGCATTTCTAACTCATATTTATCTTGAGCCAATTTATACCGTGATTTAACCTAGTTTTCTATTCCCCCTGTTAGCTCCACTGTTCTTCACAATTAGCGTCCAACACTAACTGGCTCTTAGTTGGCAATTAGTGTCCTCTCCCACAATAAAACACTCCAGTAATAACTGCTGGTCTCTTTCCATCTCTCCCATCTGAAAAATACATAAACACATCAAAGCAATTCAATTAGATACCCACAAAACACAAAACAGAGATTATATTAAGCAGAGGAGGATGCAATGAGAAACAGCTAAAATTAGCTAATTAGAAACGATCTGGATTTGCATGAAGATCTGCCAGAAGAGGGCATTGACTTCAAATTGTAAGCATCAAATATACAATAAAACCAAAATAGTCTACACAACACCCAAGTTCAGTCCATGGTTTTGTTGAAAGCTATTAATTGGTGAGCAAAGGATTGTAGCTGCCAAAAACAGATTTGATCAAGAATTACTTTTCCCCTAGTGGTCAGAAATTCACATTCGACATTTGGAAAGCCCTTATTGGAGTTTGCTTTGTGAGATTTCACACAATTTTCGAAACTGCTCATATGAAGCCATATAGTTTACAGATGATTGTGCCTTTATCTGTGCACTATTTCTGCCATGATTGATTTTTGATGATAATTGATTCCCTCTAAGTAATGATTAAAAAAAAGGTATAATAAATAAGTAAAGGTTATGATTAAAAAAGGCACACAGACCTGGGTGCTGCCAACTGACAAAACTGAGAGATGGCAAATTACCATGAAAAAAATATAATAATGTTTAAATCTGGTTAACTGAGAAGAAAATGTCAACACATTCACAGCCTAGGGGCAGAAAACCCAAATCAAGGGGCGCACTCCTTTTATCTTCCAGTGCAAAACTCATGCACAGAAGCAGTTGGCAGTTGCAAAGCAATTAGAGACAGGATAAATCAATACCTCCCAGGATATGACACAGTGAAAAGGCTTCCTTTCACACAAGCAATGAAGTATTAAGGTTGGTAAAATAATATTTATAAAGTGATGGGGGATGGAAAGCACAAATCATCAGTGTCAATGCAATGAGCAGCAGCAGGGTTAAAGCAGCAAGTAAATATAGTCTTACTGTAACATGCAAACAGACTGGGGTTCACATGCTGTATCAGAACACATGTTATTTTTTGCTTTTTAAAACATATTTAACCACAAACATTGTCAAGTCATTATATACATATTTTCAGCAAACATTCATGTTATTGAAAGAAATGTTGGTGTCAGCATTAACATTTCATATGAGGACTGTATTGATCACAACATATTTGAGGTCCTGTATACAAGCTGGGTAAATTTACTGGACAAATTATATATGCAACCATTTTTTTGAAAAAGCTACATACAATACATTTCAAGGAGGAGGGTGAATACTTTTTATAGGCATTGTGTGTTTAAATATCTGTACCTTGTTCATGTGTTTGTGTATGTGGAAACAAGCAAATTGTCTGAAACCGGCTTCTTGTTCCAGCACCAGCTATTCCGCCACTTCCCACGGCCTAGCTCCCGCTTGTGCCTCTCATGTATCACGTACATTCGAGTCACAGTGCTAACTCTCTGGTTGTCCTGGAAAGCAATACATGGCAACCATTTCTAACTTGTAGAGTTGTATTTTCCAAATCCTCATAGACCCTTCTAGGTGATTGGATTCTAAAACAATCGGTTTTGTCCTTTAGAAGTATAATAAAATAATAAAATAACATACATGATCCAAACACACACACAGGGTTTCAATATAATATATATACTGTATATATAACCTTGTGAAAGTAGAAATCATGGAAGAGCTGCTGTGTATATGTTGGCAGAACTTTAGAGTAAACAGTAAACACAGGGGCAAGAAATAATTTAAGTAACAACATCCTGTGCGTGAGCTGTTGTTGCAGACTGACCTGCCCACATTTTAATTAACTCAAATGAAAGAATGCATGTCGTTTTATTTGTTTGCTTTCCCAGTTTGTCACATTATAATTTGTACAAACACTAATTAACTTTATTTATTAACATAATTCTCATAATTAGTTATTTGTATATGACTGCACTGATTCGTTCAGTTGAATTAGTCTGATATTAGTCTAAAGGCATGAAATAAGGCAAGATAAGGAGCATGTGTCAACCTATTGTATGAAGAAAAATCTTTTAGTTACCACAGTAACATTTCAGTATAATGCCATAACAATTAGTTGCAATGTGACATTTCTTCTTCTTTGCATACACAGTAAACTATAAAAAGTGTTTTCGCCTTTTTTTACCACGTTGAATCATGGTTGATTTCATTTGGCTTGTTTAACAAAATTTACAAAAAAATCTTTCTTTGATGTCAAAGTGAAAACAACCAAATCTGTAGAAGTAAAAAAGTAAAAGTAATAAAAATGTAATCTAAATGTATTAAAAATATTAAAATGAAAGCAAGTGAATGCTTAAGTATTGATCCCCTTTAAATTAACTCACCTAAATCATCAATGGAGGTCATCTGAGTGCAGTGAATGTGTTTCCAGGACTGTGGTATAAATACACCTGTATCTAGATGGTCCGGTTACTGGTGAATCAGTATCCTGGCCAAAAACTATGCCTCATGAAGTCTTTGTCAAGTAAAGATTCTGTGCTTGTCCAGCCTCTACAAGCAGTTATTATACAGTATATAGGTGAGGTGTGCAGTAAAGGTCTGAAAATAAAGATCATCCTCTCAATAAAGGCCACATTAGCATGACATTAACCTCTGGGAACTGTGTGTGTGTGTGTGTGTGTGTGTGTGTGTGTGTGTGTGTGTGTGTATGTGGGGGGGGGCAGAGAGAGACAGACAGGTTTAGAGGAGAAAAGGGTCAAATTCTTATTCTTCTTGCTCTATTTATTCCTCTGCCTCTCTGTAATTCCCTTTAAGTTGATGCTGGAATGGGAAATCCTTATAAAATACTTTTATTATTATCACTTAAGGTGAAATATATTAATTGTTTTTATTAAAATAAATATAAACTGCGATAACACGCTATCAAGGGTTTTAAGAAAAGATTAGTTAATCTTTTATGTGGACATTAAATATATCAGGACTGATGTCAGGACAATTGACTAATTGGAATGGACTAAACCACAAGTGTGGGAGGTCACAATATATGCAAACATATAAATACGGCCAATCATACTATATAGTTACTCTTTATTCAGTTCTGTTCACCAGTCACCAAATGATTATAGCAGTGCCTAAATATAAAACTTTATATAAAACTGTATTATATCAAAACAGACATGAAGAACATTCCTTCTTTTCCTAGAAAAATGGTGGAACCAGGAAGGATTCTCAGTAGCCTGTTTGGACTCAGGACAAGAAAACATATGTAAGGTAGGTGAGATGATAGTTTATAATAAAACAACGGCAGACCGTGTTTGTGGGTGTATTCGTGTGAATGTCACAACTAAAAACTGTGCTTTTCTCATGGTGTGATGAACTCTCCTTGTGTGTCTGACTGACAGGTTCCTTGCTGACAGTAAATATAGAAGTATAGAACAGTAGCTGCTCCAAAGCATTACAGTACATTATATATATTTATGTGTCCTCTTCACACAGTAGCTAAATAAATAATGGATATTCTGGTGCATTGTGGACTGCCTGGATTACAACCTGCTATGGGTGATTAAAAACAAGCAGAAGAAGAGTCTGACAGTATTTGAAGGAACATGCCAGAACATGTGAAAGACATTTCTTACCTAAAGATGATGATATTAATTTAGTTTACAGATAAGGGATGCATTTAGCCTAACTTAGCATAGGAACCAAAGGTTGACAACTCTCTCTGACTAGTATTCTCAGAATAAAAAACAGCCAGTTAAAACAAAACAGCATTTTATATTTAGTTTATGTGGAAATGTAGTTATGTCAACAACATAATCCTGTGTGAGAAATCTGTATAGGTTCCGTTGACTCCAGCTCATATAATGTTTTACTTTGTTGCTGTTTACATTCATGCAAGGCAGCATTTAGATACAATACCATTAGAAAAATTTGAGGCTATTTGGAAATGTCATTGTTGATGAAAGAAAAGATGATTTTATAGCATCAATTTGAACAGAAATACAGTAAAGACATTGTTAATGTTGCAAATGACTATATTAGCTGGTTTTATTAAATAAAATATGGGGTAAAGGTCCATTATCAGCAAACATTAGTCCTGTGTTCCAGTGGCATATTGTGTTTGCTAATGCAAGTTTATCAATCTAAATGGCAAATTGCTCATTAGAAAATCCTTTTGCAATGATGTTTTCAAGTGACCCCAGACCTAAAGTGTACAATAGATGCAATCATTTATTTTTGTATATTTCTACACTTTAGTTTGTGAGTATTTGAGATTTCACTCATTTGTTTTCTATGTAGCTAGTTAAAACTTTCCAAGAACCTCAAAGAACATCTGAATTATATGTCCATAAGTCAACAAAAGATCAGAACGGTGTGACATTATTCCATTTCTTTGAATATACTGACAATCTCTTTGTATGGTGACAGTTAATGACAGTTAGTGTCCCCGGTGAATGAGGGATGGCACAACTGATTAGTCTTTGTTGTCTATCACCTACCATGAGATTCAGATGATGGATAGCTATCAGAAATTGTGCTTAGTGCAACTTAAAGTTAAAACCATTTAAAGGATACTCACAGAAAACTCAACTACAGTTAGCTCCAGCTCCTCCAGTGTAATTTTTTTTTAGCTCTTTCCAAAAAGAAATTAAAAAATGAATGTGCTCATCGATGTGTGTATGTGTGTGTCCGTCTTTCATCCTCCCTCCCATTTTTAAGCCCAGTGCTGAGCCACTAATGGAGGACAAGCCTGTTAGAGCAACATGCCATGCTTTACTAGCAGCACACCAGGGACGCACACAGACTGAAGAAACCTGCACACAAATACACTAACAGGCTGAAAAAACTCTCCAATCCATGCAAAAACACACAGAAATGCACCAAAATACAGAACACATTCACACAGACGAATACTCAGGGAAACAACAAGAATTGGGTTCCACAATAGGCAACTCACAAACACACACTGAACACTAAACACACCCTCAGACACGTCCCAGTAGAGGACACCACCATAGCAACAGTCTGCAAACAGCTAATCTATTCAGTGATGCAGCAGTCGTCTCTCAGTGTGAGCACAGCCTCCAATTATACCTTCATTTGTTTGTCAGTAGTTTAGAAGCCGATGTGAAAACCAGAAGAACAGAAGCTTTGTAGTTTACAATTTAGAACCTCAGCATCACTTCTCAGACGTCATACATTATGGCTTTATTCTATAGAACAAAATGCTTCAGGCAATAGATTAGTATTAAGACTGAAATGCTGTAGGAGCAATGCTAAAAGCTCCCATAGTGTGCAATAATAATGATCTCGAAGGTTTATTGCATGTGTGTCACTGTGCAAGAAAATCTTGGTCAGACAGTCAGACCAGACGATGTCAGGTGAAAACAGGCAAAAATATGCAAATAAATATATTAGCTGCAGTACAACAAAACAAGATTTTGACAATATTGCTGGTACTGTTTCTATATTTTGAGTTTTATTTATATGTGCTGTAGATATGACTTCTAACTTTTGGTTAGATACAGAATGTTTCACAGTGGGATCTGAATGTAAACTGTACTGCAAAGATCTACCACCCTTTTGTCATAATTGGCATTTTATTATAAAAGGACAGCACAGTTTATAAGGAACTATAATGAGGTCACTATAATGTGCACTTGGTTGAGGTTAGGGAAAGTTTGTGATCTGGTTTAACGTTAACGTATTTATTTATTAAACCCACAATACGTCCTTATAGTCAGTGAAATGCAAATTAACAATCAGACTAAAAAGCTTCATCTGGCACAGCAGAAATGAACACTTCTATGTTCTATGTAATATTTCTGATCGTGAAAATTGTGGTGTTAATTTATTTGGTCATGGTGCTTGTGTGTTGCTGTTTGGAATGGTAGGATTGATAAGAGCTCATGTCAATGAATGAAATAGTTTTTTAAAAAGGAAAATTTGTCTACATAATTTAATTCCATCTGCATGCAGTTAGATGCAACACTGAGAGCTGAGGTGTTTGCCTGTGTTGTTAGTTTTGACCTCACGGTTTCACCATACTTTCCTCACACAGATGGTGTAAATTAGATAATGAAAGGAAGTACAGACACAGTAGAAAAAGAGAAGCAACAGAGGATGTGAAAAAGGAAGGAGGGTTTCAGAGACAAGGAGGTGTGGTAATGGGAGCCAAGCATGGCAAATTGAACTGAATTTTCCGCCTCGGCAATTTCAATACACAAATGCTTGCGTACATAACCATGTTTAATAAGTGCCAGGCTAATGCATTGTATAATCTTCTCTAAATTAATGTTATACACAATTGCCTGGTAATTAATTCCTGTCACGGCATACTCAAATGAGGAGATTTATTTGGATCTGTCAATCATAAAACCATTGAACCTGAGGCAGATTATTGCCCAGTGTGATATGATAATGTGTGGTGGTATATGTCTGGTATGTTTAAACATCTATTACCCAGGCCTTTAAAGAGCCAGTGACGAGGGCCGGTCATCAAACAAAGGTCATTGTGATGACTGGATGAAGGGAAAGGCAGCAGCCTTTTGTTTTATGGCTTCATAAAAAACATAATGTCTCCACAGGCTCTTTAATCATCCAACATCCACTCATCAGTCTGTTTCATGGGTTTTCCTTTCCCTCAGTTTTGTTTCTCAGGACTCTTTTCGGGTGGAACTGCAGCTACAATCTGCACAAAGACTAGCATGAAGAGGACTAGCACAGATTATTTATTTCTGGTCTTAAATGACTTGTGCCTGCTAGCAGCAGTAAAGGTAAATTAGTCAATAATGCTGGACTGCTTATCTTCTATTTGAGACTGTATTTAGGTCTATGTATAGTGATACAGAGATCAGTTAAGTGATGATCATCAAACTACACTGGCTGATAATGAACAATTTTTGTTTTTTTTAAATACAAGATTATTTCAACATCTGATAACTTTTAGTATTTGATAGTTTGTGATACGGTCTTACAGATATTTGTCTACATTTCAGTACAATAAAGTATTAATGTTCAACACCCAGCAGTTGGGACAATAACAACCAGACACACAGTTTGATCCTGCTGCTGTGAGGATGAGCTTGTCCACCGCAATTACAGTAAACAATGGCCCCAGTGTAGCAAGCTAGCCACTCAGGTCACAGAGTGATGGTGACAAAACTGTCAATTTATTGTAATCCATGCGCCATTGAAATTTTAATATTGGAATATAATTGTAGTTTTGCAACAATGAATTAATCAATAAGACGATCAATTGAAAATCAGTGATTCAGTGGATTAAATGTGAGGTTTTGCAAAGTCTTCAGTTGTGAAAGTGATTTTGAATGGATTTTAATTGTTATGTAATGTACACAGAAAAACGTAGTTGGCTCCTATTTACGGTTTTACTATCAATAACTGTTTCACAAATGACTGGAAACTGAGTCACTGCGCAAGTTTCTGGACACAAAGCTGAAAGGTATTTCACTTTTCAAGTATTTGCTCATACTCGGTTGTTGTTTGAACACGCACGCACACACACACACACACACAGCGGCCTGTAGGCATGTGGTTTTTCTTTATTAAAAACCAGAAAGCACAATTAGCTGCAGAATATTCTTAACCCTGTATCACTCCCTCAGCTCAAGGATATATTGCTTCTTCCTCTCCATTATTAAAAATATCACAGACATGAGGGGAGGAGGGGGGTAGACAGGAAATATCACAGCTACGTGTTTAGCAAGTGGAGATTGGCAAATGTGTTCTGTTTAGTGGTAGGAAGGCAGGTATTAGTGTGTTTAAGTGTGTGCAAAACAGACATCTTTGTCTGTATGCAGTTTTTATTTTTGGATGTTAATGTTATTATACAATATGTAAAATATAATCCAAACAGTTATTGCTGGACTGTAGATGTGGTGTGAACTATGACATTGTCTTTCTCTCACCGGCTGATATTACAATGTTGAAATGTTTCAACCTAAGGGGGCAGTCATGAAGCCAAAAACACAATCACTATTTCTATTTTGACTGAAAGTGTAAATCCATTCACTGTTTTATGCACATTTTCAAATTGTGCAAGAAAAATACCTGATTAGAAACAATGGCAATTTGAAAAAAGTTGAAATGTTGCAGATGAGATAAAAAGGGTTTGTGTAAAACAAAATGCAATAGAGTACAATGCACAGGAATTTACTATTATAACAGACCTATTGTACACAATATTTTTGTTATTTTCCATTGCTGTCCCTGTGTTATTTTGGAGCCTTTGGTTTCATGTTGCTCATGGTTCACAGCTCGTGGTTGTACCTCTGATTCTCTCTAGCAGACAGGCATGTTCTGCTGCATCCTGATGTCCAGTTCAGTGATCCAGCTGTGACTCCCAAAGCAGAACATGGTGCCTGGGTGCCCCCCCTGTGTCGTGGGCTGAGAGACAAAGAGTTTGTGTGCTGTTTGGTGTGTTGTCTACCTTGATTCACGGTTACATGTCATCCAGGCTGCATAGGGGAGGACTTTGTTTTTGTGGTGTACTTGGATCTGCCTCAGGGTCCCACTCAGCCTGGTTGCTCAAGTTTTTTATATCTTGAAAAGAAGTACTTTCTTAGACTTGCTCTGGCTTGAACTATGATCTAATTTTTCTTGTTGCAGACTACATTTATATGCACACTACTACATAGTATTACAAGACTGCAGGAGCAATGCTGAATGGGTTTCAGCAATATGGCCACAGTCTGAACTATTGTATCAGTCAGTAACACTGAGTTGCAGAAACTGGAATTTGAAGCAGGGAACACAGATCATGACTGCTCGGCCATTTGTAAATAATGAGTCTCTCAACTGACCTGACTATTGCCGTCTTGCAAAAATTTGAGTTGACAGGTAGCAGATAATGCAAAATTATACAGTAAGTGATTTTTAAGTATTTTAATCATTTTTCAATCCACTCATCTGGTCATGGCTGATCCTTCTTATTCTGATCATTCTTATACAGCTGGCAAGCAACTAATCAAATAGCCACATTGAAAGCCAAAGAGCTCAGGATTGGTCTCCTTTTTCCCTCCATTTGGTGTTTTAGATAAAGTTTTATATTGCTGGTCAGCATTTATAAACAAACGCCTCTTCATGAGCCACAGCACGTGTGCCGGGACACGCGTGTATATGTATATAAACATCTGTTTATGCCAAATCAGTTTTTAACAGGAGGACGTTCATATACACACAAAGAAATAAACGTCAGTCAGCGGCGCATCCCAGTGATGGTAAACATGCTGTGGTGCATGGAGCGGCATTCATAAACACGAGTACACTTTATGTACTCAGTTTGGCAATGTAAAAATTGAAAAGGAGATGAATGATGACCTCTTCAGCATTCAATATAGTCACGGTAAGTCGAAAATATAATTACTCAAATATTTGACTGGCTCTTTTCAATTTGGTATCACCACATCTGACAAGGACATACTGGATATCTTCACACTCACACATTATTTTTCCTGGTTGTGGTGCTTCTCCTTTCTCTTATTTTCACCTCCGTCCAGCTGGATGCAGAATTAAAAAATGCCCGCATCTCTATATCGGATTTTTATATTGGATTTTCTATGTCAATTCCATCATAAATTAGTGAAGCAAACATTTTTTGATGGATGTTTTTTTTTTCTCATGGGATTTTAGAGGTTGCCTAGCAACTTGTCCACTCACGTCCTCCACCATTTATTATGTGCTCCTCCCTGATTGACTAGAAAATCAGTGGACACTAATGGAGATGGTCTTAATGAGTGGGTTGTCTCACATTCTATAATCTGAAGGTGTGTTGCAATGTCTGGCAGTTTCCTTTCAGCTTATACACGTTAGAGCAGAGGATGGAGCTGGCTTGTTTTATCCTGGACAAACAGAATGCCTCTGATCTCTCAGCCTGTTGTGTCGAAATACTCATCTGTAGCTTTAATGGTTTTCTATAGAAATAATCAAAACAATGTGACAGCCAGGAGAACTGAAGAAGGCTCTTAAAAAACTGATTTTAGTTGCGCTTGCACAGCTCAGCACTGCAGCAGACATGGATCAGAAATCTAGATAAAATGTTTACATACCACAGTATGGGTTTGTCTTTTGATTAAATGTGGAGACAAATGACATGACTTTAAATCATCAGAAACAGCACTAGCAGGTTATTTATACAACTTTCTGTGTCAACTTTGTATGTAAAAATACATTTTACTACCACCACTTAGGTTTTTTTTTTTCTCCATGTGTTCATTTTGAAATTCACTCAACTGAATCTCGACTAGTAATAACTAGAAATTTCATCCTAATTTCTGTTTTACCATCCTGAAGTTCCAGCCATGATTAGATTATAGAAACACAGTGATAAAATCCTTTCCCTCTCCTCTAACCATTTGTCCTCCTCATCTCCCTCCAATTCGTCTCTAAGCCAAAAGAACACAACACAATAATAAGATTATAACGCTGAGTGTGTGTGGAGCTAAGCAGCGATGCCCAGATTTTAAAAGGTTGTGTGGTAGAGAGACATGCAGCCCACACACACACACACACACACGCAGCTTTTGTATTTTCTCCTCTTATGGTGTTCAGTGGCTTTAGCCAGAAACTGAAAACATGGAATTACACTGGAGATCCATTTTACCATGAAATTCTTTCTCTCTCTGCCTCTCCTTTCTCTCATCTCTCTCTTAATCCTCTTTGTCTTTTTAATAACTTCTCTCATTTTCTCTTCATTTGAAACAACAGAGGAGACAATGGGAAAATGGCAAAGTTGAGGGTAAAAGTGGTATTGTAGTAGTTGTAATAATGGTAATACTAGGAGTATTTTTTCTTGTCTTAGTAGTCACAATAATACAAGTAGAAGTATAGGAGCAAAATTGTCAAGTTATTTGCAATCATGGTGAAAGTACGTGGAGGAGCAGATGTTGTTATAGTGGTACTTGTAGCTTTGTTATCTGTAGTAGTATCCATAGTATTTATTATACTAGTAGGGCTACTACTACAACTAATAGTATAAGTGGTAATACAGCCATAGACCCTATTTAAATGTGGGCATTGCTGCCCTGCCTCACTCAGTAGTATATTCTTTTGGAGTAGTAGTAGTAGTATTGTAGTGCTAGTAGTATGAAGAGTATGACTGGTAGTGGTGGTTGTATTAGTGGTAGTACCAGGAAATCTACTAGTAAAGGTTGGCAGAACTGCTTCTACTACTAACACTACCATTGGAGGACTACTACTACTAGTAGCAACGATAGTAACAGACCTATACGGCTAGGGACAGTAGGACTAAACTGCTAGCAGAGGCAGAGAAGAAGTAGTATTAGTAGTAGTAACATCAGCAGTAGTAGGAGATGGAGGACTATACTACTAGTGCAGTACTAGGCCTACTACTAGTTGTTGTGGTGTTAGTTGTAGGAGGAGGAATACTAGGAGTAAGGACTATGCTACTAGTAGTGACAGTAGTAGGCAGAGGAGGACCACTACTACTACTACTACTAGTATCAGTGGTAGTAGCAGGAGGAACACTACTGCTGCTACTAGTAGACGTGGTAAGAGTATTATAAAAGAATACTACTAGTCGTAGTGGTGGTAGTAATAGGAGAAGGACTGTACTAACAGTAGAGGAGTAGTACTAGTTATAACAGTTGCAGCAGTAATATCAGTAATAGAATACTTCTGTTAGTAGTAATAGTGGTTAATAATTGTACTTTGATAACTATTCAAATTGTACTGGTAGTTGTACTGCTACTGTAGTAGCAACAGAAGTGGTAATAGTAGAGAGCAGTACATAAAAGTGGTAGTATTGGGAGAGGACTGGTTGTTGCCTGTGAATCTGTTCAGGGCTCTATAGGCAGTTAGTAGTAATATTGATCCCTTCTCCTCCTCCACACACACACGCACACACACACTCTTCTTCCCTCTCCTCCCTGACTCCAGATCCCCCTCCTCCCCCTCTTCCTTCCTCTGTTCCTCCAGTGGCAGACTGAGCTTTAAAAATCAATGGGGAAAATGTCCTGAAACAGCCGATCTAGAAGCCATCTGGCCCTTGTAGTCCTCAGAGACCGTCAGTGTGTCCCCAAAGGACGAAACACACGCAGAAGAAGCTCACTCAGATAGACAGCAACAAGAAGCACAGGCAGAAAACAAGAAAAAGCGAGTGTTAACTCAGTAACATGTAAATCATCAGTATGTGGCTGTTACATAAGACAAAAATGAGTGGAAGCATCAGCAGATGGACGTGTAGACAAGTATTGCCCTACAAAACAAAATAAGGCTTACTTAAATTTATTCTAAGAACAAGATTTGTTCCTTTAAACACTTCAGCTTTGTTTGAAAATTAAAACAAAGTGTCAGGACGCATTACTTTCAGGTTTCGTCAAAATTAAACCAGTGTTGTCTGGGACATCACATCTAAGTTTCAAATTTTGACCTTTAATTATTGCACCCTCATCAAGCCCATTAATGTAATTTGAAAGAGTAGTTGGATGTGCTATGATTCATGTCAGTCACACTAACAGTGTTGGAGGGAGAGACTTGTGTGTCAGATGTATGTATCTGAAAAGTAGGTGTAAGCACTGTAAGTAGAAAGTTACTGGAGATTGTATCGTAAAAGTGCAGAAAACTGGGAGGTATAGAAAGAAAAGAAAAGAAAAAAAGGGAAAATTAATGAATAAGAGAAAGTGAAAGCAAGAGGAAGGAAGGGAATAAAATGGAAAATTCAAGTAAAAAGATGACAGAATAAAGGAAACTATAATAAAAGGGAAATAAAGAGAGCGTGGAAAACCAGGGGGAATGAAAGCTTAAATATGACAAGTGATGTAGATTGGATGAAGGCGAGAAAGAAAAATGAAAAAAAGATCAAATATTTTTTAAGAAGGAAAAAGATGTGTGCAACACAGAATCTACTGAATCTACTGGCTTAATACAACCAACCAGCCCATCAAACGTTTTCAGCCTGAAATTGAGGTCTCTTTGTCCTCTGGATGTAGTGAACACACAGTCAGTGATACATCATGTCATATATCAGTGACTAATAAACAGTCAATACAGAAATATTTACACTAATTTATGAATGAAGAGGTACATTTATTAACCGAAAGCAAGTTACAAGGAGGCTGCTGGGGTCTGATAAACTGCACATACAAGTTCGAGTCCAGAGTCCCGAGGTTAGGCTCAGGTTCACTGTACCGAGTGTCAACATTTTGGCTGAAGGGGCCTAGATGTCATTCAGACACCACCAAGTCCCCATCATTTAGCAGCTATACACTGAACAAAGAGTGTTGGATTGTCGTAAAACTGCATCCTGATGTTTTTTTTAACTGAAGTTAGCCGTGTCACCCATAAATGACTCACTGCACCGACAGTCAATCTCACCACTGATAAAAGCACCTCCAGCGCTACAGAGCTAACTGTGTGAAACCTGAAAATAAAGTAAGTCTTCACTAAGGATACATATACGGACCAAGTGTGGAACTGAATGCTACTCTCTCTGCAGGTTAGAGGCTTTTAATGATGGAGCGCCGCTCTTATTTACCACTTGACTATGAATTGTGGCCATTTATTTATTACTTTCATTCAGTCTTTGAAAGATACATTTCTAAACTGTAAACTGGCTGTAAGATGCAAAGTTTCCCATCTTGTATCATTTCCGGCCTTACTTCATTGTTGGCAAAATGACACAATAGTCCACTGTCATGGTTAGCAGTAGCTAAGTGTATTTACTAATGTGTACTAAAGTAGAATTTTTCTTCTAATTAACTGTTTTTCCATAAATACTTTTACTAAACCTGAACTGTTCTTCTACCACTGCTAAGTACTTAAGTTCAGTTTAGTGGCATTTGGACACAACATGAGGTCAGGAGGAAATATATTTAAAGTGTGGCAACAAAAACAAAATGCTGATGAATGTGGATTTATTTGTGCTCCACAAGTTTAAGAAAGGGGAGTAAACTCTTAGTAAACTGAACAGGTGGGAGGACCGAGCTGAGCTCTTCTCTCGCTGCCTCCCTGCTTTCCATGCAGACATCACCACATGAAAACCACATGGTGGGTTCTCTGTGGTGAATCTGTCACACCCCAGAAAAAACAACAACACTGTATTTTATCTCCAGCGTCACTGCTTATGATGCTCGGCTGCTCCTTTCTGCAGATTCATACCACTGTCTACATCTGTTCTGACTCTGATTCCTCACACCGGCAGCGCTCCTGCTTTCCCTCCTCTCTGCCAGCGCAGCCTGTAATGACTGAGATAGGAATGCTGCTGGTTTTATATAGGCCTCTAAAAATAACTCACCCCCTCCCTGCCATCTAAAGCGGGACTGACAGCACCCTGCAGCCAATAGCGTCTCTGCATCCCACGGAGCGCCGCCCACTCGCTCAGTCTCAGCGCCTCCTTAACTGGACGCCAGTGACATCATCAACCCTATTTACCTTATTAGGTCACGCATGAAATTGACTGACAGGTGGCTCCTCCCCTACCTCCCTCCTCTCTCGCGCCGGTCGCCTGGATTGCAGCGGGGTCCAGTCTGCTGCTAGAGGAGCAAACCTGGCAACCTGGCAGCTTGTGCGGAGACGTATTGGCAATCTGGCAATGCGGAAATAGATCTGGCACCCCTGAGCTCGGACTGAGGAGAGAGGCGTGACAGAGCGAGCAGAGAAGAGTGGGGATTGCATTGACAACGTTAAAATAAGCAACTCTTTCTTTGCTGTTAGTTTTTTTCTTTTTTTAAATTAAAGTGCTAAGGTGCGTTCATTTTCACCAGCTGGGGGTTTTCCAGTGTTTGTTTTTTAAAGTCTGAGAAGAAGAAACAAGAAGTAGGTTTTTTATCGTTTGGATTCCGGACTTGTTTACTGACTTTTCCTTTTTGCATCAAGCATGGATGTGTTGGCGAATTACAGTATTTTCCAGGAACTCCAACTCGTTCATGATACTGGTTATTTCTCCGCGATGCCTTCCCTGGAGGAGAACTGGCAGCAGGTCAGAAAGGACGCGTTTTTCTAATGTTTTCCGGGAAACTGAAGGGGTTACAAACTGGATTTAAATATGATTTGTGCGCAGGTTGATGTGTTCAGTGTGTGTTGTTAGTGTTTTGCATCACCATGAGCGCTCCGGAGCGGCAGCAGCAGCAGCCCCGTGTAGTTGCGTCTTTTTTTTTTTTTCGCTCACATGGAGCACGGCGAGGTCCGCTGACAGGAGAAAACACACACACACACACACGCAGAGGGAGTGGGGTGAGGAGAGGGAGGACGAGGGGGAGGATACAGACACAGCACTACGCACTAAGACGAACGAACAAAAACCATTTAGAGAAATGCGTAAAAATGTTGTAACCATTTCTACACTTACGCACACGCCTCTTACTATACCCAAATCCACCCTTAAATGTATCTTAAACATACTTAAGGTTTAATTAAGTCTCTTAATCATTAATGTAAAACCAAGAGCATGACGCTGTTGTCCTGTGAAATCTCTCATGATGATTTTAACTTAAACCTCAATCGCCTGAGAAAACCCTTCAACCATTAAGGGGTTTTAAACGCTGCTGGAGAAAAACTCTCAGATGCAGGTAGTCCAGCTTCAATGTTGCCTGCTCTTTAACCACTGACGTTTTGGGAATAAGAGGATTTCCCCTACACTGACGAGGCAACATTCAGGGCTCCACACTGGTTTGTTAAAGATCCAAGTTCACATGTTTTACCTCTTCCTTCAATCTGATCATGTTCTTCTAGTTTTTCCTTGAATGTTGTGGAGATATGAGGCAGCATTTTGGGCTCCGCATCGGTGTGGACCAAATTCAGATTTTATCTCTTTTAAGTTTCTTCAAACATATTTTACTGTAATGTTAAAATGAAAGATTTAAAGGGGTTGTAGGGTTCAGAAATGGATTTCCTGTAACTTTCCATCAAGCTCAGGGTGTTTTTGTCCTGTTATATTGCATTAAATAGAATTACTGCTGTCATTCTGTTTAACTGACAGTTCAGACTCAGAGTGAGAGCTGATTGAAGGTGAAAGTGGAGTGATTTAGTTTTTCCGTCTGAGCTGATGATGGGGAATTTCAGTATTCAAATCCTGGAGCATGATTCTGTTTTTAGTGACTGATCTGATCGATAGACCAGTCTGTCAGCCTGACATGTTTGGATTAGCGCACACACACACACCATGGAAGATGGACACATGCCTAATAGCTAGTGACTTGTTCTTAAATAATATATCTGCATCTGCCACTGTTTGTTTGCAGATAATCCTGCTGAATTATGCATTATCACCACTGTAGAACATACAGTAGACTCTCCAAGAGAAGCCCTTAGACTATTCTACAACCTTTATCTGACATGTAGAACCTTGATTCTATTGTTATTAAAATTAATGAAAGGGAAATTACACTGATTGTCTGTGTAAGACCACATGCAACCACGCAATTTTTGTGGCCTGTGGGGGGAAAAACAGCGCAATTGCCCTTTCCCTGTATAGTTCCTTCTTGACAAATGGAGCTCGTGTTTCTAAATCTGAATTCTACTAAAAGTCCCTGCATTGGATAAAATCTACTCAGATGTTGATGAGATGGTACATTGTGTGTTGACATTTAAGTGAAGCCCAGACTTCATTTCTCATTTCTGACTGTCTTACTGACATAAATTCACACTGCCTTGTCCTATTTTAGTCCAAACAGCACATCATTCCATCCCCTGTAACCTATTTTTCTCTGTTATCTTACTCTGTTGTTAATTGATGGAGAGGTTTTCTAGAGTTTCCGATTCTGATGTTGTGTCTCATTTTCCACAGAATGGCTGGAAAAGTTGTTTAAACTGGCGCCTACAGACAGCAAGTAGAGCTCAGGGGAAAGTTATTTCACCCAGTTTATGCATAGAACAGTTTTACATATTTCAACCTAATAGAGACCTGTTGTAAAACTGCACTAACAAGAGTGCACATTAAGTTATTGTTCGAAAATTAATAGCAATGCCAGTTTGGGCTACTAATGCCATAAAACAGCATCTGTTTTTGCAAGTGGTTATAATGACATATGGACAATCTCATCTTCATTAGTTGTTGCCTCGTCAACAGCTAGTAATGATTGGAGAGAGTTAAAAGCCTCATTAAGGTGGACTTGGACATTGTTTTAAAGACATGTTTAGCCTAGCTTAGCACAAACAGAGAAAAAGCTGCTAGCCGAGCTCAGGAAAAGTTGTCTTTCACCACCTTTAAAGCTGCTATATTCACACATTATTTCTTCAGTGTTTGCTCCTTTAATTTTTTAAAAGAAAATATCAATTAATCAACATGTACGTTTAATGTGAATGGGGTCGCTTACACTGACAAAGCCATGATAAATGATCCCCAATGAAATATTTGAGCCTATTTTACTGTAACTTGCAGGTTTGCTTTTGCAGGACATTTTGCGAGGCTTCAGTCTTGATGCTTCTGGCAGCAGTGGACAAGTGTTTTGAACAGATTAGCTTTGATAACCTGTAGTGCAGGGGTAGGCAACCCTGATCCTAGAGAGCCACAACCCAGGTTATTTTCCAGACATCCCTGCACTCACAGCTTCTGATTGGCTGAACACACTTGATCCAGGTGACCAACATTGGGAAAGGCAGAGAGAGTTGGAAAACAAGCAGGGATGTGGCTCTACAGGACCAGGGTTGCCTAACCCTGCACAAGTGTGTTTTATGCACAGCACCAAACAGGAGACAAAGGTAACAACTAGCTGCTGAAGAAGAGGAACTTCCAGCAGCTAATGAGATCAAAACCCAGGTGACTACTATTACAAGTGTTAGGTGAAAACTAGCAGTTTCCTCTTGCTTCCAGTGTTTGTGCTAAGCTAGGCTAACGAATGCATGAAGAAGAAAATGCTCTCAATTCTCTTATCTATTAAGACTTTTAAACAAAATATGAATCTTGCTGCTTTGCAAACTTATCCTGTCATATTTGCGAATGTGGCTTTTAAATATGCATATTTAAATCATAAAAACTGCTACGTGAGTTTTCATATTCATCAAAGAGATATGAGCTCAGTTTTTCAAGGTGGATTATTATGCGTGGAGGGTTAAAACTAAGAGGAAAAGATGTGTTTTCTCAAATGTATCTGCACTAGCCGGGACACCGTCTCAAACAGAGAGAGACAAACACACACACACACCACTGAGACCAGGCACACCCACATTTTTTCCACTCTTGTTCCTTCTGTCTTCCTCTATCCCCTCATTCACTCCATCACACACACACACACGCTTGGCTGGCATGCACTAATGGAAAGCTATGGTCTGGCAGGACTCATCCCGCCACTTTCGACAGTAATTGGCCGTTTGCTGTCAGACGGACAGAGAAGACACACACACACACAACACACACACAAACAAACAACCAGATTTGTGTTTGTTATTTATCTTCCCTGTCTGTCCCTGCATCATGCTACTGGTCTTGTTTCCTCGCACAGGCTTCTTTTATCAGCTGCTTTGCATCATGGCTAAACATGTGGAGATCCTTCTCTCTCTCTTTCGCCTGTCCATCAGTCTTGTTGTTTCTGACAGTGTGAGCCCATGATTTGATGGGCTTTAGGGATGTGTGTGTGTGTGTGTGTGTGTGTGGAGTGTCCGAAGATACAATGGAAAACACAGACTTCCCAATTAGATTGAATCCATTTATTTCAAAATGACAAAAAGCAGAGATTTCATGTGGTTGTTGTGAAAACGGATCCAATTTTACAGGTTGATACATGGACGCTGCAGGTAACAGCTTCATTTAAAAGACTAAGAGTGCTTTGAAAGCATTGAACTCTCTCACTGTCTCCTTCTTGTCTCGTCTCTTAACTTACATGCTCCGTGTGTCTGTAGGTCTTTTCAGGCTGATTGATTTATTTGCTGTGGTGTTGTTACAGCACTATGCTAGAACAACCAGCACTGTGTTACTGATATACAGCGTCTCCATTAGGCTACAGCCGTTCATCTTTCTCAGGAGTGCATTCTGTCACTGTTGTATAAAGTACTGCAGTTTGTGATCGCTATAGTTCTTGCAGATTCAAGCATTCGGTATAGCGCTGTCCACTCCTCAGTCAGTGTATCTGCACAAAAAGGCCCAGTCATCTGATTAACTAGTGCTGTGTTTCGTTTCCCTCAAGTTGTCCTGTCAGGCAGAGCTTACACAGGTTTTGTGTCACCCCAACAACCTCCATCTTTTTATATCTCTATTAACATTCTGCTCTACCTACTGTAAACTCTACTATCAGTAACTCACTCTAAGCATTTGTCTTGACATTTCTTGGACATGCTATACAGCCTGAGAGCAGCACTGTGTAATGCACCATGATTTTACAGGCTTTGTTTACTGTCATTGGAACCTGTGTAATATCATCACTGAATTTTTTAATAACCTACATTTTGTTTTATTTTACACAACAATCTGCCTGCCACCTGTATTAAAGCTTTTTAGATGAAAAAGCTTTAAATATATGAACCATGTGGTTTTTCATATGTGTGGTTTTTAATGTTTCCCTTGTCTGTCTTCTCTTTGGTGACCTGTTAACCTGCTCCATGGACCAATGCATGGGCTTTTTTTTTTATTCTTGTGTATCTCTCACTGTCTGTTTTTCTCTCTCACTCTCTGCCTGTGGCCTTGAGGCTGGCCCAGGGAAGTTTGACAAGATAATGAATTGCCATGCATGCTGCAGTTTTTCACATTTCACAGCCCAGTAACTCTGCATGTACTGTAGGGATGGAGAGGATAGGTGGATGGGGAGGGGGTGTGCAATAGGACGAGGGGAGGGAAGCATGAGACAGAAAGAAAACGCCAGCAAACACAATAAATGAGGAAAGATAGATAATTCCAGTTTGAAAAGACAAAACCGTTTTTTCCATCTTTGTTCACTCCATCTTCTTTGTGTTTCTCTTGCCATCCGTCTTGTGTTATGACAGACATGCACACACAGAGTTATGTAATTGTCTGTGAATCACTGCTGCTTCCTCATAGTCACAACAGATAAAAAAAAGAGACAACAGAAAAGCGAGACAGCAACACAGAGGACGACGTAAAGAGAGACAGATGTCGAGAAGGAGGAATGTAGCTGCTGACCATGCAATAATTACTTCAAATATCACAAAGTACACCTTTGAAAGCAACTTAAAACTGAACTGATCATATTTTCTGTAGCTTTTTCTACTTAAATGAGTGCATGGCTGTAATAATAATAATAATAATAATAATGAATACTTTAATACAACATATTCCTAAAACAAGGACAAGTAATTAGTTCATTAGTCAAGTAAATGAAATAAAAATGTATTCAATAACGTTTTGTATAACTTGTAAGATTTATAATATACTAGTTTCTTTTAATTTTGTTTAGTAAGTAGGCTTTTTTTTATATCTGTTGAGTCTTGGACAGTGATGTCCATGTAGAGCTGACATATCAAATGATCCATTGTATGAATAATGTTTGATACAGGCCTCAGTGCTCAGTAAGAAGCACATGGAAGGTCCAGCAGCTGTCAGAAATTAACCATATGAACAACTTGGAATCACAGTTAAGGCGCCTACAAACTGTGAGATTTCAACAATTGTCACTTGAAAAGCCACTCTGCACGACATGGATCTAATAAACTTGGGTCCATCAACTTTGATGTATGTGGGCTGTACTATGAGAACACCTACTGTATCGTGGGCTATGATGCAAGCGGATATACCAGAATAAAACGTCTTCAGCGTGTGTGACCCCTCAGCGTTGCTACAGTTGGAAACAATGAGTCTTGTGATGCATTCATCATTGCATCATTTCATGTTGTAATTTGATTGGTCAGTTTGTAGCTGTACGTTGTAGTAACAGTCACATTGTGAGACAGTTGTCCTGAATTTCTGACAGACTTTTTGTCTCAGGCTCTCTCACAGTGTGATGTTGGATCATCTTTCTGGAGCTATGACCAAATATGGGGCCACATTTTGTGATCTGGGACAGCCCAGAATCTCATAGTGTTAACCCATCCTTCAGTGGCTTTTATGGGTTTTCCCACTTAGCTGCTTCTAATTTCATTCTCAGCTGAACCTGCAAAGCTCAGGTTGATTAACAGTAGTCTTGTCTGTCTGTCTTTATGTGTCCAGGGTTACCTGCCTTTTGTCCATTGCATGCTGGGACTGACTACAGCCCACTGTGCCTCAGACTAGGACAGTCTTTACAGAGTGATTTTATGTAAATGGATGGAAGTTTATAATATGATTTCTAAGCACATAATTGATTCATTAATATGGCTTTTTAATGTTTTCAAATTAATTACATACATGCACTAGCCATTTATAGATGCACATATTATAATCAACAGTTATGATAGTCCAGTGATATGCACAAAAAATAGAAACACTGGAAATGTAAAGCTGTAAAAACAGAAGCCTTTAGTCTTTAGTTTTTACAGTGTGGAGACTGGTGCCAATATTTTTCTTAATATGAGACGCTTTAATCACTGCATTCATTCATTTTCCTTTTTTATCATGCTCCCAAACACACACACACACACACACACACACAGTTATTGTCTGTGCCTCATAATTTAAAATCACTCGAGTCAAACACACACACGCCTGAGAAGCCATAATTCAGTAAGTGAATAAGGCATTCAGTCCACAGTGGCAGAGATTAGATAAGAAAGTGAGCAGTCAGACTGCCGCGGCAGGAAAGCAGAACAAATGAACTGCACTCTTGATGGAGAGAGCTTATACTGTGAAAGCCATAGCCCTGATCTTTCAAGATGAGTGGCTTTCTATGGAAGGAAAGTCTCCAGCACCAATGACTATGGAGCCCGATTACTACAGTTTAAAAGGAAACTTACCCATTCATCTCTTCACGCTCCAAACACATCTGCTATTGTGTAGTGAATCATCCGATCATGCAACATGTGTTGCATATATATTGATTTTCCTCCTATTAAAATGACATTTTTGACATTTTAGGAAATGTGTTTGTTTGCTGAGAAGACCATTTCATCACTGTTTCATCTCCCCGTGCCTGCATGGCTTCTCTCCGGGTACTCGTGCTTCCTCCACAGTTCAGACATGTATTTTAGGTTAACTAGTGACTCTAAATTGCCCATTTGTCTCAATGTGAGTGTGAGTGGATGTCTGTTATTAAAGTCTATTACACAAGTTTGGAGTAGCTTGCAGATGCTACTACAGGGTTCCCATGTCCTGTCCAAGGACACCTCGACATGTAGCCAGGAGGAACCAGGAATCGAACCACTGACCCTAGGGCTTGCAAAGCTACTGTTATATTATTGTACATTGAATATCTTTTACTTTTGAACTGTTTTTGGACAAACCAAGATGTGAAGACATCATCTTAGCATAGAGGATTTTTTAAAACTATTTTTACCATTTCACAGAGCAAACGATAACTGCAGAAAATATCCAGCAAATTAACAGAATGCACCCAAATTTGTGCTGCTGATCAATCATAAACTGTTTTGACAAACCTCTTAAGGAGTGTAGAACTAAGATTTTCAAAATGTTGCTCCTTTGAAATTTATATAACCTTGTTCTTCAGCAATATATTGACAAAATCAATCCAACACAGTCAATGGTCAGTCTCAACCCAGAGGTTATGGACCAGGTTCCTTGAATTCAGTGTTAACTTTTTGCTTGGTTGGCAACTGAGAGCTCAAGCAGTCAAAGCATCACCTATTCATGTCTATTAGATGCTGGGCGTGCAAAAGAATAGTTGCTTTTGTGTGACCTAGCAGAAAAAAATAAAAATTTCTCCATCTTTAATTGCACGTTAATAAACCATTTTGGCATTTTGCATTTTTTTAAGATACAAAGAGAGAAATTTGAATACAGGAAACTATTTGAGAGGGCTTCTGAAATAATTTCTATCATTAACAGCAATAAGACATAGTTTTAAAGATTCCAGGAAAGTAAGATATTTTTGATTGAAGCTCCTTTGATTTATCTCCACATTACGAAGACAATATATAATTAAATTTTCTATTTTCTTTTAAGAGACTAGATTTTCTGGTTAAACACTAAACACAACTTGGGAAGTTATTTCAAAGCAGAGACATGAGGAGTGCTTAATTTTATTGTTTTAAAAAAAAAATCCTCTTGGTGATGACAGACTGAGCTATATTGACACACACACACACACACAGGTGTGTTGTGCTGTGTGTGTGTTTGTGTGTCTACATTCTGCTGAGCTAGTGTTTGCAGACTGATTGGCTCAAGGATAAAGTCTTGTGACCTGGCATCTATCCAACCCTCCTATTCTCTACTCACTCCGCTTTCTGTCTGTCTGTCCTTTCTTCTCTCTATCCTCCCCCTCTCTCTTTGCCCCCATTCTCTCGCTTTTGTTTATGCACATTTTGAATGTGCACATTAAAAAAACTGAATGGAAATGGTAGGAATTTCTAAAAATCCCTATCTTTTGGTCTGAAGTGGAAAAATTGATGTGTCAGCAAAGAGACGATGCGGTAAAAGCTGATGGAAACATAGTTTCCAGATAAACAATGGTAGGGGCCTGATCCTTCTTTTCTCCCTCTTTTCTTTTGCCAAAGTAGAGAGTTGTCAGAAATCCCCAAAAATAAAGAAGAAAAAAGGAAGCTGACAAAAGCATGATGTGTTTTGCCAAAGGAGACAAAACAGTTCATGAAAATAATATACTGCAACTCTTTTTTCTTGTTATGATGGCTTGAGAATATCCCAAATGTTCTAGTTAACTCATTCATTCCACACACTCTTCCTGTCTCTATAGTCCAGCTGCTGCAGTGAACAGTCACCAGGGCCCTCGGATGTTCTGTGTGTGTGTGTGTGTTTTGGTAATGACATCATTCTTAGTGTGTAGAGGATGTTGACAGTGGCAGAGGAAATGTGTGTGTATTGTTGTACTTGTCAAGGCGGTACAACATCCAGGTTACACACAATTACACATTTGCCGCTGGTTTTCCAAAGATCTTGCTTAGTTTTGCTCTTGGACTAGTCTAAGTTAAGTCAGACAGCTACGTATAAATAAATTCTGGCTACTTTCAACAAGACTATATGTCATCTTCTGACACCAGATGAAAACATGGCTCTATTTGTGCTTTGTTAACACTGAAATAGTGATAGCAGAGGTGGTAAGTAACTAAGTACATATACAAATGTACTGTACTTAAGTACAATTTTGAGGTAGTACAATTTTGAGGTACTGTGTGCTCAACGATTTCCACTCGTGACGTCATGTGTATGACAACAGTGGGTCGTAGACTCTCTATATGAACATGGCAACCCCCACTGAAGGTAAACTGCGTGTCAGCCAAATGGTTTAGTTTGACTACTGTTTTGTCTAATTTGCTTCAAATTCTCATCCTACTCAGTCAAAACCTGTTTATCTTGGTCTTTGTGCAACTTGTGAACAAAGATCTGACATCTCTTTGTTGGATCAGAGGTGTGACTGAGAGATATACAGTAGCTGAAATCATCTGTACAACTGACTGTATAAACAATAGGTCAAATGTATAGTTTATTTTTAAACTTTTTTTAAAAATGTTTTGCAGCTTGAGTGAAATTATTAATTGAGACAGGAACATGTAGCAAGCCGATAATGAATTATTATCATGTCATCATAATCAGTAAGTCCCTTAAACACTGATATAAGATAATGTTGGATTATCGCTAAGCCACACAGCCAAAGTGTGTCTGTAGGAACCAGCTCCTGCTGAAGAGTTTCGGATGTCACATTGTTTCAGGGCATTTGAGCGTAATATAGTGTGCGTGTGTGTGTAGGTGTGACTGATGTCTGTGTTGAAACAGAGTTGCAGTGAGGACGGAGCTTGCCATCGTCCCAGTACGCCTTTATGCATGCATGATTGGTGACTGTGTGTGTGTGTGTGTGTGCGTGCGCGCATGCAGAGTGGGACACAGTAAATGGGTCAGATGCAGCGGAGGAGGATGACCTTGGGAATTTGTCCTGTTTTTCTTCACGACTCTGCCGACGCATTTCTTTGTCTCAGGGAGAGAGATAGAGAGACAATGGCAGAACTGAGAGTCAACAAAACCTAGATGTTTGTTTAGTTTTTGGTTTTTTTGGTCAAGAAATGAGTCCAGACTGTTGCTGCAAAGTTGGTAGCACATAGATGACTAGAATATCACTATTCTGTATGCTGTAGCATTAAGATTTCTTTCAGTGTCACAAAGGACCAAATATAAACTGAAGTTTGTTGACAAGGGTGTCCACATTTGGTCTTGCTTCTACTTTCACCAGTTGTATTTGATGTCATTGCAGTAATATGTGTTTGAAATGTTGAACGAGCTTCTTTTCCCTCCACCAGTACTGCCTGCAAATTTTGTCTCATGTCACACTCTGTTTGAAAACAGACTTCAGGTACACGGGTTCAAAATCCTCCAGAAAGGTGACGCTTTGCCTCCCTGGCTCCTGCTGGCGTCATTTCTGCTTTCGTGTCTCGTCCAGCTCTCACTGGCTGCATCTGACCGCTGGATATCAAACAAACACGAAGGCAGCTGCAGGGTTAGAAAAGTGAAACATGTGAGTCACTAACTGAAGCCACATTATATCATTACCACTAGTGCCTTCCCTTTTGAAAAAGCTATAAATGATCTGACTCAGTGTTCTGGACGAAACTAAAGTTTAGAACATACTGTATATCTATTTCATTCGGTCATTCATTATAACTTGATGTTGATGTAATGTTATTAAAAAGAAAAACTCTCTTTCAGTTCCTATCACTTCCTAATATCTTCAATCTGTCTTACTCAACTTTCCTTTCTGTAATACGAAAACTGTGTAATATTTATGTAGACGATACAAAGTGTAAAACTATTCATCAATAATATTTCGGTTGTGGCTCATCAGGTCGCCATTTGTCAATATTTGTCAATATAGCAAATAATAATAATAGCATGTTATGCAAGTGTGTATTTCTAAAATCAGGCCAGCTGTGTGCTGTTGCATGTGGACAAATGGTTGTGGCATCTGGCCCAGCAGTGCCATGCCTGCTATACTGGGATATGTGGGTCGTCAGCTATTTTAATCCACAATGTTGCCAGGAATACCTGAGGGAATAGACAATTGCTGCAGTGTGTGTGTGTGTGTGTGTGTGTGTGTGTGTGGATAAATGTGCTCCCAATCCATATGTACACGTGCATAGACATGAACAGGGACAGAGGAGAGAAATATGGCATTTATCTAAAGGACTGCGAAGCAGTTTGTCACAATGATGTAAGTCATTGTGAAAATGTTGTATATGTCAAATGGAGCTTTTATTTTTATAACATAAACCAGGAACTGGTAAATCTCTGTGTGTGAAGTGTTTCTTCTCCTTATTTAGGTGATAAACAGCACCTCTGTGCATTAGAGTAGCAGCTTAAAATTCCATTCAGTCCCACTGGATATGCAACACGACAGAGGCAATTAATCAATTAATTGATTACTCCATCCACAGTAAAGTTACAATAATTATTTTTAATGGCATCTTTGATTTCAACTTTTCGGATACGATTTAGTTTTGCTGGTGAGATAATCTTTTTGATAGGCCACTTTGGATCTCAAATAATATAGTCGACGTTAATAGACTTACACTTATAATCTAAAGATTAATCAATAATTAATAACAATAATGATGTTTTTTCCGTGTGCTGTTTTTGATTCCTGCTCCCTGTTCCAACATGTGATCAGTGTGTCTATAGAGTAGCCTACTGGAGAATATGACTGGTAGCACTGTGCAAAGACAAAGATGCTTTTCATATTTATGCACATTAGTGTGGACATGGTCTCCGTTTCAAGCTGGTTGAAAAGAACACTTCACTTTGATGCCAATTGTAGACACAATTTGTGTGTGTGTGTGTTGTGTGAAGCGGGGAGACAGCTGAATTATTTAAGGATGAACTGCAGGACACAGCAAAGTGGCGAGATAGAGGGTGTTTCTCTTTTGCCCTCAAGACAACTTTCTAATGCAGAGGGGGTTTTCATCAGGCTGCTCTGGAAACACAAACACACACACACAGAGGCATGTATGAGTCATGTGTCCACCCGCTTTGCTTTCCAGCAAGAATAATAAGATCAGTGACTTCCTGAAAATACAAAGACCTCTGGAGGTAAAGGGAAGATAGAGAGAGAGAGAGGCCCTGGTGTAAAAAAAAAAGAAGGTGTGATGACAGTAGAAACCTCCCTGGAGTCATGCACGCACACACACAATCTTGTACACCTATCCTTTTAAGTGCTCGACACAGGCTGCAGTGAGTTCCTATCACACAAACCCTTAGTCTAATTTAGAAATACACTTATTCTAATTTATCTTCTTCATTTTACCAAGGTAGGTCAGGTGATGATGATCAGGATTTAAGTCACTTCAGTGGCTCTGCTGTAATCTTTCTACACCAGAACCTTTCTTTTAACTTAGGTTCGCTTGTGTGAATGCTGTCATCTTCATATTCACAAAACATGTATCTATCACCAGAAATATATTCTTTATTTAACTAGGTATGTCACATAGAAACTAAAGGCACTTCAGTAAACAAACAGGCAAAAGCACTTCTACTCAAACAGTTTGTATTTTTTTTGTGTGAAAATGATCTGTGCTCTGTTAAAGCTCATGTGTCGATCCCAAACAAAAGAATGAGATACACACACACACACATGAAGACAATGAATTTATGTAGCAACCTTACATGGTATTGGTGATTACATGTTACTGTGCAGGCTATGGTGACTCAATTAATCATACTGATATAATTTGGCTCTCTTTGATAAATTCACATTACAGATAATTAAGTGAATGAATTTAAACGGGTAGAACATAAAGGAAGGGATCAGCTGCTGTTGTGTCTTAATGGATTGACCCTTTCTGTATATGAGGGTGTGTGTGTGTGTGTGTGTGTTTGATGGGGTGGAGGAGGGATGATGTGAGGGATGAGGTCATTGCGTAGTGTGAGCATGCGTGACTGTGTGTGTAACAAAGACGGCTGGGACTCTGTGCGTGTATAAGTGATGACTTCACTCGTTATGCATTTATTTATGATCAGTGTTGCACCTCAAGCTGTGCGTGCGTGTGTGTGTGTGTGTGTTTCATCTTAAAGGGAATTCAATTTTATGGTCTATTGCAATCATTTTAGGCAGTAAAGTCAGAATCTATAAACTCAAAAAATTGTCTTTTTCTATCTTTACATCAGCTAATAAAGGATCCAGTCCAACACTTTGAGCAATCTTCTGATATTAGTTTATCTGAGGGGGTGTAGTGTAATGTATAATAGTCATTAGAGGCGTCATCTCTAAGATGTCAAGGTTAATAGGTAAAATACTCTTAATTGGTATCCATAGCAACACACATTTTCAGAATGAGGACCCAATCAGAGTTTTTTTTTTTTTCAGCACATCTTTGCCTTTTTGGTTGAAGTTAAACACAATTTTAAAAAAGAGCAGTTTGCTGTGTCTCTTTTATTGTTACTAGGCAACCACCAAATCACTGTCCTAACTGCTAAACAGATGAGCGCTAATTAGATAGCTTTGCTCATTTATAGAAACATTCATCATTTATCCAAATATCTGCATAAACAGTGCACAAATGGAGGGCACATGGATCTGGCTCTTAGGCTCATATACAGAGATCTGTCTGCACATGTGAGGCCATAAGAAAGAGAGATCGTGGCCACACACCGGCTGGTCAAGGAGATTCACCTGAATGAATGATAGTCTCTTCAAGGCTTATTTTAGGATGAGTCAAGGACAGTTTGGCGTGCTGCTGTCAATTGTCGGACCGCATGTTTAATCTGATTGCACAATATAAAACAATGGAAATGACATCTGATTGCACAATATAAAACAATGGAAATGACGTAGGGAGCTTTTCTGCTTTGAGCTGATATTTTTTCAACTGTGATTCAGGATGCTCAGGAGGCACACAGCAACATAAAGGCAGCTAGAAAGCAGATGATGTGAACACTGTTATGACTTCTGTTAATAATTTCATATCTGTGGTCTACACGTGTGTTTAAGCAGCTTTTACACAAAACACATTTAGGAATTAAGAAGGAAAACTTTGTGTGAATTCGTTCTGAAATGCAAACAGGTTCCAGCTTCATAAAGCAACACTAAGAATTGATATTATTTTGAAATGCTCTGTTTTCTAGAAGCAGCAGCAACATTTAGGTGTATTTTCATCAACGTGCAACTGTGTTAAAACTGAGTGGAACGTCTGTTTTGCTCTGTTAAGGATCTAGCAGCAGCAGCATGTGTCTGCCAGGTGATGTTGTGTAATGAAGCCCTGGTCTGAATCAGGACACAGATGTGCTTCGCTCAGTGAACACGAGTCAGTTTTGCATGACATGGTAAAATTTGCACACATTGAAATGGGAATAAGTGAGTGTTTTGGCTCTGTCTCTGACACTTAGTGTTTTGTTTTTTTTCTTGTTTTGCTCTGGAAGCTGCTGAGTGCTTCATGATGAGCTATTACTGTGTTTAACATTTATTCACTCAGATTTCCAGCTGAGCGAAAACCAAGACTTTTCTACTTGGCTCAAGTGTTGATTTAAAGCTTCTCTCTCTGCTTTCATTTGGTCTGTAAACACTTCGACTGTCGACCAGTCAACAGTGTTGTTGACTCTGTTTCAGATACACATCAGCAGATCCTCTGCACGCTCCCCGTTAGCTCTGATCTTTTTTTTTAAGGAAATGCTTCAGCACTAAATCATTGTTTCTGTGGCTAAAGAGACTTTGCTTAGAATCATAAAGACTCAAATAACTATCTCACCCTCTCAGATGAAAGCTGAGTGACAACAGTGTATAGGATCTGTCAGCTGAGGTCCATACTGCTCTAGCAGTTTTGCACCTGCACTTCACTGGAGTCATGGTCACAGCATGGCTTTTTGTCCTGCCTTTTGGCTTCACACTGCAGCGCATGCTGGGTTGCAGAGACCCAGCATGTGTCCTGAAAGCTTACTTGGAAACACAATCTGGATGTTTCTTGATATTATGTTTTTAGCGTGTGTTAAGTTAGTTGTTCATAGAGCAAACTAAAGAGTTGGAGTGCAGCTCCTACAAAGATGAGAGCACATCAGTCTGCTGAGAACACTGAACAACTTCATTAGAACAAAAGAGTCTGAGTCTTTATTAAGACTGTATGCTGTAGACAGTTTGTTCTTTACAACATCAAAGACACATTTTCTATAGTGTGAGCTTTAAGTTGTGATGTTATATTTTCTGACAGGACACGAGTTGTTGATATGACCTCAAATAGGAGAAAGGTGACGATCTTTTACACCATTATTTCTGGCTGAGTGCGTCTAACTCTACCATTTTCTATGTGTGTGTCTTTTCTTTTGTTCTGCCGTCTTTCTCTCTCCTCCCATCTCCTGTCACATCTTTGTCTCAGTGTTCACTGTGCTGTCTGCTTCTCTTTGGACCTCTCATCGCTCTGAGCAATGGAGATTAGTGCGTGCACACACACACACACACACACACACAAACAATCCAGCTTCTTATAACAAGCTGTTAACCCCCGTTTATAAGTGTGGCCTTTGAATCAGCTTGGTAAAAGGGAGTGTAATCCCTGCTGGACGATTTAATGGTAATCTCCATATCCTTATTAGATTACATACATAAACACATACACACACACACACACACACACACACATGCTCTCCTTAATACTGCAGCAGCGAAAGGAAAGCAAATTTAACCTAAATGAACAGACGACATGTATATATATTTGTTTTAATACTACTTTGCTGTATTGTATTTAACCAAATCACTGTTTCTACTGTTTGTGCATTACTTGCAGTTTTGGGTCTATGTTTTTTCTTTTTGAGTGGATTGTATCAGTGCCTTTATATATCTGATGTATCCTGCTTTATTTTTAGAACTATCCTGCTTTATTTTTAGAATGACGAACTGCAGTGATATTTGCCCACTGCAGAAGGATTTTTAGTTTGAACTGCTTTTACAGTCTCTCTACAGTTACGTTAAGTACAAATGATACCTTCCACATATACACTACCAGTCAAAAGTTTGGACACACATAGGAATTGCCATGTTTTTCATGAAACGATACATGTCTTCAGTTGTGTTACCAGCTTCTGTCAATCAGATATGTCCAGATGCTCATCCCTGGTAGATAACTTAATGTTATCAATAACATTTTCTTTAGTCCTGCGCTAATTTTTAACACAACCTCATAATCAGGTTTGAGTAAGGTTTTGTTATGATTGAAGCCAAAAGTATGAAGTGGCTGTTGCTATAATAATCTAAAATCAATAATCAATAATCTAAAAGAGTAACTTAACACTATTGAAACTTGAAGTGCATTGTGTCAATGGTTAATTCAAGCTGTACACAACTTCTCCATCACTACAGTAAGTTTTATTTTCCAATCATTGTTAATGAGGAAAAACACATATTTAATAGAACTGTAATTGATTAAGAAAACTACACAACAGATGGCTTTTGTTCTAAGGTAAGATATGATGTGTTATTTGTCCTCTCTTTTTAAGCAACATAAATTGCTGCCACACTCATGCCACAGTTACTACTACTACAATTAAATCTTGTAAAGTGTTGAACTGCAACATCAAAATTTTAATTGTGGAGTCAAGTCTAAGGTTAAAGGGCAACAGATGTGTTATTATTGTTTTAATGCTGTATTTATTAAATTTAATCTACTCCATCTGTTCTCAATAAAATATATGATCCCAAAAGTCAATCAAATTTTTGTGCCATGACCTCCACACATGGATGTACTGACTCCAGGAGGCTGTTGCAGTGAAGCCAGCTGCTGACACACACACATAGCAATCATTAAATGAATGTATTCTTCAGATTGCAAGCTGTCAGCAATACACCAGTAATACATCAGGGGGTAAAAGCATGTGTGCTGTAGTACGCAGTCTGTCCTCACAAACACACACACACACACACACACACACACACACACACACACACAGAGCACCATGCTGCTGACATCATATATAAACACCATCATCATGCACAACATCATTTAACAGCTTGTGTTGTCTGTTGTGTTTAGACTGATGTGTGGGTGATAAAATCGGGCTTGTTGTTCTGAGTAGGAGCTATTTAAACTAAATGATCGTCACCAACAATAACCTCATTAAACTGGATGAGAAATGGGTGATGAGCGACAGTTCACCAAATAGCTGCTCGGTGAGCAAATGAGCTCTGCGCCATTGTGAGGATGAAAACAGAAATTTGGAAAATATTAATAATGTTTCTACTTTATTTACTTATTGGGTGATTTTTTTTGTCACGAACTACAGATTGAAAACACTAAACTATTTGTTCGCTGTTATATTTCATGACTAAAGGGCTGTGTCTGCATTAACAATCACAATGTTAAATTTCAGCAGCAACATTATTTAACTTTAACTCAGAGGATAATCCTCAATGCTTTGTTGACCTCCTTCACTTTCTAGTGCATTATAAACAGATCAAAATAGCAAATAGATTTCCTCAAAATGTACTGAGCCAGTTCATACTCCCCTAGAGGGTAAATAATGTTTAGACAATGTTGTGTCACCATTAGAGCAATCTTCACCTTTTAGTTCAATCGCGATCTAAATCATCCAACTTTTTCTGTGCTTTCACGCTGCAGCGCACTCTAGCTTTTATAGGACAATCAGAAAGCTATAGGCTTCTTCAACACAGCATCATATTTCTACTTTCTGCTGCTACACTTCTAGTTACACTTATATATACACTTACACTATATTTTTGTGCAGATTGTAAAATTAACTTACTGTAGTTATTTTTCATGATGCAGATAAAAAATCTCATCTCTCAAAAATCATTACCAATGACAGAATTAGCATCACAGCGTTAGTCGTTGTCAGTTGTTTTAACACTAATAATTCAGTCAGGGTTAGCTTCTTTATAACCTTTTTCATGCCAGATTTTATTAGCGACTTTACAGTCATTTGCAGTAGCTAATGCTTTCATGAGAACAGGAAAAATTAATCAATTTAATGTTATGTCATGTGATTCAACACTACATATTAACAGTAAACACATCAGAAGTGATTGTCCATAATTTAAAGTAAGTATGAACATGTGGAAAGTTTTCTACTGTATAAAAAAACAGTGTGAAGTACTGTAAATCCAGTGTTTTGCACTGGTGGTTAGAATGTTCCCCTGTTCTTAGAGCACAGGTGGAGCCCTATCACAGACTACATGTTCTTGTTCAGTCAATCCAGACCAAGGGCACCAATCCAGTGGGTACCAGTGGCTTAAAAAGCTTATATGCCTGAGCCTGTCATCCACAAAGTCAGAAACATTGAGAGCAGCTGGGTGGTGCGGTCGTAGAATTAGCATCACAGTGTTAGGCTTTGTTATATGTAACAGTGGTTCTGCCCTCTGATAGCTTCTGCAGGTCTCTGGTGGCAAAGCCTGATGCTTTTAACTTCTTTTCCGTGACACCATCATGACATAAAAAATGTCCATGAACTCGGTCACAGGCTGCAGGCCGCCCTCCAGGACCCTCCGCAGGACAGCAGGATGGTAAAGGCCACGCTCAGCACAGCTTGACTGACCTTATACTGGCTTCTACTACATCACACACACATTTAGTTCTAGATGGGCTGTCATATTGTCATACACTGTAAAAAATGCAACAGCAATATCAGCATTTTCCAAAGCAGGATTCAAAGCAGTGCTGCCTGCTGACAGCAGCTGATACTGAAGTAAAACTCACCTCATCTACAAAGCACAAGTATAAAAGTAATCAAATGTAAATTTGCATACTTATCATGATTGGACCAGCTGCCGTGCATGCACTGCAGTGTGTCTTTAATAGACCTAAATAAAGCCAGAAACCCCATGTGGATTTGGATGGTAGATATACTGTGTGAGTGTGAAGACTGTGTCTGTGTGTGCACGTACATTCAAATGCATGCTGTCTCCTCTCTGGCTAGTTGGCAGGAATGCAGTTTCATATCTCAGCATTAACATAATGTTCTCCATCAGTGGGTTCATTGGGTTCAGTGCAGTGCTGTACAGTAAGACTGGTGGATACTCAAATGATATTATAGGACACTATATTCTTTACTGTGTTAATTCTTTTTATGTAATGTGAGGACAGTATGTACTGTGACTATGTGATTGTCCTTTGACATATTTACAAATTTATGCACATTAAAGGAATTAATTAAATTAAAGTCTCCTAAACACACTCAGTCTGTGGCGCAGTTCGCAGCAGTCTACTAAACCCAGGGTTGGTGGTTCGCTTCCTAGTCATTCCTGGCCACATGTTGAAGTGTGGACAAAACACTGGACAAAACGCTGAACAACCCTCAATGGGGCAGCCAGAATTTCCCCAAGGGGATAAATAAAGTATCAATTATTGTTATTATTATTTACTTACATTGAATTGTATATTGAAACCAGAGGCCATCGTTTGATGTCTGCAGCAATCTACAATTACAGTATACTTTATACTGACATACTCAACATTTTTAGACAATCCACAATTTTTTGTAGGTTATACAATATAGATGACTGAGTTTGAAAAAGTTTGTACAATAACATATATCTCCTCTTGTATATGAACATTATTCTCACAGTAAACAATCTTTAATTTAAAGTGAATAATGTCATTAATGTGTTCAGGGGCTCAATTCAGGTAATTTTTCTCAGTATGTAAAGTTTCTTCCGAGATAACTTTTATCTGTCTGTGAGTAAATAGACTCTTTACTTTGACATTAGGCAACATTAGATATTTAACAACCAGCATGCGATTTGTCAGTAATCGTGAAAAAAGATTTATAGATATAATAAATGTTTAATATATTCACCTGAGTTTTGGAAGGAAAAACACAAAGCAGAGGGCAGATTCCAGACCTGGTCCCAGAGTGTCTTCGCCCTGACGGACAGGGTAGGGGACAAATGAGACAGTGTCAATATTGAAACAGACTAATGGGCTAATGAATGTGGAGAGTTCTGCCTAATGTTCCCAACAGAGCTCCAAGCAAAACCATTAAAGCACTTTTATATGAATAGACAGGCACAATGCAGTAACTCGATTTATGGGGTACTTTCATGGTCAATTAGGAAGGGAGAGAGGGTAGAGAGGCCTGATAGGGGACGTTAGCATGTGTGTGTGATATGAGCTTATTATCTTTAGACAGGGTTATGCCTGTTTCTGTCAATATTGTCCTGAGCTACACTACCTTGATTGTGTCTTTGTGATCAGCATGTAGACAGACATACAATAACAATAAATCTTCTGTCAACTAAACATAATATCTATCATATAAGAGGTGGACATAAGTTACCAACTGGACAGTGACTAATATCATTTCAAAGAGTCACCTGGGAATCCTCCAGACCTCATATGTCAGAGTGAATAATAAAGTTTGACATTATTTTTTATGAAAGTTCCCTATGGAGCCATTTTATCACTTTCTTTATTACCTTTTACACAGCTGACTGCTGGTGTGGCCAAATGTCCCTTCATCTTCAAAAATGTCCACATGATTGTGCCCTTAAGGGTCTTATATGAAATGAGAAAGCTCAAATCTGCAATGATGAAGTTTGACACTTGAATGTCAATACAAGTAAAACCAAGGACTTCATGATTGACCTAAAAGAAACATCTGGGTGATCCTGTTGACATGAGTCAGACTTTATGCCGTGTGTGTGAAGACTCCAGTCCAGGTTGTCACTGGGGCATTTTATAACTTGCATGATTTAGTCGAGCTGGATAAGACTTTGGTTTGTTTTCCCACTTTGTACAATTCATTTAGCAGGATTGGAAAAAAGCAATCGTATTTAAACACAACCCAAAACAACCATATTAAGTCCCAGTCCGTGTCCTAATTTGTGGGAAAATGTGCCCCTGGTTGCAGTAAGTTAACTGGAAGTTAATTTCAATCCAATATAGTTATAAAACCTACTGCTTTCTAATGCTTAACTGCAGATCATGTATCTCTTTTGTTAAGCAGGGCATTAGCACAGTTAAGTAAAACTGGATGGTGAGACACAGTTAATAGTTGGTCAGTGCTGCCACAACAGTTTGCAACTGCTCAACAGCACACGTTAATAAAATCAGCTCGTCACACAATGCCATTGAAATGAATGAATTCTGTGGTGTGCCTAGCTAATAGCATTACAATAAGGGCTAGAGAGGCTAAGAGAAACAAGATAAATGGGGAAGACAATTCAGAATTCAGTGTAGTAGGCAGTAACCAGTTAGAGATTTGGATCTGAGGTGGGGGTTTTTTGGTTGGTGCAGACTGCTATTGCCTATTTGCTCATCTCGTTTAGTTGTTTATAGCGGTCTATCATCATCCATTCATGGCAATGGCCATCATACAGCATGCAACCACCAGACAGACAGATTTGGAAAAATCACAAGATGTAGTGGCAACATAATAGCTGACTAGACTGCTTTCAAATGCTGTGTGTGCCACAACGTAGACATGAAAGTTAAATAATGCTGCAGTTAATATATGTGGATATTTTACTACAAGATCAGATATGGTCCAAAACATACGTTACCTGTAATCGTTTTGCTGATACGTTCAGTATCAACATTTTTTTTTCTTGTCAAATATGCAAATTACTAAGATATCCTCATGAGGTTACTAGGAAACAATCCAGTCACAGTTATGTTTCATTCTCAATGTATTAAATGTGGAAAATTAGGTATATATTAACCTAATTTCGGGGAGGCAGCATTTATCTTTATTTCTAGAAACACAGTTTACGGACTGCTTCAATCTAAAAATGTTTCAGGGACGGACATACAATCAAACTCTGAAAGTCATCAAATCTTCATTGGAGGCCTACTGAAGATAGAACACAAGACATACTTATATGTGCACACACCCTTCTCACACAAACATATTCTCTAAGTCACATATATGCTGTGCTCTGTGTCACACACGCACACAGGAACACTCCAGTTGTTTTCCTCAGAGAACTACTGAGGCTGGCAAAGTCAGGGGAGGATATTTTAGTTTGCAAAAAAAGGAACCAGGTAGTACAGTTCCTCTTCTGTCTTTCTCATAATACATTCAGAGCAAATGAACATCTCATTGTAGAAGTGGCTGTGCACCACTGAGTTTTCAGCAAGGTTATAAGCTAAGTGGGTATCTGCTACTGTGCTGCTAGTAAACATTTAACACCACATAAAACTATCATTCTTTTGTTATAATATATCAACACATTACAAGAGTCACAGAATGGTAAGAAACTGTCGCTTTATACTGACAAAACAATTCTAATACTTTTGCCCAAAAATGATGAGATATTTAAATTTCACTGGTCTTTCCAGTAATACATTATGAGTTAGTTTAGGAAAAGAAACAGAAACTCAAACAGCCTGTTAGGATGATGGGGATAACATTATGGCAAACAGCTAGCATGGCTAACGGGGAACATCTGCCTTACTGTCATAGATCCATTTGACACAGAGCAACACTGTCATTAATATGAAGTCAGATTTGTGTGAGAAATGTGTTTTGGTGATACCAATTAAATTAAACATCAGTCTCTATTGCTTGCTTATGTCAGTCCTTTCATCTATGAATCTCCTGCAACATGAAGCTCCTGTGCTACAAGCAGCTGTCTGTGTTTTTTTTTTTACTTTTTGAAACTGCATTATTTTTAGTCTGTAAGCTAGAGGAAATTCAGTATTAAGTCTCAATGAATGGTACTAGTACTACAACAAAAGTAATTGTACATAGACATAGTCATTAGATTTAATTTTGATCTGAAAAATGAAGTTAAAAGCGTTAGCACATTAGTTAAAACGTTTATCCAAAGTCCTACAAACAAGTCTCCTCTTCAACCATATTTTTATCTTTTACTGTAACATAAATAATGAAAATATTAAAAATGTACAGGGGAAAACTGCAAATGGTTATGACAATAAATATAGTAACAATCTAATCCCTTCACATGTTGTGGGTCATGCTTAAAGAACCATTTTCTTGTACCACAGAGAACTATTGTGTGTGTGGTACAAACAAATCTAGTTTCATAAGCGATAGGTGTTTATTAGTGACTTTCAGTGAACCTGTATTGGGACAATACATTCACTTTACTATCAGGTACAGTAGATGGTGCAGGTTGGCATGTAAAACTGATCTGACACTGACGGAACACCCCCACAATCTCCACTCCCTTTGAAGAGAATCTGCAACACACATTATCATACATGATTGTGGATTTCAAGTTTCATGAGGCGTTCCATCTAATCTGTACATCATCATGTCATTTCTGTTCATGTCATTCTTTGTCCTCTATCAGGGAAACTACCCGCTTTTATGAAATCACTTGGCAGAAGTGTCTCTTTACCTCTCACATTTACTCTCATTTAAGTTTCAGAGTCAATGGTTTGCCTAAAGTCAAGTGTTTAACATTCACTTTTACACTGTGGCTCTCAAACTGTGGTGTGAATGGAAGGGAACAAAAGCACCCAGAATAAAAACCACTCAGTGCTTCAAGTATCTCAGATGCACTTTAGCTGATAAAAAAAAAAACACACATACATGATAAGGAAAAAAGAAAAAGGTTGAGATGTATTCAACTTCAGTTTAATGGGATTTAATCACACATTATTTTGGTATTTTATTAGTTGGTTTTTAATTTAGGTAAATAAATATATATGATATGGTAAAAATTCAGAGAACAAGAACTACTAAAGAGTTTAGGTGAGTTCATTCGTGCACAGATTGGCTTAAAGGTTAAATGCTGTCTCCATTTGTGTTTGTGTATATACTGTACGCATGCACTGTCTGTATATGATTTGTGGACAGCAAACCCATAATTTTTCCAGTCTAGACAAATGCCTCATGGTGGAGGACAGGCCGTCCGACATGACAAATGACCTGCAGACAGAGAGAGAGAGAGAGATACAGACAGAGAGCGTAGCTCCATTAACAGAAAGCACAACAGACAGAGGAACAGATGATTCTGTCAAAGATTTCAATCCCTCCATCTCAGCCAATTAATGAAATAGCTGGGAAACACACACACACACATGCACACAGAAAGGGACAAAGAGAGAGAGAGGATGGCCATAAGCCTGGTTAAGCAGTATTAAATTATTCTTCAAATTAAAAGGCTGTACCTGCTTTGTCCTTTTAGAGCTCTGTGTGTGAGCGTGTGAGTGCATGAGTGATTAAGCTGTTAATTAATTTTATGTCCTTGTATTTAATAACTGTGGACAGTGAAAATGGTGTGTGTGTGTGGGGGGGGGGGGGGGGGGGGGGGGGTTAAA
>JAUMHL010000014.1:6252652-6287430 GCA_032362345.1 Sandelia bainsii
ATAGTGCATTTTAGGTTCATCCTGAAATTTCACCTGAAAGCCGAATATCCCTAACTTTTTGTGAGTAGTGTATAATATATTTTATGTTTGTTGCTTGTTTGTCTATCCAGGGCATTCTGGAAAAAGTTATTTTTAAACTCAAGCAGTTGTGCTGGTGAAACAGAGATTAAATAAGAAATAGAATTAGTCTTAAATATCAGTGTCAGTATCAGTTGGACTCTATCAACTGTGCGTCCACCCTTGTCCTGTTCAGCGTCCCAGTGACAATATGTATAATGTGTGCCTGCCGTATAGAACTTCTCATCAGCAAGTTGCTCAAGCTTCTCCTGGAAGATCCAACACATCCTAGTAGGTAAAGTCTTTCAACTTGTTCTGATCCTCCCCCAGGACTTTCACCATGTCTGTCCATCTCCTCTGAAGCGAGGCAGCATCATTTGGTGTCTGATCCACCTCAGTTAATTGTTCGTAGTACACAAAAGAACATTTCTGAATGCAGAGCCAACCACCTGCCCTGCAGGAGAAAAAACTGATCTGTATCTGCATTCTCTCACCTTTCAGTCATCACCCAAACCTTGTGGCCATATGGGTCAAGATGTTTCTCTTCATTGTCATGGACCAATATGAAGCATGCATATTGCCAGTGCTCAAAAAAGTTTTAGCTTTGCATCTCTAAGATACTGTTGGCCTCAGAGTGGACACATGCAGCTTAACGGGCCAGCTTTGTTTCTTGTTTCTTTGTTATTCTACACATTGTTCTGTTGGTCAAAATCTGACTCCTACATTGGCCAAAATGTGAATATCAACCACCCATGGTTCTGAATTTCAGATTTCAAATTTTATGTTAGTAACAGCTAATATAGCCTCAAGCCACTAGCATCAAACAGACATGAGGAGTGCACTATAGAGGTCTGATCAAAATTCAAAACAGTTTGCAAAGAAAAAAAAAAAACATTCATGTAAATATTTGAGTGTAACAAGATCACATAATTCCATTTAATTTTCAAACCACCTTGGATCTGAGTGAATTTTAACACTCATGCATTCAAGGTTTCTAAGAATTAGGGGTTAAACAAGTACTATTCAATTTACTAGATGCTTAATTCAGTACAAACCCATGTTTCAGAAAAAAATGTGAATGTAATTAGAATTACAAAAGCAATGAACTACAGAAAAAGGTCTAGCAGAAGCTATAGTAGGTGAGACTTCACTTCCCTAATACTTGAGGATCCCTTGTCTTCTGTGCATGATGACGTCCACAGGTTAAAAAAAACTGTAGGCGTTGTGGCAGAGGAAGGTCTGTCTCCAAAAAATGCACAATGCTCAGATAGCAACCAAACCAAGATCTTTGCTGTGGAAATCAGCAACCGACTGCACAATATTTGAATGTAAAATTTGAATATACAAATCCAGAAGAGCACAGCTTGTGATCTGAAATTCATTTAGTGTCAAGGACAACTGCGTTGCCCTGCAGTCACGTTGTGTGCATGAATGAAAGATGACACCACTCAAAGAGACCCAGCAACTGAGGGGAAATACAGGGGAGGAGGGCACCCTTCACAGTGCATGTTCCTTTAGCACATCATCTTTTACTTGTAGTTGCATCACCTGGCCCTCAAAAGCTGCTCTGCACCTCAGATATTACTGTGGTCCTTGTGAAAGTGTACTTCACAAGGTACTTGGGTTTTTCTGGCATGATGGTTCAACATGGTGAATTAAAGCAATTAAAGTTCAGAAAAGCAATCTCACATGTAGAATTCTTGTTGACATGTAATAGAGAAGTTGCCGTGTGCCCTGTGGTGTGCTTAGTAACTTATAGTTAAAGGAAGGTGCAAGGGTAGTGCATTTTTAAGATGGTTTGACAAGAGTGCTTACTTAATAAAGCAGCAGTAACTTCTCTGTTACTGTTTGTGTTTTCATTCCCATAAATAATCAGGTAAGTGATGTAACTGCCTCAGAAATATTATTACAGTCATTTTGGATTCAGAGTTTGCTAAAATAATTAAAATGTCCCTTTGTTGGAGGAATATGTCAAGTGAAGACACCTATTATTATTTAAGTAGGTAGACTAAAAAACAACTTGAACAGTTGTTTCACAGTTCACATTTTCTGGCTGAGGCATGAGAAGATGATTGGCTCTGTAGTTTGTTTTTTTTCCAATTGTCTAATCAGGTGTCAACAAGCACGGTGAATAAACTGAAATGTGGGTTGCAATACTGACATCTGAAAGAAGATTATGCTCATGAATGAAAATAGCTTTTTTATTTTTTTGCTGCTCATTTAATTCACATTTTGTTTGTTTGTTTGTTTTTTTTACTTCTCAAAACTGTTTTTATTACATCAATTCAATTGCGGCATTACAGTTACAGAACAAGGCTCAGAGGAGATGACCTTCACAGAGAACATTGTGTTTCCCTTCTGTTTTTGAATGTGCAAACTCAGTCATTAAAAAACTTGGCACCTCATCCTTTTCTATTGCATCCTATTATGTTTCCAGCATATTGTGAAATGCTTTCACATTAGCTGCACTTTGCTCTGGATGAGTGTGTTTGTCTCTTTACGAAGATTGGTGTGTGCTGTGATGGGAGTGGAGGGGCTGCTGGGACAACTGGCTAAATGACTGTAAGCTGCTGTATTACTCCCCATTAAGAGTCATTAAGACCCCAATTATAGTTACCACCCACCAGATCACACACACACTCACGACACTGAGGGGCACAGGATAGAGGTCTCCAATTAGGTTTGACCAGTTTTTTTGTGTTTAGTGGAAAAAGCCTTTGTAGTGTGGCTATTTGGATATTTGAAACTGAAAATGAGACTGATATAACTGAGTTACACTTTAGCATGATCTCAGAAAATAAAACTAGCAACACAGCTCGTTTTTAACCCCAAACCAACCTCCTTCAGTGTTGAAGTAAAATGAACAAAGTGACATACCCAAAATAACAACACACAAACCAGCTAAACACACAAACAAAGGCATGTCAGGAAAGAAACCTTCTCCAGTTTCCTGTGAAAAACACTGAGCAGCAAGGGGTTGAATTCACTGAAAAATGAAAAGTTTAGTTCGCCTACAACGCACAACTGAGCCACAGAAGTATGGCTGTGCACACAAAATATTATTAGATCAGTGTGAAATAATGTCCAAATTTTCTGTTGCAATTGAAGCCGAATGTATTTGATGTGACTCTCACCACATGAGAATGGTATTTAGTACATGATAAATAAATGGCTGGAAAAAAATGTTTTCCTTCTCTATATTAGTTATTTGGTTGAAGGCCATATTTGCTGCTTTAAGCACACTCGCACCCACACTCTCATACATGCATTTACTGTACAGATGTCATAAAGTCCCATCTAAAGACTTTCCGACACATTACACACACAGACACACACCTCTAACTAAAGACACACACGCAGCTGGTAGGCTTCTTATCATGGAGAGATAACTACAGGTTGAGAACAATAGACCATCTCTTCTCCCATCTGGTGAACTGGGGGATGAAACTTCATTTACATTTTAGATCCCATCACCTAAGTGTGTGTGTGGTGGTGGTGGTGGTGGTGGGAGTGGGGGTGATAGAGTGAACAAAATGAGATTCATTTGAGGGTGAATTTGGGATTATGAATTAACTCGCCACAGTGCTGAAAGACTTCATTTATGACTAATTGAGTGTATTGGCTCATTTAAATGCCTGTTGTGTTAAAACTGGTCTGCCTGTCTGGCTCCTGGGCTGTACATATGTGTGTGTGTGTTTGGGTTTGACCAAGAGTGGTAACCTGTATATTAGAGAACAGCTGTAGTTCAGACGTGTGAAATTAGATGTAGAAATTATAATAAAATGTGACACCTCCATTTTCTCTCTGTCTCTCTCTCTCTTTCTCTCAGGTGAGAAGCCGTATAAGTGCTCATGGGAGGGCTGCGAATGGCGCTTTGCCCGCAGTGACGAGCTGACACGGCACTACCGCAAACATACCGGAGCAAAGCCATTCAAGTGCAACCACTGCGACAGGTAAACACACACATCCAGTGTAAGAGAGCACATTTAAAAATATACACAACGACATGTGCAGGACATTGGTGCTGTTTTTTAATGACTGTCCAATGTTCATGGTTCAATCCCCAGCAGGTGGATTTTGTTTCCTGTCTCTCTCCAAACTGTCAGCTATTGCAAATGCCCAAAAAAACTAGTCATGTAGAAGAGAACTCCAAAAAAAAACATTGTTATGTAAGTGTCAAGCCGTTAATACAGGAATGCAGTTTCATTTTCAGTTAATATACTTTTTATTTATCAATTTAATCAGTAAAAGCTTTACAAACACCAGAAAATGTGCCCATCAAGATTTTTCCACAGCCTTCAAATTCTGGGTTTTGGGTTCAGCTTATATTGAACTAAAACACAGGAAAACAGCAAATCCTCACATTTGAGAACCTTGAACAACAGTTTGAAAAACATTTTTGAACAAGTTAATTGATAAATTGTGGCTGATTCACTGTTTGTGTTGTGTCAGCATTACACCAGACACTGACAGTTAAAGCTTATAGTGAAATGATGCAGCTTTTGAGAATATTTGCACATTTTCTGAGTCTGAGCACAAACACTGAAAGCAGGTGGAAACTGGAGGCCAAGCTACTGTTTCAGAACTGCCCCAGAATTGCATATTTCCATCGTTCGTATCACTTTAGCTGTGCTGTAAACCTGTTGAGGGAGTGGTACTCATGTTTTTATCTTGCAACCCATGGGTTTTGTTCAGAGTCACAAAACTCTGAACCACGCAGGATTCAAGAGTTTTGAATTTCTGTGTGATGCCACTGGACCTGGCTTTTGTTAGCAGCAAATAGCTTGAATGTTTATGCCAACATCTCGTTAAATCATCGTTTCATTTTCAAAAATTACAGCTGTGGTGTGAAATACAAGAAAACTGAGCTTCATTAAATACATCACAGAGCTGCCTTCGTATCGAAAAAGCAGAAAATGAAAAATGTCTAACTGATGTCTGGCAAGACCACAGACAAGTTTGTAAATGAGTTTTCTCCTCATAACGCTTTCATGCTTCTCCTTTAAATCAATAGAGTGATGGAAACAGTTGGCTATAACACAGTTTTTTTTCTACAGAAATTGCTTCTGTGCACTGTTTGGTAATGCATCAAGAACACTAGGGAGTCAGAGGCTCTGGCAAATAAAAAATAAAACATTTCTCATGGAATTTACAGTGCAATATTCAGCAAAATTCAAACTCTCTCAAACACTCGGAAATCAAAATCCTTCAATAAGAAACTTTTGATACAAAACACTGCAAATGAGTCAGTTTGAACGTTTTCTTAAATATATTTACCTCCTTCAGCAGCTGTGTACCGGATGAGCTCAGGTAGGTTCTTATCTGCCGGAATGTGACTGTCAATACTGCAGCTAATAGTTTAGTCAATTTAATGATAAGCAATGTTGTTATCTTAAATTAACTTAATTCCTAATGGTTTCACAGTATGTGGCAGCCGCAGGAATACATGCAAGACAAACACTGTTTTGTTTCTGTTCGCACATGCACTGGAAAATTGCTGGCTTTCACGTTACCTGCATAGTGGTGCAAGATTTTACTAATTTATCCTGCGTCAAAGCGTTTTTGACGACTCACGTCTGACGCAGTTAGACCTCAGTGGGAAACAAAGGTAAAGAGAAGATGAGGGGGTGTATATTTCAAGCTAAAATCAAACTAAATCTAAATCCAAAAGCCAGGCATGTCTTTGTGAGTCTGTTGAGAGTCACATTATCTCTTTGGTGTTTGGTCCTCAAGGTAGAGTGTGTGTGTCTGTTCCAATGTGCGTGTGCTTACTCATGCCCCTGTGCTGGCAGTCAAATGGATTCTGGCTATTGGCAGACTGGTCGCAGCTAATTGAGTGGCACCAGATGCCAGCTCTATTTTAACGTACACTCTGTGTGTGTGTGTGTGTGTGTGTGTGTGTGTGTGTGCCTACACCTTTCCGATGAAACACACAGACACAAGCTTTTACCCAAGAGACAGTGTAATTGGCTGTTGTGGGTTTCCTCTAGTTTGGGTTTTAGACATAAAACCCTCCAGAAACCTGCTGGAAGCTTCTAATCCTGGCTGAGATTTGGGACTGTATTAGCTCCTTTCTGGCACACACACACACACACACACACACACACACACACACACTGTGTAGAAACACAGCACATACACATATGCACAAAGAACAGAAGAGCGTTTAGATGCGAAGTCATATTGACTCACACGAACATTTAAACACCCAGACGCAACAACGGCACACTTATATACACAATGACACAGACATAAGCTGTGTCACAGATGAGGCTCTGTGCCTACTTCAGAGTCTGCATAGGTGTGGGAGAAGTTATTTTGGGTGCCCAGGGCTTCTGAGGTAATGGTCCTGTTCATTTTCTGCAGAGACGGTGTTGGTGGCTAACAGTGAGAGCTCTTCATTGCTTGGATGGGCATGAAACTCTCCCGACTGAATCACCACTACAAAGGATGAACAACTGTGTTAGAAAATATATTTTATCGTAAGTCAAAGGTATAAGCCAGTGTACGTAAAAATGCAGAGTAGAAACTACAAGTTTAATCAAAAATAATAAATCCTGTTGCATGTGTTAGTAACGCTGATCTGAAGCTCTGAGGCTGTTTTGCTCCCAGCTGCAACAACAAAGTGCATGGTCATTCATGATCTATGTGCACATTTGGTGATACAGATTAGTGCCAAATCAGTACTGCAACTAACTTTTTTAACAGTTTGTGGTTTTTTACTGTACAATGAGAATTGCAGCCTCACAGATTCACTAAGGTGACGCTAATTTTCAGTATTTCCCTTTAAGCCTTTTGATGATCAGGGTGGAAACATGCTTAACGTAGCAAGGATGCGCCTCTATCTCTACAGTGGTACACAAACACACACATCTGTGGTGGGTGGAGCCCACGAAATATTACCATGAGAATAGCATAAAATGGCAGCCACGGAGAGGTTAACATTAGATAGACTGTTCAATCTGACACAATTTCTCTTGGGGAAACACACACACACATACACACACACACTTACGGCAGTCTGTCATTAATCCTGCCTAATCAAGCGGGGACCCCCTGATGTTTCCATGGAGAAGTAAAGAGGAGGAGTGATGAGGAGGAGCATGGAAATAAGTGAGGAGGAGCAGGGAGAGTTGAGTAGAAGAAGAGGAGGAGGAGGTGGAGTGTGTGTGTGTGAGGGGTGGGAGGGTGGAGGTACCAGCTGGTCTGGCTGCTCCGCCCACTGACAGTGACACAGTAACTGGCATGGCCATCTGTCCAGCCACACACACACATGCGCGCGTGCACACACAGACTGGTGAAGGTGTACAGTAGATACCACATGGTTCGCTCAGGGTTGAGGGGAAACAGTAGACCGCAGGAGGTGAGATAAGAGTAGAGTTCAACTGTACACTCACAGTATGTTCACACTAATGCTGAGAAATCCACAATCTAACGTGAATTATCGTGAAAAAAAGCTGGTTCAGTTCACACTTTGTGTTCAACTCACTTTCTATAAAGTTGTTGTCCACACTGAAGCTCCTAAAACAGCAGTCTTTTTTTTCTGTAAGCAAAAATTGAAAAGTTGCCCGTTTCAGAAGTCTATAATTCTTGTTTCAATGGCTTTTCAACTCAACACGTAGATGTTTTTTATAGATACTTAGAGTGATATCTGTACTTAAGAGTCCCAAAGTGAAATCCTTTACATATTTTATAGCATTTCAAAGGTTCACAAATGAGATGATTCTGGAATAATAATGGCAGCTTGTTTACTTCCAGTTAGAGCTATGATTAGTTATTACAATATTAGTTATTATTAAAAAGTGATTAATAATTCTGTTAGCCGAGAAAAATTAAATTTAAAAAGTTAAATGAGTCACTCACAGACATTCAGAAGGAGTCCACCTGTTTTTATGCACAGTTTCAATATGGGCATAAAAACATTTACAGTAGAAACCTTGAAAATTTACAAAGTGCGAAAAGCAAAATGTGACAGTGGAAACAGACTTAGTGAAAATCACGATGCATGTGGCCCAAAGCTCCTCTGAAGAGACGAAAAATAGAGAACAAAACGTCAAATCAGTGTAAAGCAATACTATATATATCATGTACATATCATGTTTTCTACCTCTGTGACCCTCTTCTCCATCTTGGCTAACAGCCAACACTGCTGTTATTAACATGACAATGACTACTCTTTGTGGCATAAACTAGTGAATGGAAATGTTTTAAGTGTTTGGTTTTATTTTAAACTATCATCTGTAGGAGGTGTGGAGTCAAACAACAGCTAATATAAACCAGATGTGTCTGCTGATCACTCAGTAGCATCAGTTAGGTTGATCACAGGCCCAAACAGCAGCGGTTTGAATGACCAAACATCAACATGTACAGAAATTATCCACAAACATCAATCAGTTTCATGTACTGCTTTACGTTTCATCTTCTTTCTTGATCACTTTAGACATTTTTTGCAGTTTGCCTGGCCTCCACGATAGTATCTATACTTATTCTATACCTTAATTTCCTGCAGGAAATGAATGCATCTTAAAAATACAACTTTGTTCAATGTTCAGGGCTGCCTACTTGTATCTTGTTGGAACAACAGGCTGTCTAAAGACACACACACACACACACACACACACACACACAAAGGATAGCTTTGACTAATTAATAATGAATAAAGCCTCTGGCAAATTGAATTTTTAATTTATCTTATTATTCTCTCCCACATTTTGTTTTGTCTGTCCTTTAGTCACAGGCTTGTGATTTATTTTATTGTGCATATTCAGCTTTAATGTCTTAACAATGGTGTAATAAAATTAAAATACTCGTGACGTTGTAAATCTTATATCATACATCACTAGCACCTGGTTTTATGTTCCTCTCACACCAGGTGCAGTCACTGCTGAGTTAAATGGGCCGGCATTAGAGAGCACTGCCAGCCTGTCTGCATTAGTGTCCATGTTCACAATGCATATCCAATTAGTTTCTACAATAGTATTTTACTGTGAGGACTGCAGAGCTGCGGAGGTCTGGCTGTGATTAATGGAGGTGTGTTTGAATCGTATTTAGGGAATCACTGAGCCTGAATTGGCCTGTGTTTGTCTTTATGTCTGGATTTCAATAGTGGGACATAATGAAGTAAGACCATGGAAACTCACTTTGGTTTTAAAATGAAGTGCTTGAATCTTAGTACTTCTCTGCATTACTACATCTGAGTTTTAAGCTTTAAACTTATCTTTATTATTATTATTATTTTCATTTATTGTAATTTTATAATGACGACTACCTGACGTGCTGGGTAGATTGGTGGAACGTAGCAGAGCACAGCAGAGCAGGGAGAGGGAGGACCAGGTGGGGCAGAGTGGGCTGATTTCAACCAAGCCCCCAGGATCAGCGCTTGGCGGTGAAGTAATTTGGTGTAGTGGCCAGCAGTGGTGGTATTGCAACTTCCAGCTGCTATAAAACCATGAATCATTTTTCTGAATGTCACAAACCGCATGTTTGTGTGACTATTATTTCAGTCCAATATCATTTGGAGAGTCAAGAAGAGCTATAGGATTACTTTATGTTATTGCCATCCATGTGTGCGAGGCGCTGAGAGCCCCGAGTGGAGGAGGTCACTAGTGCGTATGATCTATGGGCCCAAAAGCACGGAGGGTGATGATCTGAGTAATTTTAAAAGCTGGAATCTCGAAGAATGAGGTATTTTTTCAGACAATGCACCACTGAGCAACCTTCATAGGACTGAATGGGTGCCATGTTTTGATCCAGTATACAGTATTCTTATTACAGAGCCATGATTCCAAGTCTCATGCTAGCTCTAGCTTAAGTTGCATTATGTAGCTTATGGCAGCTATAAAAACTATTTTTAGGAAGTATGAGTTACTTATCTTTTAATTTTCGACATGTTACCGTTTGTTAAATGACTCAAAAGACTCTTGGTCATTTCTGTAGAGAACAATCACTAATGTGATATGTTTTGTGAGACTGGCTCAGGTGAGGTGGTTATTTTGTGTCTTCTACAAACACTAGCTGGACTGCTTATGTGACTAATAATAGGTGCTGTTCATCCAACCTTGTCTTATAAAAACCATGTTACTATGCAACCAAAATGCAGAATGTTAAGAAACATAATCGTTGGCTGGATCATGTTCGAGTCCTGTTTGTGGTTAAGTTTAAGCAACAACAACAACAGCTTAGTTATAGTTCGGACAATATTGTGGTTTTATTTAACAGTAGTAAATAAACACATCACTGCTAAGTTTTTGTCCAATAAGCCATATATTTATATTTAAATGTATATTTTTTAGATATATTCAATGTCAATGTATTAGCAACTTTCTTTTTACATTAATTAACAATGTAATGAGGTTGCAATTATATTCCCTAAAATACATGAATTTGCCGTTGCAGTTTTGTTGCATAGAAATGTCATTTTTAGGAGACTGGATTGTGTGCAGAATGCCAACTCTGCATGAACCTTCAAAATGGTGCCCCACAGTTCATTCGGTGTATGTGAGAAACTAAACCAGAGTACATGGTTTGGATGGTTCAAGTAGGGGAGCTTCAAGTAGCATTCCTAACAAATACAAAGAGCCAGGGAGCACTTCAGCGGGCCCTGGCAGTGTGGAGCATCTCCAGCAAATACACTGTTCTGAAGGGAGGTTCAAGGAGCATGGGATTATGGAGAGTTCCCAAGAAATATACAGAGCCAGTGGGTATTCAAGGTGGCCTGGGAGTGTGGCACATTTGGAGGCAACACAGCCTGTGGCGTTGATTACTTGTCAGCCGGATGTTTATTTTGTACAAATGTGTTATAAAATGAAACTAACTACACATTTGGATGTGTCTTTACATTGTCAGTATGCATTTATGTAAAGTGTTTCGTCTTATTCCAAATTAAATTATCCTAAAATTTTATTTTCTTCTGCTGTGTCCTGTTTTTCTTTGCCTTTGCAGTGGTTCATTCATTCGTCAATGAAATTTCATCTTAACATTTCAGGTGTCTCATTTCTCGTATTGTGTGTAAATATTTAATTTGGGGTGAACATTTCTGACATGGTTGCTCTGTTATTCTCTGCAGGTGTTTCTCTCGGTCAGACCACCTGGCCCTGCACATGAAGAGACACATCTGAGAGCAGGAAGAAAAGGAGTGGGAGAGAGGAAGAAGCAGGAGGGGGAGGAGGAGGAGAGATAGAAGGAGAGATGGATGGGCAGTCGAGCCTCGAACAGCCTGCCTCGTTCACCCTGTCCAAAAACCAGTCGGCAGCCATGACGCCTGCAGGGCAGCACATCCATCGGAAAAGGCCGTAAAGATTGAATGGACCGACCGCCGTCCCATCGGAGACAGGGATTGGAGGAAAACGAGGAATAGATAGATTGTTGTTTTTCTTTAAAATTACACACTCACACACTTGCAATAGTAAACAGTCCACATACTTGTTTTTGAATGCATCATGCTGGCGAACCCCAGCTGCTCTCATGCCGTTCTGGGGGCTTGGACACTGCCAATCCAACATATATTCAACTCACTTGATGAAACATTACACCGCCTTTTTTCTGTCTTTGTATTCAGTGCTTTTAAATCATAAAGTCACTTTGGGTGAGGAGGTAAGTCAGTGGGGAACTTTTAAATATCCGTACAGTCACTTGTTAGCGCTTTACCGGCTTTTGAAATCAAGTACTCAGCTTTTGTCATTGTTTTTTTTTAATGTTTCTCATTCACGGAACATAAGAAACCACCATCTGCCGCAGTCAGCTTCAGTAATCTATGTGAAGAAAACAACAAGGCCAAATCTGCAGGAGAGAGACTGTTTGGATTGACTTCTAGCATGGCTGACAATCGAACCCAGGGGTCGGACGCTGGGTGTTTCAGTGCACCCTGGGACCTCGGTCAGTGGGTGCTGCTGCAGCTCTCAGGCTCTCCTTCAGTGGGTGTTTGCATATCTCACCTTCACAGAGACGCCTGCCACCTCCGCAGGCCATCTGACAGAAACGCGCAGCGACACTTTCTTCCCTTTTTTTGTACCTAGAGGACGCTAATTCTTCTTATTGTTATTACAAAGACTGACACTTTGTTCTTTTCTCTCTTGGAGAAAATGTCTTAAAATTCACTGAGTCGTGTTAAAGGAAAAAAACTGAAAATCTAAGATGACTTCAACAGAATGTGTGGGATGAGAAAGAGAGTGTTGTTGGTCTTTTAATCCCCATGTGCACTGACTCTGCTTCTACGGTCTGTAAGCAACCAGTGGATGAACAAAAAACTAAATCATACCAACTCTCAGAAAAGGGATTCGTATTTTTTTGGACTAAAATAAAAGCAGAGAGCAGAGAGGTCTTTGTTTTGTGCTGCTCTTTCTGCCCTGCAATTCACTCCAGCTGAAAAACAAAATCCAGGCTTGACCCTCCGTAGACTTGCCACCAGAGTCAGGCAGAGGAAACGGAAACATAGAAACATTATTGTTTTAGGGATTTTTGTGTGTTTGTTTTTTGTTTATTCTCAAAGTCATCCTGGAGCACTTTCAGACTCTGAGTTACTATCTCCCTGGCAGAAACTGCAGGGCCAGAAAGGAGGAGGAGGAGGAGCTGCTTACCGATTATTCATGTGGGACTAAAGACGCCGACCAACCTCTGTGTGGTGGTGCCGGACAAACACGGTCACACTGACCTGGTCAAATTTGCCTGTTTCGTATCCATTGACTGCACTGACTTTTTTCAATGTTATCTGTGCTTTTTTTTTTCTACAACAAAAAATATGGAAAAAAGGAACGCAAAGAAAAAAAAATCATAAAAAGACTTGAAAAATACAACACAAAAACAATGCCGTCTCGCTCTACACATTGCATACAGAACGGGCACACATACTCAGTCAACACACACTTACTTACACTGCAGTTTCTTTGCTCACGGCTCTTCTTAAGATAAGACTAATAACATTTAGGAAAATAATTATTAAACTAATGAACACAAAACAAAACACTGCATGGCAGGCTTTATTGCAAACACATACACACCAGCTCAAGAACACACACACACAGACACACACATACTCTTCCTGGAATTATATGTTCTGCTGTCAAATCTTTTTTCACAGTAGGAATTTAGCAACTGTTGTTTAGTAGAAGAGTATCTTAGCTCTCGGCTGGAGGTAACAAATGATTCCAAATCCTTTGAAGTGAGAAATCAGCTTGTTCTCAGTTCCAACAATCACCCACATATCCCTCGCTACAGTTTGTGCTTCTCATTTAATCAGCGTTTTTACTTCAGACACTCTGCTTACACGAGTGTACCAGCCACTGTTTTCATCAAAAATAAATAGTAAAGTAAAACAAATGCAGCTGGTCGCTCAGCAAAACTTACAACATAGTTGAAGACCTGTCACTAAGACTCTTTTATCCTGTTCAGAGTGAATTTAATACCCTCAAGACGCATCCCAGTCCAAATAAACATAAAAACTAGAAGCATTCTCTCATCCACTTCGCCAAAAACCAGATCAATCAGCTTTACAGTCATTACACATTCCTTTAAATTGACTAAATTGACTGTAACACTGGGGAAAGCAGTGATGTATCCTGGAAATCAGGTTGTTAGGAGCATGCACTTCTCTGATTGGTTAGAAGAGTGAGCCTCACTCAAAAACTTGCCTCTCATTTCTGCCAGGTTGTTCACTATAAGTCATACAAACCTTGCCACAATACGATGTGTTTTGTAACATATTTCTACAAAAAACTTACAAAGTTACATACTGTAGTTTAATTTTTTGATGTAAATAATGGCTTATTTCTGTGATCTCAATCACTGATCATTAACATTAAATCTAATGAAATTAATAATGAAGTAAAAAAAATTACATGAGAAGTGCAAACTGGTGCAAGCACATATCCACAAAGCCTGCTTCCTTTGCTGAGTGGTAGCAGAAAAAATAAACTTGCCTTGCAATCAGGGCATTACTGATACCGTCAACACTAACATCGCTGCTCCATCCGCCCACCACCACCTATATGCCCCGTAGCGCATGCAAACAGTCTAATATTTACCGCTGCCGACTGGTGCGGCTGGGTGAGGGTGCAGGGTTCCTGAAGCTCGCGGGGTATTTCACATCCCAGCGTGCCCAGTCATCGTGCCAGTCGGCCTTGCCAGCCTTCATTAGGTGAAACAGTGAAAACATTCCCCTTCAGGGGGTTTATGGTGCAGCTTCGAACAATCGATACCAAAAACCTCCAGCGTGGAACTGCCCTTTAGCCACGGGCAGAGTCTCCCCGGTCAGGAGAGATCAGCGGGAGACCGCCTCCATATGAGGCCTCAGTATCCAGCGGCAGCTTTCTCTACTAACTCTCTTTCTGCTAAATATGACATACAGCAACCCACATTTGAGATAAATCCAGTGTTTCACTTTTGATATCATTTCACCGTTACCGCTTTCTGTTACTAAAGCTGTATTGATGGTTATTTTACTCAGCTCGGATGATTCAAAGTCATGCCAAAATGTTCAGACATGCAAAGAGATGTAGAAAGAGCCCTCCTATACAGGATGTACAATCATAGAGGGATGGGGATCGTAGCACTTTTGTGAGGCTTTTGATGGCATGACTGTGTATGTGTGTGTATGTGTCCCGTTAAGCATACTGTGAGGGAAGCAGTGATTCAGCAAAGTGGTTGATAACAGATTTTTAAATGCTGAACATGTGAGAGAAATGTTGGTTGATACTACTGGAAAATGTTTTTAATATAAGCAATGGCTGACAATATGTTTCTTAGGTTTTTGTTTGTACCCTTCATTTAGTCATACATTCATACAAATCATGACATGAGTCAGATTGAAGAGTTGTAAACTTACATCATGCACTTCACAGCCAAACTCTGCCAGACTAGTTTAGCTTCAGTTTTTGGGGTGGGCACCTAGGGCTCATAATTAGTTTTTTAATCCAAATTTATCAGTGTTTATTCAGATTATTTCAATAATTACTTAAAAAATACAAAAAATTGTTATAAAAATAAAACATCTAGGTGTAAGACTTTAAAACATAATTTCTGTGCAAATGCTGTAGTTTAACCAAGTCAAATGCAAAATCAGCAGCTCATTTGCATTTTCTCCCCATTTGTCCTGTCACTTTGTATTACTGGAGTCATTTTTTTAAATTGCTAATAGCCAAGGGGACCTAATTTACAGAAGTGAATGGGGGGAAAAAAGAAACAAATGTTTGCATTCATGGTGACAATTGACATTGAAAACCAGTTTAAACTGATCTGGTCCTTTAAAAAACTGATCTGGTCCTTTTAGGTGAAAACACTTCAGTATGATGAGCCTGGAGTAAACTCTATGAGGATGGCTCAGCTTCAGCACCTAAACCAATCTGATGAAGATTTAATGGACCGCTTTAAGAAATCAGCGTGCAACAAATATCACTCATAGTTTCTCTCGTCTTTAATTAAGATTCCACCTGACATCTGAGAGATCTCAGAGTCACTTCAGATTTCACATTTCGTTCCCTTCATGTCCATTGAAGCAGGTTTTCTGTCACAGTGTTGCTCCGGGTCTTCTCTTGTCTCTCAGGGTCCTTCAGGCTGGCTAGCTGCCGTCCCATAGCTCTGATTAGCATTAGCACTCCCGGGTCGTCCTCTCCAGTTACCATACAGCTAATGAGATAGCTCTGTGTCACAGGGAAACTAAGCGGTCTGGAGAAAAAAGCAACAGGGACCTTGAGCCGGACTGATTCCAGTGATATACCCACAGTGCCCAGCAGATTTGATGTAGAACAAACAGAAGATCCAGGCAGATATTTAATGAAAAAACTGAACTTTAATGGAAATAGGATTTTAAAAAATAATTTATCCACACTATCTAAATCATTCAATCAGCTTTTGAATTATGAAATGGATGAATTGTAATGGATTACAGATAAAATAAATTACCATTTATCTGCAAAGTCCCTTCAGATATTTAATCCACTCCATATCCCCCAATCCTCCCTCTTTCTTCACAATCAAAGTGCCATTCTTGTTTCCTTCCATCCCTCCATTATCGCCCCCATCTCTCCCTCTCTGTCCACAGCAGTTGTCCATGCACATCAGCTGCAGGAATGATGAATGCACACTTTATACGTTTTGCCCAAAGATTTGCATATTTGCAAGTTAACTGCTGTGAATGTAGTAGATGTAGAGGAACAAGCCGAGAGCCAGAGACGCAGAAAAGAAGTAATGGAAGGAAGGTGGAAGGAGAGGGATTGTTTTTTCTTACATGATCGCCCCATCAAATTTTAATTACAGACTCTTCATGCTTCATATCATTCTCAGTCTCTTGTCTGCTGACAGCTGGAGCCGAACACATTCTTCACAAATGTAAAATATGTTCTCATGGTCTTATAGGGTGCCCAGTATAGTGGCGCTAGCAGCTTAAGCAGGAGTGAAGTAGCTTTAGTTTAAATTAGCTTCTTAGCAGCACTAAGACTCATATTTCAAAGTGAAAAGTGGGCTGGAGTCTGTGGAAATGTTAAACTGTTGACTGTGGTAACCAATGTTGCATCAACCTCAGACATTTTTACCATTCTCATGTATCAGGGTCAGAGTTTAGATCAACTCAACAGGAACCTCCTAACCTTTGCGACTTACGAGAGTAGGTGTGTTCACACCGGCAGGTTGGTCCAAATGTTGGAATAATTCACCTAAAAATCTGATATGAAAGCTTTTTTCAAACTCAGATGTAGAAGATCTTGTACCCAAGTCAATCTGAAAGCAGCTCAAGATGATACGGTGTCCATGCCGTGACGACATTGTCACTGGCTTGGAAGAAGCCGTGATAATTATTTGATCACCAATGCAGTTAGCTCCAGGAGCAATGAAAGTAGACCGGCATTATCAACCCAGGTTTGGACTAAACCAATCACACCAGTGTGAAAACAGCTTTTCAACATCCTATTTGACCACAAGCAGTTGTTGGGAGATAGCCCTTTGAGGAACCAGACTTCCGCAGCTTTTCACCATACCACCCTGGAGAAGGATTGTCGCTTCTGAGAGCTTTTGTAAATAGCGTGAGATCTTAAATACAGACCGCTGTGTGTGAAATTAACTGTATGTGTCGACAGCACCGTCTCAGACATTTCAGCATTTCTATAGATCTGCTTTAGTTCTCGCAAACATTGCACTACATGATCATACTTAGCTATTGCACTCTCCATGTGCGCGCACTGCTAGCATAGTCTGTTGGAGCACTCTGTCAAATCCACTTAACATTTGTTACACATCCAGGATGCACTTTGACACCAAGAACAGTTACTACTTGTCAGACTGATATTTCTACTTAACCTTCCAGTCACCTGCCTTTTTCATCACCATCATTCTGGGGGAATGTGTTGTACTTTTACACTCATTTTGCGACTTGGTTTTCTTGGTGTCAGTGACATCCCAGAGTGTCTGTCTATATCTACTGTGTTTGTTCATGCTTGATGTGTCCGTATATAAGAGATTCACAGATCTTTACCCCTCTCTTTGTGTCTGTATGTTTCACCTCACCCAGTTCCATACCCTCTCCACCAAAACCACAACCATCAGAGCCTTCTGGGGCCCAACATGCACATAGTCTTCAGATATCCAGCTCTACTAGGAAGTATTCTCAAGAGCTATGCAGCTTGGGAGCTCCAAGCAGTTCTTTGGTGAGGCTGCAATAACTTTTCCACCTTTCCAGCTAAATGTCCTTGGTCAGTACAATTTGTTTTACTGCAGTCGATACATCCTTGTAGGTGCTTCTCTGCCAGTTTATCTGCTCAGTTAACCGATGCCTGATGAATTATTGTAAAATTCTTTAGTTTGGCCTGCTGTGTCATCTCTGTATGTGAAAAGAGGGTTGGTAACAAATATCATTGTCTCTGCAATGCATCTGATGAATTATGAGGACATACAGTGGAAAAAAGACATTTGCCTTTAAAATGATAATAAGCATTAGCATTCACGCTAATTCTAACAGAAATCCAGTGAAGACACCAGACACAGAAATAACTTTGGCGCCAATCCTCTTTCCACATGTTGGGAAAAGTGTTGTTGTTTAGTGAAAGCTGGTATTTTAGCACCTTTAAACCATCTTGTGAGTGTACAAAGTCAACTCAAACCACATGTTAAAGAATTATAACTATATTTTCTGGGATGAATGGACATGTAGGAAAGTGAAGAAGACAGCAGATGTGATTTCACCATCACAGCATCCCTCACACTTGTCCTCCAGGGGCTCTGTAACTCTGACACCTTTCATATCAATCTTTGATCCATAAACCTTCACTTCACACCCACCTTCCTCTCCTCTGTCACCATCACCTTTGTTTTTGTTTTTTTTAATCTTGAGTTGTCTTACAATTTTTTGCTGTATAAAGTGTTTAAAATATTATTTGTATTATACAATGTTAGTATGGTAACGTTCTTTATTAAGGACGAAGAAAATTTATTTTTGTTACTGGTCTGTTTCATAATTCTTTTCTAAATTGGTATTGTAAGATATCTATGCAAGAACTGTTAAGTGGAGCATTTTTATTTAAGAATGTAATATGTGTAATAAATGGTAGAATCTGTTCATGTATCTGGTGCATTTTGTTCCATCAAAGGTTATTTAGAAAATTCACGTTGAAGGCTGCAACCAGATTTGATACTTTTCTGATTTAAGTTATATTTTTATTGTCTAGAATCATACAGTGTATATACATACACTAGTGACCAAAAAACTGAGGCTACATGTTTTCATTTAAGCCTGGAATTAAATAGAAAGTCTGAGAATTTAGAGGCATGAGAAATTATGACATGTAAAACGGCGAAGAAATATTTTAGATTCTTCACATCTTCTAGGTTCAAATTAAAAATTAAATTTAAGCAAATGATTTCTGATGCCTTATTTTTCACTATCACAATGCTACTGTGTTAACCTGCTGTAAACCTGAGGCACAACCAAATGTATAACAGGTAAATAGTGGCTGCTGATTTACTTGAACAAGCATCTGATGAGGAGATCACATCCACCCATGTGTCATCTGAATGTTGTGTGTGTGCTTCAGTGGAGAAAAACCTCTTTCGTACCAAAGAGTTAATATAGTGAATGTTTTACTTCATATCACTTACAAAAAATTTCATCTCTAAATCCTAAAACTTTCTGATCATTTCCAGGTTGCATGAAGAGATTAGATTTGCAAGGCGGCCTCAGACTTTTGGTTTTTCACCTGGATTCAGTCTAAATGCCTTCACTGTAGACAGGACAAGCAGAGAAATCTGAATATAGCCCTCTAGAAAATGACTTTAATTATAAGAAACGTGGTAACACACTATTCTTTTGTAATGGGCTTTACAGGCAGATGGACACATCCTGTCTTGCCTCTGGCAAAAGCACAGACATCACCACCGCACTACTACAACAAAACAGCTCATATTCTCAACACTGGCAGTAATTTAAGTCTTTATTACAAATTAAAACAATCTCATGAATATCTATGGCTCTCCCCTGCTTGTAAATGGCCTCTTCAAGGCTGCTGAAACTGTCCTGGCCTTTGATTAGCACTAACTTTTCACTGACTGAGCTGACATGCAAACCAGTGACATGCAGACTAAATTAGGCAATCAAATAATTAATAGGTAATTAGGGACCAATTAAGTGGAAGAACGGGACCTCACATACAGCATATCTGCTGTGTGAGTTTGTCCTCTTACATGGAAATTGCTAATTAACTAATTAAAGTGGAACAAACATTGATTGTATTTCATGCACTCCTCTGATTTAAATAATCTCAAGTTGTCTTTTGGCTTTTCTGTAAATACAAACGTTGCATTTCCACATATTCTTATGTTTCCTTTGCTTACAGAGCACTTATGATTCTGGATGAAGACATTTCAGCAAAGCCAACGTTGCAAAGGATTATTATCATTCCTCAGCAATGGGCTGTGTTGGCTAGAAAATGGGAATTCACTATGCTGATTAGTGTGGGCATTTTGAAGTTTTGCAAGCTTATTCGCTTCTTGTCAGAGGTGGAGAAGGAAGGCGAGTGAGCTGTTTATAATCTTATTCAGCAGCATTAGTCCATGTAGTGTTGGCAAGTGTTTGCAGAAGCAGCAAACATCAGCTTTCTCTAACAGAAGGAGTAAACAGAGATGTGGTGAATTGCACTAAAGTATATTCTATACTTATCTCTCAGGAGGGCTGTGTCAGCTCCTACTCAGTGTCCACCAACATCTATCTGACATAATGCTGCTTTGTACCAACAGAGGGAGAATAATTCAACAACAGCTGTGCAGGAGTAGCTCTAAAGTTATTGTTAAAATTATATTAAATGAAAGGAAATGTGAATCCACTTAATGCAAATCACAATTAAAATTAATACTACTGAAGCCAAATTTACACTGTTCTGAAAATACAGTTTTAACTACATTTTGTGCTGCAGTAGCTTTTGTGTCAAAAGATTTATGGAGCAACACCATTTGTATTTGTGGCCATCTGATTAATGTAAGCCCAGTATTTACTCTGTTGTTTAACTCAAGATGAAAAAACATGTATCTGTATTTTTAGCTGTTAAATGTTTGATTTCTTCACTGTGTTTGTGGAGGTTTTTTTTACCTTAGTCACTAAAAACAGTTGCCTGCTGGGACTAAAGACGATGCTAAACTAAAGAGCTAAACTATGAGCTGAAACTCACTATAAAGCTCTGTGAAGCAGCTGTTAGGATCAGATGTTAATTCTGCATAGATTCTTCACTCTGAGAAGATTGTGTTTATGGTAAATAAATAATGAAAGATAGGTTCACAGTTTTTCAAGTCTGTCTTAAAACAATAGTCAAGTGCCCATGAGAACAATATAAGAGGTTTTACGTGCTGTAGTCACTCCTACTACTCATACTGGCCACACAGAGATCACTTCCCACAGCCTTTTCAATAAAAGAGAATAGAGGCCAACATCATTTTTGATGTTCAAAAGTGTACTCAAATGTGTATCAGAACCTATACTCAGAGTTTATTAAATCAAGTGCATATTGTTCGAAGTCTGTTAAGTGTGAAATTCCCTCTTCCTGTTTCCCTGGACAGTGTTTCCCTGCAGCGAAGAAAAGTAACAAAATGAGGGAATTTTGTACCAAGAAGACTGCAGCTTTGGAACATGTTCATTTAATGTGTCCTGGTATGTTTTGAAGGATGAAGGCTTGAATTATTTTCAGATAAACTTTTTTTTCATTTTTGCACAGATTAATGACTGTGGACTTTGGTCCGAATCACGTACATAAGAAGCATCTTTTAGTGGGATCTCTAGTATCTCTAGTGGGATATTGTATTTTTCCACAGTATGGTACCACCTTAGGTTCTTTATTTTCCACCACAGATATAGTGTCGCCTGAAGATGGTCATCAGTGACACTGCTGTTGTTTTCTTTAATGCAACACGCACAGGAACAACGGAGGTTATTGAGGGAATGTTGTTCTTGATTCTCGGTATGTGGGTGTTTGTCACAGCAAGAAAACAAATTTTGTTTCAAAAGAGGCTGAAGGCAGCAAAAAGACAAACTGCTCAAAAAACCAGGATACTTCTTTAACAGATGGCTGGACCACTGTGTTTGCTCAAAAGAGACTCAGTGCTGTCTGAGTAGTCTGCATTGCAAAGCAATAGTCTGCATTGTTTTCATGTCACCAAAAGTATCAGGTACCAGGTACTATGCACAAGTTTTGTCTAGTGGAAAACCACAAAAAGGTGAGCAGAGTTGAGCCCAGCAGGTACCATGCAGTGGAAAAATGCTAATACAGGCCAGCATTAACAGGAGGAATGTTTACAGCAAGCAAAGCCTGTTTCAGTGTCCATAACAGGACCTGATTATTGATTTAAAACATACTTGAAAACTTGTGAACCTGCCCTTTAAGGTAAGAATAAAAGTTAGGCAGGTAAAATATTAGGTTTAGGTTTGCAAAAGTTCAAGGATACTAGATACACATGAACTGCAGGTGTGTGACAGGGAGCAAGCTCTGGTCTCCTACATGAAAGTCAGCCACCACACCAACCTCCACACCTTTACTTTGGCACTGAACATAAATCATGAGGGGAGTCATCCGCTGTGGACAGAATTTCTTAGCTTTGTTCAGCTGACATCAGTATTAGGGGTCATTAAAACAATGCTTTTGAGTACTGTTGTTGCTCTACATTGTTTGCAACGTTTTTAATGAAGACAATGATTATCTTATGCTGTAGTTGCTTTTGTTTTCTCTGTCTATGGTTTTTTTGTGTGTTATGCACTTTTGTTTCTCTGGACATGTTTGTTTTCTGTTTGTCCTTTTTCTTTTGTCTGATTATGTTTGGCCTTGACCACCTCAAAACAAAAAAGATCTTGGTTTTATTGAGATCACCTGGTTAAATAAAGGTTAAATAGACAGGCAAACAGCTACAGTTGCAACTTAAACATGCAGCATGTGAGAGCAATGAGGGAGGAGGCTGGCTTGAGTTTAATTACTACTCAGATGCCGAAACACTGTGAATGTCCCATGATCACCTGTGATTCACAACTCTTGATTTTAGTTTGGCCCATCCGAGTAAACCTGGCTGCTCATGGCCAAATAAGCTAGCTGTTGTCTTCCTTTGTGTTTGCGCCACAAACAATTTCAGCAAGCAAAACTGCATCCGGAAAATCAGTACAGAAGAAGACACTAAAGGTAAAATAGATCTTCTCTTGAATAATGTAAACTCAATTCAAAACAGTGCTGATGACATCGAGAATTCAAAGACATTCACACAGTTATGCTCGCAAATTTGATTTATTATAAGCTGCAGAAGATGTTTAGTCAGTATTGCTTTTCTTTTGCTGTGTGAGCACATTACAGTCGGTCTCCAGAGTTTCTACCAAACACACTGATCTAAAAATACTAAAAGTACATGCACAAACATTTCTTTCTTTCTCTTTTTCATACACACACACACTGCCGTTTTAGGAGTAAGCATACTCTGTGAGACGAGACTCATATTTTTCAAACCCATTACATGCTTGTCTTCTTAAATATTACTTTAACAGCTCCCTTCTTTCAAAATTAAAGACAATTAAGGCATTTTCTACACATGTACTACCTCACTATCATTTTTTTTCTAATACATGACCACTGAAACACTATAACAATGTGTCTTATTTTCTTTCATTCACTGTCACAGAGGCTTCATCAACTTAATCTTTCTTCAACGTGCTTGTTGTGTTCTTTACTCTCAGCAATCTCTACCAGCATCAAACATTGTTCTTGAGCAGCCCAAGCTGTCCAATAACCTGTTGACCTGTTTTTGTGGTCTCCACGTGGTTTCGTAACATTGACTCGCAGTTACATTTTTTAAAAAGGTGCCTATGGCTTAGTCAGTAGTTTTGGTCCATTTACAAAAGATGTGAATACAAATGGAGAAGACACATACTTACTGTGCATGAACACACAGACTAACACACACCCACACAGAAGAAGAGTTCTATGATATTGAATATTGGTCCCTCTACCACAGATAATTTAGTAATTATTTTTATAATATTATTTAGTCAACCATCTGGACTAGATAAACATTTATTCACAACAAAATAAATCCCTTTTACTGTATTTATTGCATGTAAGAGTTGTGCCAGAAGTGGTTTGACTTTCGATTAGATCTGGTCTCTTCTGGGCTCTAATTTGTCACCCAAAATGGGTAAATACCCCATTTATTAACCCAAAGAATAACTACTTTAAAAAGAAAACATTTGGATTTCCATTGCTCTGCAGCCAGAAGGTCAGGTGTCAGTTTGGTATGAATATTCTGTGTTTACAGAGTGATTCCACTCATTTATGGTGATTTAATAACCATTAGGAAACACTACAAACAACCTATGATCCCTTCCTGTAAAGCACTAGCCAACAGCAGAGTTTGTTTTGTTACTGTTGAATGTGTTTGTGATGAATAAAGGAACCAGGAGCTCCCACTGTGTTGCTGTGGGACAGGTGTGTTTCTGTGCTGTTGGTTTCCTGGTGTTCTGGGTCATTTCAGTCTGCCAAACCCAATACAGCTCCTGCCAGATCCTGGAGGTGGGAACCCTGATTAGTTGTGATTGTGCCTTCCTGAGTTTCAAACACTGAAGATTGAGTCAGTGTTGATAGAGTTTGTCTGCTTGTCTTGTGGGTTAAATTTTGTTCAGTGTTGCTGGAACAATTCTGTGTTTGACCAACAAATTGTCAGATTTATGCAGCACCATTGTCTGTTTATGTGTGTGCAGCTTGTATATGTACAGGTGATGTTAAATGAGAGGCAAAGGGTAATGCTTCGAAACTGTAGTGGCTTAGCCTGCAGAGGTCAAAGGTGAGGCGTCTGGACTCCTGGGGGTCACTGGAGCAGAGAGAAGTAGTGTGTAAATTCTCTCTTTTCATGTTCAGATACATTAACTAATTACAGTGAGTGTCCACAGAGGTCCACAGGCAATCAAGTCTTTCGCTTATCTGCTACTTGCAGCCTTCCAGGAGGTCAAACCCACATTAGCCCACTATCACAGGTAATCTCCGTCTCCCTGTCAACTTATAACATTATTAAAACAGGTAGTTTTCTGTCAGCTTCTTCTCATGTAGACACATAACAATGTAATGGGAAATTTTCATGTGTACATGTAAACGACAAAAGCTTCAGAAAGGGAAAGTACCTCTGCAGTACCTCTTTCCACTTGGGAATAACACGCAAAGATCATTACTCATATCTAAAATATTTGATCTGCTTTAACCCAAAGTCTGACTGAAGTTGAAACTAAAATTAAAGGTTCACAGGGTTTCAACAGCTAAATATAAAACTGTATAGTAAAATTAAGACAAATTGACAGAGTAAGAAAAGCCTGTGGGCTTTTTCACTACAGAGCCTGCTCTGCAACATTTGTCTAAAATGTTTCCACCAAAAATGCCTCAGTCTTAGGTTTATAGTCTCCCTGAATTAGTTCATAAAACCTGCTGTTCCATCACATAGAAAATCAAAAGTATCCAAACCTGATCCAACACCTAGAGTGGCGTAAAAGGCCTATTTCTGAAGCTCGTTCTACTGCAGAGGCCTGCTCTTGCAATGTCAATAGTTTTTTTCTTAGCATGCACTGCATGGAGTAGAATGAGCCACCCTGCAAACTCATTTCCAACTGTTTATCTTCATGTTTTTGATGATTTTGATTACATGTAAATTACATGACCTTTTCACATCCCACCTGCTGTCTGATTTAAATGTAATTTTTTCATTAAGCTAAAGTGTTTTGGCCTAATTTGACATTTAAGAATGTATAAAATTTTAGACTTATCTGATATGAAAGTCTCATCCCTCTCAACACCTCACACAGTGTGAACTATTTGTAATTTACCACTAATTATTATTATTGTCTTATAATAATGTAACTCTAGCTGCTTGAAAACATAAAGAGCCCAAAAGACAGAAAATGTTTGACACGTGTTTTGCATTTTGATATTTCTAGCATTATTATACTGCCATCATTTGGAAATAACACTGCCAAGTTTCGCAGAAGGAACACCCACATGCAGACACACAGCTCGAACAAGCCAAAGCATCTGCCTCCATGAATGACAAAGTAGAATTGAGATGTAATCAGGTAACATTACAGCTTATCTGGAACAGTAATCTAGGAAATTGTCCTCTTTGTGTAGACGATGAGCGCTGCATGTTCTGCTTATCGCAGAGAGTCAAATATCCAGCAGGGATGTTTCTACCATCGTCTCCCTCTGTCACAGTCAGAGCTTCTGTTATTTGGTTGACTTTATCACCGGCTGTACTGTAAAGCTTTAAATTATTCAGTGCATGCACAGATAGAGAGAGAAATGGGGAGGAGGCATTATCTTCAGCAGCAGCCTCTCTTTTCTCCTCTTCTGTCTCACTGCACATCAGTTCAGACAGTATTTACCAGACTAAACCTAATTCTCTCTTCTCCTTTGCATTGTCGTGTGGGTGTTTCTTATTTTTTGGTTTACTCTGCGGTTCAATTACTAAACAGAATTTTACTCATTTGTGGTTTCTCATATCCTATACAATGATTTTGGAACATTCCTAATCACGATGTTGTAGCACAACCACAACTTATCATACTCATCTAAATTATGGTTTACACATATTGTCATCCTCTACTATATTTACAAATAGTCCTGTGGCGTCTTCTTATGTCCTGTAGTATCTATTTTATGGACTCAGACCTTGGTTTTAATTCTGGAGGAAAATTGGAAACACTGTGGATCATTTAAAATTAAAATAATTTTCAGTTAATTGTTAGCATAACCTAGAGAGTCTTGTAATCAGCGCACCTCAAGTAAGCTTAAATATGAATTTTGTCTGCAGGCAAGCATAATGAATTCATATTTACTTAGGTTCAAGTAGAGCTTTTCTTTCAAGGACATTCTTATTTCCCCTAGTACCAAATTGCATGAAGCAGTTATATTCAGGAAATGTCCTGGGAAATGAAAAAAAAAAAGTTGAAGTTAGTGTTTTCTGTAATCTCCTGAGGTGCTTTCAAATGAATAGTAAACCTGAGAAATGTTACTGATATACAGTGAAACTGGGTGATATAGTTTTACAACAATGGCATGGCAGTATGAGTGCACATCACTCCCCATGAAAAACAAACCCTGCACAAAGGGTCACTTTGGACATCTGTTTCACCGCCATTTCAAGGTAGAGATCAAGAAACACCACATCAGTTAATACATCTGTTTCTCTCCCTCTTCTCTGGCATCCACCTCCCAGCTGATCAGGCTCTGAAAGTAAAAATCTACAGCGGTTCAGCAAACCAAAAACAAAAACAGGTTTGAGGTCAGGGTTTCTTTTAAATGTGTTTGATTCATGACTTCTGTTGCTTGTTCTGATACGTATATTTCAGTGAGCAAAATGTTATGATAACTCAGTGGAATAATGGACAGATCAACAGAGTCAGACCCAGGCTGTAAAGAAAACCATTCATTTTCCTTTGTCTCTCTCCAGATGTCACTTTATAATGGTGCTCTTGTCTTTGATGAGAGGCCTGAAAGAGCATCGTGGATTCCTCTTGTCCATGCAGCTAAAAGTCGTGTGTCCTCTCTGTTGGTCTCTAATCATCAAATGTGAAACAGTTTAAAAAGAAAATGAACCACAGAGCTGATGAAGGGTCTGTTTCTTCTCACAGGAAAATTTTAATTTAAAGAAGACTAATAAGACTCCACCCTATATTTTCTTAATAAATATCCACAAAACCTTGTTGAAATAGTTTTACAGAAACTTACTTTATATTTCTGTCTGGGGACAAGTTTCCTTTGGGACGCATCATTTGTAATGTTCTGAACTTGTGAAAGTGGAACTGGAGAAAAATGTGACAAAGGTGTAGAGGAGCAAAAGTCTCATTAATTTATTATCTTCTTCAACTTTCAGTTCTGTTTGTGTGTTTTCTGCACCTGGTACATCCTGCAGCCACCCATTGAGGAAGAGGAAAAGGAAGGAAGCCTGAACTAACACATACAGTGGGCAAGTACACACACACACACACACACAGCCTGTTTACACACATGCGCAATCGGTTTTGTCTGAGTCAAGGTCTGAGGTCATCGTTTGAGAACTAGAACAAAGAGCACAACACAACAGGGTGCCACATTCAGCACAGAGTGTGTGATGACTGTGTTTTCTCACAGCGTCTAGCCATAAACAGAGGAATACTGCGCATGACTCATGTTCGTGTGATCAAACTGTGTTTAAATATTAACTAACCTTAAATGTTTCCTATTACTATTCATTAAGAGTAATAAGCTACAATAAGTTATTACCTATTAAGTTACTTTTGTGTTTCTCCCCATAAACTACAATTTATTATTAAAAATGATTAGTCACCAAAAAAGCTCTCGTATGACATTGTTCGGTGTTGTGCTTTCACACACGTAGCTCACAACAGGATACTGTGTGAATCAGATTCAATCTGGTTTCATCAGAAACCAGATTACAGCACGTCGAGGCCGTCACAAGACACGTCGTCAACACGGACACTCTCTCCATGTGAATCCTTCAGACAATGACCTGTTGAATTCACACATAAGCGCCATCAGACACTGCACAGACTTTGCTGGGTGAAGTGTTAAGTTTAATGTCCAGTCCAGCAGTTGACAGACATTTACGTTCTCACATACAGCACCTCTGGTTGCATGTGTGGAAATGTTCAGGGTTCAATTACATGCATAAAAATGGTTAAAGATGTTTCTCAAGCTTTTCATGACTGGTAAAGAACATAGTCCCCTCCATTGCTCTTACAGTCTAAAGCTAAAGCTCTAGCTTCAGGTGTACTTCCACCTACATCTGCAGGAACAAAGGAGGGTCAACTTCCTTTCATAACACAATATTATGTAGGATGTAGCTGCTGTAGGTGCTGATGTGTATATTGAAAACAATATTAATCATTGCCATTGTTCCTCCTGTCTATTGTTGCTATGAAGAGATAGCCAAAACAAGTGGGTATGCTTCAGTCTTTACAGTCTAAAATATCCTCTTTGTGTTTTTATGATCTCCATCTCCTCCAGTTCACATGTCAAAGCTCCCTTGGGCAAGACACTGAACCACCAAGTTGCCACAGCATCTGAAATAGCAGCTACATTATCATAAGTGTGTCATGAGTGAATTCCCAAATTATGACCTCTTTGTCTTTCAATACAGACCCTGTGGAGTGAGTCTCAGAATTTGATCCATTCAGTCCAATATCATTTGGAAAGTCAAGAAGAGCTGTAAGATTATTGTATTTTAATCCTGTCTGTGTGTGCAGGGGCCAAAAGGCATGACTGGAGGAGGATGCTAGTGTGCGTGGCCCCCTAAACCCTGAAGGGTGCAGAGCAGATCATGGTAGCTTTTACTGCTGGAAGCCACAAGAATTAATTTTTTTTGATAGTTATGAGTAACTTTCATATGAATGAATTGGGAACCGTGCTGTAATCCAGAATCCAGTTCTCCTTTATATGTCCATAGACAAGCTGCACATTAACACAGCTTTGAAGGGGAGATGTTTAAAATCCACGGTCTTTAAAAGTCTACATTCGGAACATTTGCGGTGTTTGTGTGCGTGTGTGTGTGTGTGTGCTGTCAGCTTGTCCTTGCTGTGTCCAGCAGTGACAGCAGAAGCTTTGGTCCTGTCACTGCTCATCGCTGCTTCACATCCACAGCGCTCACAATGTGTCAGTGTTTCTGTTCCACATGGAGGCCAGTGGGGCATCATTACCATCTGGCTATAAGGCTATACTGATGTTAAATATAGGCCAGTGAACACACACACATACACATGCACTGATCATCCACACACTGTGCTCTTAGCACTTGGAGTGCAACAGGGGGAAGGAGGCGACGTGGACATGAGACGAGCCACTGTGACAGTCCGTCCAAATTGACCGCCAGCGCTCTGGTGGCAGTTGGCCTGGTTCCTTCTCATTGCACTGTGACATTCCCTCAATCAGCACTGTAACACACACACACACACGCAGAGAGATGTCCTCCAGCGGCCCTCATTGACTCACTAGACTATCCATATGAGTCATTCTTCTCCTGACTACAACTTCCAGTAAAAATACACACACACACACACACTCAACTGAGATGCCAATTTGTCCCTTTTTATTCAGCTGTAATAAAGATGAACACATGTGGCCTGTTGGGACGAATAAAAGGATTGGTAATTAAGGAAAAAGTTTTCTTAATTTTAAAAGAATAAAAAAGAAACTAAACATGAAGGTGTAATTTTCAGTGTTACGAAGAGCATGTGTCCGTCTCATTTTCAAAATCCTAATTATGTCATCTTCAATAATCCTAATGGAATAAGCTGTCCACCAACCTCTAAGAAAATTATCTTTGTAAGTAGATTTTCAGGTTAGCTCACCAGGCAGTCACTTAGCTTTGTCTCTCCATCTGCTGGAAACAAGACTGATGAGTTTTAATGGTAAGTGTGATGTTAAATGAAAACATTATGCTGAAGCCGTTTAATCAATGTGTTTTATTTCATAGTTTCTCTGAGCGCAAACGAAGCTGAATCATATATTTACACATCATATTTCACAGGATATCCACTGAACTCTAAAAAGAAACAGATGCTGTGCATGGCTATATTATATAAATTGTGTGTTGTGTGTTGCATAGCTGGTTGAAAACAGATTTACCGAACTCATCCCTGGTGAGTTTCACCTTGTCCAGACGTCTTCTGAGAGCTGTTGGTCTCATTAATCTTTTGTTTTTGTTCTCCTGCCATCTTTCCTCTCTTTTTTTTTCTTCCCTCATTCCTCGCTCCTCTCTCCTTTCCAGACAATGATCCAATTAGCTGCTAGCTGCCGTGGCACCAGTTGCCTGCAGATGTCAGATGCCTGTATGTGTGTGTTTGTGTAACTGCCTCAGTAATTACCAGCATGATACTCCTGCAGCTCTGTAACCTTGTTCGGAGTTCTGACTCTATGCCTCACACTGCTGGTGTGTATCACTGTTTAAAGCAGGCATAAAGCCGTGAAACAGTCCTGTACTGAACTGAACTTTAATCAGCTTCACATTGCTATAGAAGTCATGGATGAGGTCACACTTTGGTCCAGAGTGGAACAACCACAGCAAAGTCATAGTCATAAACAGAGTCACCACTAATATGGTTACATCTGAAAGCACAGGTGGCGTGTGAAACGGTGTTCACGCATTTTAATATTTCAAGATAGTTTTCTTTAAGGTTATCCTCCACTTAAAATGAAACAAAACCCACAAAATAAATTTGAGCTAAAAAGTCCCAAATTGTACTTTTAGACTTTTACACCAGGATGGGTACTATGGTCCCCACAGCATAAATCAAAGCACTTCATCACATTTTAATTGTTAACCTTTCTTATAATTTTGACTGAATCCTCTTAAATGGCATATGACTGTGCAGTCAACATTTCTATTTTTATTTATTTACAACAGGAAAGACATTTTTAGAAATGATTCTGAGAAGATAATGATCAAAAATTGAAAATCTCTTGACTGAAAAAAAAACACATTTTGTGCTGTTAAATACGTCTTGTCCCCTGAACAAAGATTGTTGTTTCCTATCTTTTTCCTTTCACACTCACTACAGCTATGTTGCCAAAGCATTTTTCTAGTGAAATACTCCACCTGTCCACTAGATGCCCTCACTGTGTTCCAACCTCATTTCTACATCCACCTGCACACCTGATTCCTGCTACCCCATTAACTCTAGTATATATGTGGTGGGGTTTTTTTACTCTCCGTGATTTTTTACTCTCTGTGGTTTCCCTTGCATTGGATATGTTTGCTTGTCATTTGGGTTTTGAACTGTAAGCATATTCATTAATCATTATCTCTAAAGTCCCTTGCAATAGCTGATATTTGACCTATGACTTATGACCTTAAAACTGATATGAGCAGCATGCTAGCGAATATTACCACTGGCAACGTGCTCCAAGGATGCACTTGGAATCGCTTTTCATGGAATCTGATGAATGTAAGTCCAATATTCACTTAACTTGGAACGATTTGTCTCTGAAAACAATGCTGTGAGAAAACGATGAAAGATGCTGCCTCTTAGCACCTTGCAGTGAAGGGGAACTCTAGCTGGTAGTTCTCTATCCTTCAATCTCCACAGCCTTTAGTCTGCTGTTGCTTAAGGAATCCCAAAGTGCTGCTGTGTAAAAAAAATATACTTTTTATAATGGAAATCCTAAATTTAATTTATGTGTGTTTATATTTGAAGATTTTCCATTAGTGATGTGCTGCCGGTGTCAGTAGTAATGTGGTGGGACGTTTGTAGCGCAGCAAAAAGTAGAGTGACGTGTACTGGTTCACATCTTATATACTAGCAATCAGTGTTTATTTTTCTTTTTGCTATGATTTAACCGCAAGTGTGTTGAACTGAAGGCTTGCAGCCTTACAGCAGTGTTTTCAATAACCTCTGTTCTCCTGTTCACATTGAAAAGCAGGACCTGCACTTTAATGTATTCACTGAAAAGAACATGCTTTAAAAGCTTGGAGGTGAAATCTGCTGGCTGAGTGGGGACTGAAGGCCAAATCGGAGAGAAAACTAATAATTTAAAAACGTATCTGCCTTAATATGCACATGGTCATGGACGCTGTGTGTGTAATAAGAAAAAGTACACTGTATTTTGTGTGTATGTGTGTTTTGTGCACTGATCCATTTTCTATCAACATCTTCCTTTTGCTTCTCCTTCCTTTGTTCTCCTTTTCACTCCATCCTCTGAGCGTCTTTCATCAAGGTCCTCAGGTCAAAAGGAGCAGCTGCTGCTTGAGGCTGTTCAGGATCGTGGGGGTTTGACCTCTGACCTTCGTGTTACAGCATCACGTCACCCATTTTAACACAGCAATATGAGTGAAGACAGAGCAGGCTGGATTAATGAGGGAGCATGACTGGAATTCATCAGGGTTTCATCTTTGTACCTTTGAGCTTTTATTGTCCCAAAGGAAACAAAGTTCTTAATATCAGTAGATAATAGTTAATGTTTTATTCAGTGTTTTTTAAAGTCATGTGTCTCACAGAGAAAGCACCAGGGATCAAACCAATACATTGCTAAACACCTGCTTTGAATGTTGTGAACATCAGGACCAGAGATGTGAGTTAGCAGGGCCTTTGCTCCACCTCCTAGTTGGCTCAGTAGCCTGTTATGTCCTGGACAGTTATTATCATGGTTACAATAATAAATGCAGAGTGTGCCAGGTGTAGGCACAAAAATAACTTTGTTAGGTTTAGGCAAAGATAATGGTTTGGGTTAGAATAACGACTTACTGAAGTAATAACATCGACTGTCTATTTAAATAGGTAAACAAACTGCTGTCTCCCATTATTGTTTGTCATCCAGTCCATTCACTCCAACCTATGCAGCCTTTGTTGCTCTTCATACGTCAGGGAGGAGAGTATTGATGATGTGCATCCTCTAGCCTTCTAGGTAAAGAATTTTCTGATGTTATTATTTATTATTAATTATTTGAGTGATGACCACGGATAATGCCCACTGAATTGTGAGATAACATTCATAACACATGTCATTTTTCTTAAGTGAAAGTATAAGTGTATCAAAGTAGAGACACTCATGTACACGTACAAACATTATTTATGCAGAATTACATATTCCACTGCTGTGAATATACTGTAAACACATTCACACTTCCTTCTTAGATTGACTCATTCTATTAGTTTTCAGAGTGAAAACAAAAATTTTAGAAGGTAAAACAAATATAAATTTGTATTGAAATGATTTCTTCTTCTTTCCTGTCTTATTAATTATCTCAAAACCTTTTAGATGTATCTCACAAGCCCTCAGGGGGCCATGACCCCCACGCTGGGAACCAATATCATAGATATTTATGCCTAAGGCTGAAGTTTATATCTGGCTATATCACACACCTTCTCAGAGAGCAAACCTCATCACATATTGATTTATTTCAAAGTAAATCTCTTTGCATTGAGATGTCAATATTAAAGCAGCTCCTAATATTAAAGCAGGACAAATGAATTTAAAGGAGAAACAAGGACCTCTCAGGAGTTTTGACAAATCTTAAAAAATAAAAATCACATTTTGGAAATTTTAAAGTGATGTTTTGTCAAGTGCATATAGATATTTGGGAATTTATCTATTAATTTGCCTGTGAAATGTACATTTTTAATGTTGTAAAAGCAGTTTGACCTTTTATCATGCACACTTCACACTCATACTATTGAACCCTTTTATTTGAGCACATGCAGTCAATATCAGATTAAATAAAAAAAAATCTAAATCTAAAATATTTCTATTAGTAAAAATGTTGTAATTTTAAACAAACAGTTGAGCCTGAGTCTAGTGTCAGTCATGTTTCTGTGTCCTCTAGGGTGACTATTTTCATTATCAATATATTTGATATTGTCACAGTTTTCTTGATTGATTGATTAGTCATTTGTCAGAAATGTCAGTAAATGTCAGAAAATGTAGAAAAACACTGATCACAAATTCCCACAGCTCCAGGTGACATTTATAATTGTCTTGCTTTGTTTGACTGTCAATAATGAAAATAGTTGCTGTTTAATTTTCTGTCAATTGACTAACAATAATCAATGGTTCCTGTGTGTGTGTGTGTGTGTGTGTGTGTGTGTGTGTGTGTACGAAAGAGAAAAAGTGAGAGAGAGAGAGTGGGTGGTTACCAGGTGTGGATCATGCAGAGACTCAAGAAATGCACAAACATGCACAGATGGCCAAAAGTCTTTGATGTGCACACATGTAACTTGAACATCTACTCTCTGAGAAACTAGTGGAAAATATGGAATAGTTTATCATAAACTGAAAAGCTGGTTATTTCTATCTGAAGTATTTGTGTGGAGGATGAGCTTTCTTAACTCCAGGGAAAGTTAACAGCAGTTCGATAGTGTATCTAACTTCATAGTGAAAGCATCACCTACTAATCACAGTATGTTGATACTGAAAATCATAAAGATTTTGCAGACTTACATAAATGCATTATCAAACAGTTCATTGGTGATGATCCTAATAACTCCTGAATCAACTATGTGTCTCTATTATTTATAGACGGAATAATTCAGCCCTGTCTCTTAAAAATGACGTTCGTATACAACTAAACTGCAATCCCGATTACGTTTTTGTAGAGAACGTAATTGCGACTCGATTACGTTTTCTGTGAACGTAATGATCATATGTTCACAGTTAACGTATTTCTGTCGGCTAAAACATCCGACGTTACATTTCAACATCCAGATATGTGAGTGTAGCGATATTTAAGTGTTTTATGGTGGGAATCAGACATCA
>JAUMHL010000014.1:6296967-6316689 GCA_032362345.1 Sandelia bainsii
ACATGCCAAAATAATTTCCCTCTGGGATTAATAAAGTGTTTTGAATCTTGAATCTTGAATCTTGAATCTTGAATAATATTGTTGTGAGATTGTAAGAGTATTAGTGGGTTTGTAGGTAGAAACACATTTACCAGGTGGAAACTGCAGGATTATTTAGCTCATTTAAAGATATAAAAAAGGAATGGAGGTGTTTGCAGAAGCTAAGCTAATTAGCCTGGATAATTTGAATATTACAAATACAATACAATTGATTAAGACTGTTTTTTATGACTTTACAAATCTTATGAAGCTGTACACGGCATCACTTTGCAGAGGAAGAGTTTTACTCAACCAATTAACAGATTTTTAAAACTGCATCAAGTAGCCTACATTTTGAACACTGGGAGACAGAAAAGCTCAAAATAATTCACAAAATTGCATGTTTGTGTCCAATATAAGAGTCTTTTAGCTCTGGTTTGGTTTCCCCTTTCTTCATCAGCTAGTTGAAACCCTCTTCAGCCATTTGGTACTGTGTGGATAGAAACAGTCTTTAGTAGATGGGAACTGCTGGTTTATAAGTGGTGCTTTAATCTGTAAAATCAGTGGCATTACCCTTTAAGGTTACTGGCTAAGGAATATGTTACATCAATGAGCATCCTCATAAGTTTTTAAGTAGCCTGTGTGTGGTTCTGTGTCTGTGAGCAGGCTGTGAAAGGTGTCCCAGCTGCCGTCCATGCTCTTCCACTGGGTCTATGAATAATGCAGAGCTCGCATTTTCATACAACTTCCTCTTCCCTCCCTCCATCGCCTTTTCTCCTCCTCCTCCTCTTTCCCCAGTGTAGTAGTAAAAATAGAACCAAAGACCTGCAAGCTTTCACTGTGGTGTTTACACCACAGTGACCCTCCCCACTGCTCTCTCTCTCCTGACAGTAGGGTTATTACTCTTATTCATCTCAGCCCATTCTCTCTATCCTCCATGGGAGCCAGAGAGCAGAAACAAGAGAAGAGGTTGTCAGGCTAGACTGGGAGCAGAGAGAAGGTCCTAAGGTAGCATATAGACGCTTCATCTCCATATCTTTATTATGAGCCCCATAAAAATAGCCCTGCAAAGGCCTCTGCCACTCGCCTCCTCTCGCCTCCCACTCCGCCTCTGCATGCACTCAGTCTCTTCTCAGGGGAAATGAGAAGCTCCCCTGCTCAGACATTAAATGTAGAAATTAGGATACACTGAAAAGTGTGATGTCTTCTCCTTCTCTGTGGATGCAAAGCAGTAAAGTTCAATGTCAGCACATAAATACAATCCTCAAAACCAAATGTAAACTGGCTTTATTTAGATTTTTCTTTAGTTACCCAGAGCGTGCTTGTCTTTTTAAGGTGCTTGAAAATAATATTTTAGTGCTTTTTTCCAGCAGTATAACTTTTGAAATAGTACAGTAGTTGAGCCCTTTAACATCTTTTTAAAGGAAAAAGTGATGATGACTATGACTGTAATAAAGATGTAGAGACAAAACAGATTGTCCCCCCACCTCACATGTAGACTGTGTGAATAGTGTTATTCATAGAAATAACTTCAGAATTGTGATAAAGTCAAGCAACTTTCTGTTTTTTGAAAAGGTCACTATGGATTTTTTGGTCATCTATAGTTTACTTTACTTTACTGGACATTTTCTTCCTGGATAACACTATTTCACTGGGGAATCTGAAGTAAAAACTTCACAAACAATTCACAAAAAGCCTCCCTTAATTATAATCAATTACAACTGGCATAATTACACACTGCAGGTTTGTCAGGCCAGTCATGTTTTTTCCAAAACCACAAGGAATCCATTAAACAGTGTGTCCTTTAAGATCTGTATTTTTTTTTTTTAAATATATGGGATACAGCAGCTTTTAGCAGCTTTAACAGTCTAGTTCCCAAACTTACAACACAAATTTTAAGAGCGACAAACTGGAAAGATAAGGTTACACTCCATTGATAAAGGTCTCCTCCTTCATCTCCTCATGTCTCCTCCTCCACTATTTTAAAGGTCACAGTGGAAACCGGAAAAGGATGGATTAAGCAGGTGAAACAATTCTACTGGAACATCTTCCTATGCTCTGTATTGAAGAGGTGTTTAACACAGCATTTACCCACTGCACACATTCCTCATCCATCGGATCTGTGGCTGAGAACTGCAACTCCAGGTATGTCGGTACATTTAGATGAGTGTGTTTGTATGCAGAGTGCAGATAGGGGAGTGTAAACAGTAAGGCCTCTGATAGTCTGCCACTGGCTGAACCCACAAGTCACTTAAGAAAGCAGAGAAGAAAGGTAGGCAATGGCAGACATGAGAGAGTGAGTGCGAGGTTGATGATCCACAGACCCAAATTTCATGGTTTGGTAGCTTTCAAGGTGACAACACTTTGAGAAGATGTACAGCTTGTCAAAAGTGATCGTGCTGAGTAGTAGTTTTGTTAGTGCTCATGAACCAACCACAACCACACTACTTGGTGTGCAACCTCACTTAGACTCACTTTCATGATATTTTACATTATGATATTTTATTTATTTGATATTATTTACCATACTATACCTGCATCGCTGTTCATGACCATGAATGAGTAATGTACGAGTCTACAGTCGAGCATGATTTAGGGCAGTTATTATTTCTAAAAGTTCTGTTAACTAAGAGCTAATGTTATTTATTCAGTTCACTGTAATTCAAATGCCGCCCACACACACACAAATCCCATCTGTTCGCTCGCTGCTCTTTCAATGCTTCACTGTTTGACTTCATATTAGTTGTCATAACTGTAAGGCAGTTGCATTTATAAAAGGCAGCAAACAGGCTTACCTTCGTCTATGGAGCTAAATGAACAATGGTCCCAAAATGCTTAAATCTGTGATAGTTAATGTTCGCTCCACTGGTAGCGAGCAAGAGATGGCCAGTATTTGATTCTGGCAGGTCAGACAGGTCAACTACTTAATTTGTTCAACAAATTATACTATGTAGGTGTACAGTATATGAACACACACTACTTATAAGTTCTTTACATGCAAGCAGTCAAAAAAATCTTTGCACACCTGAATGTGTGACAGGCATATTGAAGGGAAACACAGACTGACAAAGAAATATAAAAAAGAAATCCAGTTTACTGTCTCGCTTAGGCTGTGTTATTTATTAATTCACAACATTTTGGTCTCTTGGACCTTCTTCGGATATCTAGGGAAGGCATTACATCAGTTTACCTACAATTATCCAATCAGAGAAATACAATTATTTGAGCTCTACTCAGGTTTTTATGGTGCATTCAAATTATAATTCAGGGCTCACCTGCATCCGTTGTGCCTTGTTTTGTTTCGCTCTGTTTGGTTACGGACACAACAGAATAAAATATTGATCACAAACAAAACCAGACCAAGACGTGAGGTGACACAAAACATTTTATCAAAGCTTTTCTTCTTTTTTTCTGTGTTTGAAATCGGTTTGGCATCAGGACATCTTTCAGTGATCTTTAAGGATTATCAATGACTAGTTATTTAAAGCTGTATGACAACCAAAATGTTAACTATGATCTTTTTCTCATGTAATTTCTAGGAGAATGCCAGATTAGAAACGAAAGACATAGATTAAATTAATTTAAGGCAAGTTAAATGCACTTCCACCAGTGATGAAATAGAAAATATGAAGCACCAAACACGCTGTGAAGAATCCACATCTGTGGTATTTTAAAGGCCAACAGAACAAAATTAAACCATGTGAGAGAAAACACAGTCTGTAACCCACTGAAACATGCTGATACAAGTGTTGTGAAGGAATCAAAGCGCTGTTTTCGGACTCTTTGTGAATATGAAGTGTATCGCAGACAGACTGTCACACCGTCTCTTTTCTCGTTTCCCGTGGCAGGTTTTTTTAATTACCCCCTGGACATCCCTCCATCTCCAACGCTTTTCAAAGAACTTTTAGTTTGGCATTTGATTCCCTGCTCTCCTTTTCTTTAGACGTGTCTTTTTCTTTTCTTTTCTTCTCTTTCATGCAGAGCACCTTGGCTGCTGAAAGGAAGCGTTGGATGAGTACACACTTATTCAGTGTGAAGGGAGAGGATATGCAGAGAGAGGAGAGGAGGCAATGAAATGAGAGGAGAGGAGAGGAGAAGATGAAGGGGAAGTGAAAAAGTGCAAGAAAGGACAAGACATGATGATGGAGGAGAGAGAGGAGATGAAGAAGAAGATGAAATGAAAATAGGAGAATAGATGAGTGGAGAGATAAGAAGATGGAACAAAGAGAGACGACAAGGAGAAATGAAGAGAAAAGAGAAGATAAAACAAGACCAAAAAGGAAAGGAAACAAGGAGACAATCAGAAAGGAGAGGATATAAAGGGAAGATGGAGATGACAGGAAACAATATGAAGAAATGAAAGGTGAAAGAAGAAGAAAAAAGACTAGTGGGAGCACAGAGAGGGGGGGAGGAGGAGAGGAGAGGAAAGGAGGATAGAAGAACAGGAGAGAAAACGAGGAAACAAGTGCGTGAAAAGGAAGAGAGGGAGGAGGAGAAAAAAGAAAAGAACAGCAGAAGAGAGAAGAAGAAAAGAGAACAGGCAGATGATGAGAAGGCAGTCTTTCTTTACCCGGGGGGGAGGCACAGCAGGGAATGGGGGGGTAAAGGGGGGAGGTGGGCTCCTCATCCCTCGCTCCTCCAACTGAGCCTCCTTTTTCAAGGTCAATAACACACACACACAGACATACACACACGTACATGCACATACACACACACGCACACACACACACACACAGGCAGGCAGGTTGGCAGACATGGTACACACCAACACACAGGTGCACACATTTAGTTGAGCTCAAGTAGAAAAGACGCCTTCTGCCTGCTTTTCTCTCTCTGACTCTCTGTACCGACCAGCCAAGTCTCAGTGAACCATCTGGAGATAAAAACACCATTCTTCCCACACACACACACGCACACACACGCACTGTGTGTGTTTATGATAATAGACCAAATGCCTCTATTGATTCTTTCTCTTTCTGTGTCTGTCTGTGTGTGTGCATCTAAAATCAGTTTTATTTCGACTTGAGAACGCACTCTGTCTCTTTCAGATATGCCCCTACACTTGTCTTTTGGTCAAAAACGATGCTACTTCCCCATTTTAATAAGTGATTCACTGTCTATTGTTGAGTACTGCAAATCTTAATAAGTTCCATTCTGTCTAAACTAAAACTAAAAGAAATAAAATGACCAAAAATAAAATGCCTCTGAGTGATTATACACAAAACAAGATCTTGCCAGAACAGTTTCTTGTGCAAGTGTTAAAAACACTCCAAGTGTTAGTCAAACTGAGCAGCAGGGGTTTCAAATGACTGAAAATTGAAAGACCTTGCCTGCCTAACATGCAGAATACAAACACAGAGATAGTGCTCATAAAAAATGTGAAACATGAACATCTTAGGTGGGCAATAAAAGGCTCGTCTGTTTGCTCTTCTATTAGCTCCATTCACATTATTCCAAAGCAGCATCTATTCGATTCCCAGCTGTCATGTCTATTATGAACACCAATGCATTTCCACCTGGTATTAACATGTGATCTATATCTGAATGCTGCATTCTGACAATTTACTGTTGTACTACCATGAAGTAAAAATGTCATTAAAGTTTTTTAGATAAAAGACTAAATCCATTTCATAACTTAAAAATTCATTAACATACTTAAAGGTATATGTGTCTTTGCACCTATTTTCACATGTGTGTATATTGCATGTGGAACTAACAACATCCTTCCCATTCTGAACACATCATTAGACTCCAATGACACCAGCAGGGTTGTTTTTCAGTCTTTGGAAATCTCCCTTTAGACACACAGGGGCCATTATATGTACTGTACTGAGGAGTGGAGATCACTCATGCAAGTGATTGTTTACGGTTATTGTAATAGACGCTATGAGATGCCGTGTGATGATGTAATCTGTAGTCACCCCTGTTTACCTGAGATCTTGTTCATGGCGTCTCTCATGTGATGGCTGTTGTTTTCCTCCTAAGGTTGTCAGTATCAATAAAAGGCATTCTCATCATGTTTCATGACACTTACAGTGAGTAAACACATCGATTAGTGAAGACTGAATAAATCCACTTTTGTTTCTCCATATTGTGATTTGCTATCCTTTATTTTTCTGTTGTCTTTATTTGATTTCCCAGCACCATATGAGTACCCCTTATATCCCTATGTTTTCCTCACCCTTTGGTTCATAGTCACTGACTCCAGCTCTCTCTGAATGGCAACAGCCTGGACATCTCCATCTGTCCATAGAATCGATAGTAAAATGGTGATTATAGTTGTTGTATTGTCCTGAGACATCTGTTTGATAAATTACAAATGACTGCAGTAATGCCTGCAAAATAGTTGGAACTAGATTTAATATTACCTTCTACGCAGTACCAAACTTTAGGTCCAGGGATCTTCCAAGTCTTCCAGAGATAGAGGCAACAAATACAGAAACCTTGGTAAGTAGTAAGTTGTGATGGTTTACTACAATCATCCAGAACATCCTCAGGGCTACTTAGCACAAACTCTCCAAGTCTCTGAACTCTGCTGTAAGGATGAAAAAGACATTTCCGTATGATGATGGTATTGTTTTAGGTGTTCATTTGGTGGATGTCAGTGAGCCCTCACGTTTGATATTCATTATGTTTTTCCTCTCATTTAATCAGCTTTGTTGTTCTTTTTTTTCTTCTTTGAAAATATATATTCCAAATTGCACAATGTAATTTAAGCAATGGCACTGATATGCTGCATTCTTCGTTTTTTCCATATAACTAAGTGAAGGTTGACTAATGGACGATATCCTGCAAAAATAGAAAACAGCTAAAAATCAGCAGCCTTGAAACCTCTAATGGGACGTGGAGAACAGACATCCTCCCCCTCTTGTAAAATATTCCTCCTCCTCTCTTTGGGTCAAAATGGTCTCCCCCCTCCTCCTTCTTTTTTTTTTTTATAACTGGCTGCAAATTCACTGCTGTTCATTACCAAGGCAGGGTCAATTCCCCAAACAATGTGTTTGGTGTCACAATAAAAAGGGTGTTTTTTATGGTGTGTAGCAGTAAAATGCTATTAAACAGATAAAACACCGGCAACGAGCATCAGGAGGATTATAAAAGGAATTGCCTTGATAAACTCCACATATCTGCGTGATGACACACGCTGCTGTCGCTGGGGAGGAGGAGGGGAGGCACAGACTGAGGAGCACATGGTTAGAGAGTTCACACAGCTCTACAGTGCCGCCATCTGGGAGGATCAAAACCAGTCTACCTATCTGTCGTGTGTTGGGCTGTGGGTCCATGAGAGGAAACAAGAAACCCATAAACATTTATTATGTGTAGGTTGGAAATGATGAAAAGACAGACAACAGAGAACAAAACGAGAATTCAAGTGAACACATTTTACTTCTTGATTATAAAACCTTGTATTTTTGAGACTGAATTGATTTCTCAGTGTCAGTGCAAGCTTGTTGTAAATACTTCCATGTTGGTGTTGTAGTTTGTTGCATTTTTACGCAGTCACATTAAAGAGTTCAGACAGACTGTTAACAGACAGTTAAGACACGTATCTAAGTACTGTATCTAAGTACCTGTGTTAAGTTATGCATTCTAATCACTCTCATTTGTATGGAGTATTGCACCAGGGTTTAATTGAATACCCCATCATGAGATATATTGGTGATCAAAATACAGTACTCACCCAGGATTAGGTGGTATTAAAACAGGTTTGAGTCACAGGTTAGAGGTGCTAATTTGGTCAAATAAAATAAAGAAAATCTGCAAGTCCTTTCCATTAGGTTAAAAACAGCCTCTGTTTTTTTTTTTATTTGCAGTATGTAGTCGTTCAATGTACAGAATACCTACAGAGCCTGCTACTATGTGCATAAATTTGGTCTTATGCTCCCCTCTGGTGGTGACAGTGAAAATGGCTTCACTAGAAAAATCCTTTTCACATAATAGTGAGCTAGCGTGCACAATACCAAGACCCTGAAATTAAAGCAGCTAAATGTTATCCAGCCTTCATTAATGTTTTTATTCACTTTTTCAACTAATGTCAAAATGCTTTCTGACAAAAATGCCAAGAAATGCAAGTATGTGGACAGATGTGGATGAATACGCACACACCAGATGGTGGCATGGTGGTGCAGTGGTTAGCACTGTCACCTCACAGCAAGTGGGACCTAGCTTCTAACCTGCACAGCATGTTCTCCTGGTGGTTTACTGGAGACTCAATGGTGAGTGTGAATGTTTGCCCACAGGCAACATGTCAAGAATAGACCCCATCTCTCCCCACTGTGAGCAAGACCTGGATCTACTCTACCAGAACCAGTGGTAATGCTACAATATGCAACTATGCGGAATCAAGCTGGAAAAGACACGATCACTCCACCCAGCTCTCCCTCTCAATTTGCAACCATGCTCTGCCCAGTCTTTCATTTATTAATCTTAGAAAATTACAGCAAATAAGAAGCTACACAATTTACCAACCAAATAACTGACCTCTGATTGGTTAGAAGGTCAGTTAAAGCCTTGCTCCAAAACCCTTATAATAATATCTGTTGCCAGGCTATGAGTCTGCGTCACAGAAGCCTTTAACAGCACCTTTCCAAATTATAGCTCAGTGGGGAGAGCAGTTGTCTTCTAAACCTGAGGGTGAGTGGTTCAATTCCCAGCCCTGCTTTGCTATATTTCAAGGTGTTCTTGGACAAGACATCGAAACCCCTTACTAGCACTGATATGTACTGTCTGGCAGTTGTCCAACAAGTGTCTATTATTAAAGCACATTTTAGTTATATTTCTACTAAAACAATATGTGAAATAAAAATTACACAATAGCTTTATGTTCTGTACTTCAGAACAATTTGAAGGTTCTTGTGTTGAAATATTTCAGGTTCCTGTGACCTAATATTTCTATTCCACTACAATTCTACTCCATTACAAAAAGAATATTGTATGGTCATGGCCAGATATAGGTCAAGTATTCAAAGCGTCAGTATTCAGTGTTGTTCCTTCTTCTTTGTGATTGATGCAGTATGCTTTGGCATGCTTGATAATAGCCTCTGGACTAATCTAGACAAATGGAAATTTATTCCTGCCTCATCACAAGATATGGTAAGAATGAAATGGGTGTCACTGCCAAAACGTTAGGCCATAATCATACTTTTACTTTATTACACGTAGTTTACTTATGTAAATGTAAAGCTGCAAGAAAAAGCAATGGCACTGTTTGCAATTTCCTGATTTGTCACAAACACAATATCTATATATATTCTAATCTGATAAAACACCAACAGTCATGATCTTGCATGTCTTTATTAAACACAGCCATTAAACATGCAGAGTGGTGGAAAAAGTAATTGGAACAGTATTTTAATAACTGATTGAACTACATTGGCAGCAATCACCACAAGCAAATGCTTCCTGCTCTCCAAAAAGTGGATTTTGTGTTTCCAAAGCCCTTCTGTAGTAGATTTAGAACTTACTACAAAAGATAACCGTGAACCAACATGAAAACATCATCCCAGCATTGGAGGAAGCATCGTGATTAGAGACTGATTTTCTGCATTTGTATATATTGATATATATATATATATATATATATATATATATATATATAAACCATCTATATGTATATATACCAACCAAGTGGCTGACATTGTGTACAAGAACATCTCTGCTGAGTATGGGCTGGAAGGCCCAAGGTCAAAATAGGAGCCACCTCCAAAGGTGGTTGAGAATAACCAAGCTAAGATCCCGTGGGACTTCCAGATACAAGCTGACAAACTGGTGATGGCTAACCAACAGGACATAGTAGTGGTGGACAAGAAGAAGAAGAAGGCTGTAGTGATAGATGTAGCTATCCCAAGCGACGGCAACATCAGGAAGAAGGAACATGAGAAGCTCAAGAAAAACAGAGAGAGAAGAGCTGGTAAAGATGTGGAAGGTGAAGGCAAAAGTGGTCCCTGTGGTAATCGAAAAACTCAGGTTGTGACCTCTAAACTGGGAGAGTGTCTACAGCAAATTGCAGGAACAACATCCAAGATCTCTGTCCAGAAGAGCACAACCCTAGGAGCAGCACACAGGACACATTGCAAAAACTAGAGTGACAGACACTCACTGATGGCCAACAGCTGACTGTCGGCTTGGTGTGTCACAGGCTTAGAGAAAAGTCCAAAAACTGAAAACATAATTGGTTTTCTTCTCTCTCCCGTGGTCCCTCCGACATATCTTGTGCACCTTCTGTGGCTTCCAACGCCTTGGTTGGAAACCACAGAACTCGCCAACTGAGCAGCTACAACAGTAAAATGCTACAGAAGAATTGATGACTCAGTAACAGTGTCAGTGTAAATTGTATTCTAATAGCCTACCACAAGTACATTTTGATAATAATAGGGCTGTAGGATCGAGTAGTACTTCTTCTACCACTGCTCTAACCTTGCTCTGAAAATTATTTATATTGTAAAACAAGCTAAAAATCAAGAGAAAGGTTTTTAAATTAACTCAAATTCAAACCAAAACTATCTTCCCAGCTATATTCAACTAGGTCTACAATTGGGTGAACTGGTTATTTGGGTGAACTGAACGAACCTCTAGTTCTAGTATATAGTGATCTATAATAGACCACAGGAACACCGTGTATTACCATCCATATTAGCTAACAGATTATTGTTGTTATTGTTACATGATTATTAAACTGCTTATTGTGAAATTATGCAATTTTTCCGCACGCTTCGCCAGGCAGGAGTTGTCGTTATGATTCGCTTCTGCTCGTCATTTTCCGCCCATCTCCGCTCGCACTTCGTTCATTTCCGGTCAGTGTCGCCATCTACTTTTTCGTCCTTCTCCAATCTCCGTGTTGTTGTTCCCGGTGACGCGGCGGAGGTGTAGCCTGACGCGGGCTCTTACGTGTCGGCCAGAATAAAAGTGGAGCTCCGGAGGCCCGGGAGTGACGAAGGGAGTCTGTATCGGTAAGGACGGAGCGGTGTCCGGGGCTCAGAGAGACGGGACGCGGCTGTAGAAAGTGTCGGTCTGGTCGGGTTCGGCCCGAAGGAAACAAAGAGATCATGGCGCCGCGGTGTGTTTGTAGCAGGATGGAGGGAGGGGAGGCTGCGGCTGTTTGGGAGAAAAGGAGCCGATGTGAGGCTTTGATAGAGAACCGCGAGGGGCAGTTTATGTGTTAACACATCAGAAACTGTGATGGGACTTTCTCAGTGTACATACACCCAGCTGTCGAGTGGTGCTAACGGTAAATAGCTTTGTGTGCACAGATTTGCGCTGTTTTCCCCTTTACGGCGCATTGAAACCATCAGCAGCGATATTTATGTAAGTTTCTCGGCTTAACGTATGTCTCATAGATAATTTGTGATTTTACACCCGCATAGTACATAATTATCTCGTCCTTCTTCTCCATTCATCTAGTGCTGGTAGAAGTCGGCCTTCGCAGCAGGCCGTCGCGTTTGGTTTGCACGCTGAAAACATGAACCGAGGCCTGGAGGTGTTACACACATGTTGTATTTACGCTCAGATCAGGTGTTAAATGTTGCTCTGTCTCCTGGGATGTGACCGGTGTGCGTCGAGAAGTGGGGGGGCGTTGCCCGGCCATGTGGCTCTGCTGTCACACACGGAGCATCCGAGTGATTTTTGAAAAGCAGAGGGAGAAATGTGTAAAGCCAATCATGCAGCGGAGAGACGCTACGCACGGTGTGAGATCACTGGGCTCCGAGAACAACGCGTCCCCGATCACCGCTCCCTGTGCTGAACCCAGACAGGGATCAGAGCCAGTATTTATCAGACTGCTGCGCTCAGCAAAACGAAACCTTGACCTTTTCAATTTTATCATATCAACAGGTTCCACGAAACTGAATCATGGCCACTATATTTACATAAATCAGGGTAGCAGAACATTAGAAACATCTTATGCACTCCAATACAACTCCACCATTCACTCAATGACCTCAATAATAAGCATATAAAAATCGAACACTGCAAAAGTAGAGCTGTTGTATTGCATGCAGACTGTACAGGTGTACCTAATAAAGTGGCCAGGGGGTGTATATTTTGCCACTGAATGAACTGTAAGGATTTGTTTTTATATATTATTTTATATTTTAGATGTACTTTCACTGTTTCATAATTTCATAATGGGTGTCCTCATTAAACAATAAGTCCTAAAACGTGAGTTGAATGTACATGGAAGAACTCTCACACACACACACACAAACAAATCTTGTTTCTGTCTGCCCTGCCCACTTTGTCGCAGATGTTTCTGAGGCTTTCCTAGTGATCCCAGAGACTTTCTCTGGACCCTCCCAAAACATTACTGACAGTATGAATGCTGTCAGTCCATAAACAGACCTCAGGTTTGGGTCTTCACCTTAAAGTAAAATACACTCCATTTTTATCACAAACCAAAGCCTCCAGGATGATAGTAGGCTTCATGGAAATAATGAGTTTCATTTATGTAAGGTTTATGACAGGTTGCTATGTTGAGGAGTGTTTTAATGCCATTTAATTAAACTTTCCTCTACCTGCCTAAGCTATCTAAGTCACTCTATAAATATCTAGTAGGCATAACATGAATGTCTAATACTGTCATTTCCAATACTAAAGTGAATAGTAAAACAACACATCACATTTGGCTCTCTGGAGTACATTTCATATACCAAAATCAGTTAATAAAAAAATAATTGACTCTTTGATTAATAATAAAAATAACGATCGATTGTAGCCATAAATAAAGATTTTATCTTTTAATAGTAAGAACCTAATGAGCATCAGGGGTTTCAGCTTTGCAGGAACATTCAGGGAACATCATTAGAATTTAGGTCTCACAGGAAGGTTTTCTTACGGTAGTTGTAGTGAAATATTTAAAAAGAAACTGTGGTTATTCCTAAATCACAGAGTGGGAACACCATCACATGATGTACATATATGTTACATGTCGTTTTTCTCCTGTGATGATTATGACGCAGCACTTGACAAGAGCTGATAACAGAGTCCACTTGGATCCACTTACTCTAAGTGTTAGACACACAGGACTCAAACTTACTGCAGTGTTACAGGATCTTCCCAGACCTGTTACTAGGAACCAAGTGGAAATCAAGGACCTCTAATGTGTAACGTTCAGGTTCACCGCTGTTTTTTTATTTGTCAGAATTTTAGTTACAGTTGAAAAAGATTTCAGGATCATGTACATTTATATAGATGTACAACTTCCTGTGAAGTGTAAGTGAACATTCATTATCCTTTTTTACATAGCCACCCATACAGAACAAAAATTTAAAGATTTATGTTCTTCTTATTAGACGCCTTTAAAACTCATAAATGTTAGCAAGTTTGCATGTGCATTTGCATTTACTGTGTTTTCTGTTTTTAAGAAAAGTTGCGGCACATAAACAGTCGGTGATCTTGATGCTGCTCTTGCCTTTCTGCAACTTCACTAATCAAATCTCCATCCTCAGCTCAGTCAATGAAGATGGACTCAGCAGCGGAGGCTCAGCAGGGGGCAGAGACTGCTGTGACTGAGACAGAGAACCAGCAAATCACCTCGGCACAGATCGCCACTTTGGCACAGGTAACACTACGACCTCTGTTTTCATACATGCTGTATACATATATATCACTGTTAATATTGAAACCCATGGGCACTCCTGAATTTCAGGTATCCATGACTGCTGGCCACGCACAAGCAGCAGGTCCCACAGTAACACTGGTCCAGCTTCCCAACGGACAGACAGTTCAGGTCCATGGTGTTATCCAGGCTGCACAGCCGTCTGTTATCCAGTCCCCGCAGGTCCAGGCTGTACAGGTAAAACACACACAATCCTAGTCTTAGATTCTTTATGTTTAACCACAACATAAATATAATAAAGTTAGGTTTGTGTGACGCATTTCTGCCTGGTTTATTTGTTTGTTTCAGATCTCCACCATAGCAGAAAGTGAAGACTCTCAGGAGTCAGTAGACAGTGTCACTGACTCTCAGAAACGCAGAGAGATTCTGTCACGACGCCCCTCATACAGGTAACTTGTGCCAAGACAATATGATCGAACAAAGATATTTGAGATATTCAGCCGTATATGTTGAGACTCAGTCGGAACCAAACTAAGATGATGTTTTTTGAAATCTGGCTTTTCAGGAAGTAAACCTACACCAGCCCCCTTCAGCAGAACAATGTGAAAACACCCTGTTAGTGACAAACTCTGCACGTGCACCACTCAGTATAGTAGAAATTGGACAATGTAGGACATATAAACATAAGAAAAACACATTTTTGAGTGGAATGGGTCTTCAAAGAGAACTTTCCCCAGCATCTGTTTAATATTTTAATATACCTGATTACTTATCAAGTTTATGGCACATAAGTACCTAAAACTTTGAATGAAAATGAGTTTAAACCAATGAGTTATGAATATCTGGTGGGACTAAAGCTGATGTAGTATTTCACATGAATAAATATGAAGTTTCTCTACCCTGGCAGCCTCAGCTAATGACTCCCACTAACCCAGCCCACTAGGTTTTGTGAGTAGCTCCCATGGTTGTTTGTCCCAACAGGAAGATCCTCAACGACCTTTCGTCTGATGCTCCGGCTGTCCCTCGCATCGAGGAGGAAAAGGCTGAGGAGGATTCATCTGCAGCTGCTGCCACACCAGCGATTACCACTGTTACTGTCCCCACACCCATCTACCAGACCAGCAGCGGCCAATACAGTAGGTGATAGGTGGCTAAGTCGAGCTGTATCTGAGGTTGTAGGCTGATAGTTGTGTGAAGGTGGTGTAGTGGTTAGCACTGTTGCCTCACAGCTGGAAGGATCTGGTTTCAAATCCACTGGCCGGCATATCTGTGGATTTTTTCCAGGTACTCCAGTTTCATCTGACAGTTCAAAAACATGCAGGGTTAGGGTTATTTGGTGACTCTGAATTGCCCATAGGTGTGAATTGTTGTCTGTCTGTATATGTTTGCCCTGTGATAGACTGGCGACTTTTTGCCTACCTGAGGTAGTTAGTTGTGGAGTGTTTCTGCCCCCTAGTATTGAAAAAAACACAAAATAAGTTGTGGTGATAAATCTGGGTAATGTTACGTACGGCATGATGCATGAATTAAGGCTTTGAAGAAGCCAAGAAGCTTCTTTACTGTTTTATCGGAGTGTTTCTTCATGAATGAATGGTTAACTGCCCCCTGTGACATCCTACTCGTAGTACAAAATTAAATGCAACCACAACATCATCTGAGTAAAACACAATTTTAATATAATTTAATTGCCTCATTTATTACCCTTCTTTTCCGTGTCATCTGTCCCCTTCTGCAAACATACAGTCGCAATCACACAGGGTGGGGCCATTCAGCTGGCTAATAACGGTACAGATGGAGTCCAGGGCCTTCAGACGCTGACCATGACCAACGCTGCAGCAGCTGCCCAGCCTGGAGCCACCATCCTCCAGTACGCACAGACCAGCGATGGCCAGCAAATACTGGTTCCCAGTAACCAGGTGGTGGTTCAAGGTGAGAGTGGGATCAATTTTCTTTGATTGTACCCATTTTATTTTAGTGTTAATCTTTTCATAGTTATTTCCTGCCATTTTCTGCTGTTAATACAAAATACATGTATATTGCTACTGTCAGTGAGCAGACTGATGAAGCTTTGACTGGTTTTATAAGGAGGTAACATTTAACATCCACTTTTTCCCAAACACACCTCTCAGCTGCCTCTGGTGACGTCCAAGCTTATCAGATCCGAGCAGCCCCTGCCAGCACCATCGCCCCTGGGGTGGTCATGGCCTCTTCCCCAGCCCTCCCCACACAGGGTGCCACAGAGGAGGTCACCCGCAAACGGGAAGTTCGCCTCATGAAAAACAGGTACGGATAAAGAGGGAATTTGTGTCTGTGTGTGGTGATGTATATGTGATGGAATTTCTTCAGCATCCACAGCTGCAGCCATCTGGAAGGATTATTGTGTTTTAATATACTGATTAACAAACCAGTTTAAAAACATTAGAGTGGAAGCCTAAAATAAAAACTAGAAAGTATTGATTGATTAATTAATTAGTTAATAGGGTTTTTCCAAATAGCACTGAATGAAATTCAGTATTGGTGATACGTATATGTTCTAGCTACGAACATCTCTAAACCAAAAATACAACATGAATAACATTTGCTTATTTTATTAGTAGCATATGTAATATAATTACATTCCAAATTCCCCACAAAATGTGTCTTATCCTTCCTACAGAGAGGCAGCCCGTGAATGTCGCAGGAAGAAGAAGGAGTATGTTAAGTGTCTGGAGAACCGAGTGGCCGTGCTGGAGAACCAAAACAAGACACTAATTGAAGAACTTAAAGCCCTTAAAGACCTTTACTGCCATAAGTCTGAGTAGTTCCTGTCCTGAACACAGAGCTGGCCCAAGTAGCATTTCAGTTCCTTTCAAATACTTTGACTGTTTGACTGCCTGCCTGGCCTTCCAGTTTGTCCCAAGCTGGCTCTTTTTAATCAAGTCATCCTAATCGAGTTCCATTTATGCTACCTATTTTCCAGTAGGCTTTCAGAATAGTACATTTAAAATACACAATACACTTCCAGGATTAGTACAATAATACTGACATCCAGGTCTAATTTTGAGTGCTAACTGAGGCTCTACAGTCAAAAAAAGTCCTTTGCAGCATCATTAAAAGAGTAAAATCAGCAGCTGACACCAGTTAACATGCTACTTCACACAGATCTGTGTGTGAGACTCACTGTCATAGTTTGGGCTCATACAAATCTAACATTGCACTCACTGCAGTCGCTGGAGAGATGCTTCAGTGGAAGAAAGTTCGACAGCAGAACAGTGAGGCAGAGGAAATTATATCCTTAAATATTTATTTAACAACAAATAGAAACGCCCCGTGGTTTATTCTGATCATCTACAAACCTGATCAAACATTCTGTTCATGCAGATGGTTCATAATGGTGTTAGTTAGGTGTTCAAGGGAGATTTTATTGGCCTCAGTGGACTGAGTACATCGTTTGTTTTTACTACTATATGTAAGCAATAATGCCTTTAATCTGAAGACACTTTCATACAGTGTGATTGTGAACAGTTATGTTTCTGTATCAGGCAAGCTCAGTCAGTTGCAGTTAAAGGCTTTGAATGAATTGTTCATCTCTACTTGATCCACGTCCTGATGTAGATTTAAAAAAAAGATGTGGCCTCTTGTTTATTGGGCACAGACAAGTCATTTTTTCTAAGTGTTTTTAAAAATGCTACCAACTGCCTATCGTGACGGAAGTGGAATTGTGTATGTTAGCATGGATTACCACAGTCAGAGATTTATTGTAGTGTCACATTTTTCAGTTCACTCAGATTCCTTTTCTTCCTCTCCACAAGAGATGGTTGCCAGAGCTGCTATTAAAATAATATAGTTGCCATGATCAGGCACAGCTTTGAAGAAAATGCATTGATTTTTACAACCTGGAATTTCATTTTATGTAGGAGTACATAGTTTGTAGTCTTATTAGTTATGTAAACATTTTACTCACTAGCTTAAGCAAAGCAGAGCAGTGGCACAAGAGCCTATTTTACCATAATACGTAAAGGGTTATTGCAACAAAAACAGAAACATAAGTACTACCTAGTGAGTCAGCTTTGACTAACTATATGTATCTAAGACACAAAGCACATTTTAAATGTAATGTAATTTAATTCACGGTTTAGATGGCCGGGTGTTTGTTTACTGTATAACACCACTGGTGTTGCTTTCTACGTCCCCAGATATCATCAGCTAACATAGTGAGTAAAATGTTGTCTCATAACAGATGAGCTGGGTGTCTACAAGTATAAAAAAATTAACCAGGTTGTATTAAAACATACATTTACAATGGAGAAACAATGGAGACTTGGCTGTACTTGCACTGTGCCATGTTTAACTTTACATTTGTCATCAAACGGTGACCCCCATGATCAGAGTGTTGTTTTTTTTTAATATTGTGTCTGTTAAATTTTGAGATTACAATGTCGGTTTTAGATTATGTAGCAGATTGGATTATTTGTGAAATCTACAGAAGATATTAGGCTACAATTACATGAGTTTAAAACGTATAATCCATCAAGATGTGGGCTCTGTTGAAAACAGATTTGTTGAACTATATGGTTTTTGAGAAGATACATGTATTTGTCTGTTTATTTTTTATATTACTGTACATAGACTCTACAGCATGTGTAGACCTCATGTATTTCTGTTTATTTGATATGACAATGTTCTTATGGCTTGTATGAAACCAATATTACATATTTGTAACATACATCAATGCATAATAGAAGACAGGCCTAACACCATCATGGCAGCTAAGTGTAGGAGAAAAAGGCCTTTGTTAGAGATGTTGTATTCTGCAGAGCTGTACCCTGGTTAGGATCAACAGTGTTTGTACAGAAGAGCAAGTCTGTTGAGAGCAGTAAATCAGAAATCGGTTACGTAATTAACTGCCTTGTTTGGCTGAAAGCTGTCCAACAGAGGTCCTAACCAGAAATGGCTCAATATCCTTTTTTATATTATTCAGTTCATAATATGAAAGCACACATTTTCTTTCTACTGGAGACCTCTTTATGTTCATTTTAATGTACTTTGACAGCATTTATTTTACTACAAACAATGTTAGATGTTTTATTTCTTTTTGATATTTGTTCCAATGGTGAGTCAATCAGTCCCCAACTCAAATATTAGAGCTCATTTAAACTGGAAACAAATTTGAATCCTTTCTAAACAAAATATTTCTGAGGTAAAAGATACCGTGTGTGATTTTTGTTTAGCGTTGATTTGTTTTTTATGGAATCCCATACGTCTGTAAAATTTCCTCCAGATCACTGTTGATGTATGAAACTTAACACCAAGAGTCAGAGTTATAGTATACCCTGGCTTTTCCTATTCCTTGGCTGTGGTTTGATAAAAATTAACTTAACTCAAGGGCAACTTAATAGGTTTTTCCTGAACTTTCAGACTTCATCGGTCATAGTTATTTTGGAACTTCTGTCACACGATAACAGATGGTCTTATTTAGGCATGAGCTAATGACTCATGTCTGTGTACAAAGATCGATATGTGTGCATGGTTGAAAGCTCTGGAAACTAGTAAGTGGGCCTTGAGTTAATATTATTGGACTACACATTTTTTTTCTGCGTTTCACAAATAAGTTTCAAAACCTAACACACTAATGGTGGCTGACTAATTATGGTACAGACAATCAGTGTTCCTTAAAATGTGTTTTGTTTCTTTTGTATCGTCTTTTAAATTATCAGTTCATGGTAGCTCTGACAGTATTATTTTTCTAGTTTAAAACCTTTTGTTATTGTTCAGTATACAATATGTACAGTACTTGTATATGTAGAGGATTAAAGGGTTTAATTGGTTTAAGAAATCACACAACACCTGATACATGCAGTAGTTCAGAAGGCTTTGAATGAATCACTCTCCTCCTGCTTGTCACTGTGTGGTTTAGAGAAATCTACAGATGTGACAAAATGCAGACGTAATCTTTTCGTAATGCACTTAAAGGAATGAAATTAGGTGTGACAAACTACACCTTTGGCCTTGCTGATTGTAAAGCTTATTAAAGAGGAAAGGAAACAGTAAATTTGGTACCCATGCCATTACAATAACCGAGTCACTGAGATGATGGATAGATAGATAGATACTTTATTGATCCCCAAAGGGAAATTTCAGTGTTGCAGTAGCCTTAAAAATAATATTACAGA
>JAUMHL010000014.1:6333579-6355690 GCA_032362345.1 Sandelia bainsii
AAATAGAATAACCTCTGTCTTGTCTGAATTAAGGAGTAGAAAATTACAGGACATCCAAGCCTTTGTCTTTTAAACAACCTTGAAGATTGACTAGTTGATTAGTTTCATGTGGTTTCATAGATAAGCACAGAACCCTGTGGAACTCCATAACTTACAACATTAACATCATAAATATATTTTTCTCATAGTAGCAGTTCAAAAATACACTGTATTAAGACTGGTGTACACGTCTTTATTCTTGCACACTCGAGCCATAGATCAACAAACTGCTCACATATGCAGTCAATTATATATATATATATATATATATATATATTTATACAGAGACACAGATTTATGAGACATGCATCAATTAAATTTTAATCCCACAAGAATCCAAAATCTACTTCTTTTTTTCTTTTTGATGTGAGAACAGACGTCAATCAATAAACCTAAATGTCAGTTTTAACAGCACTTACTGGCATTTATCATCACTCATGCAATCACATTCACTCACACAAATCAGGCTAATAAATTAAAGAAAATATCTAGCATGTGGACACAGTAGTCTAAAAAAAACACAACAGGCCACATTTAACAAAAATATTACAAAATGCCACAGCAAGGAGGGAAAAGGAAAAAGAAACATTAAATTTTAGCTTCAATTTCATCATTTATAGATCACTTACTGCAATTCAAGTCAAATTTGTGTATTAAGTGTTTGCATTGAACTATGGGACAACATGTTTCTGTAGTTTATTTCTTTCACACTTGAATACCCAATAGAAATACTATGAAATGTGAGTAGTGATCCACAGTAGACCACAGATCTCTGCTAAGGTTTTGTTGTTGCGTACGGTATAACTCTGCAAAGATTTACACGTGTAAATAGTGTGAAGTCAGTTGTGAAGAATAGCAACATCATTTCCAAAAATTATTTAGATGATTAATGACGGCTTACATCAGCACTAGTGATAAAAATTGTCAGCGATAATGACAGATATTCAAAGTGGCTAAAACTACAACAAATCATCAATCATTTTTAAAGAAAAGCAGCAAATTCCCATATTTTAGAAGCCAGAACCAGCAAATATTGTTTCTTCTTTTATAAATTTAAAATGATTATCATTCTGTATTTTTATGTTTTACTTACTGCAGTAAGTATTTCAGCACTGTTGTAAACTAAATACATATTAACCTGGTTTTAAGTCACAAAAAGTGAAGTCAAATAAAATAACCCATAAAGTGTGAAAATAATGTTTTACTTTCTCCACTATTACACAATAAAATCTGAGCATTTGATTATCAATAAATCTGCTGTTTATTTGCTGGAAAAAATTAAAACATATTTTTCCGTCCAAAATGATGTCTACAAGTGGCTTAGTTTCTCAAACCAGCAGTCCAAACCTCAAAGATTCAGTTTACAGTGTTATAAAACTTAAGTCTTACATGTGAAACTAGAAATCTTTGACCTTTGTTTTGAAGTACTTTTTAAGTTGGTCAATTATGAAGAATATTTTTTTCAATCCATCACTCTGTGAGGCTAACATCAGTCTGTTCAGAGACCATGGCAAGAGTCAATTAAGTAATTAGAAAAGGTAGAGCAGTGGTTGTCAAAGTGAGGTCCGGGGACCTGGAAAGGTCATTGAGTTAGTTATTGAGAATTGTCAAAAAAATATATAATAAAAAAATATAGTGCACAAGAATATTCCAGTAGAGCTTCACAACATTTTTTTATATAATTCATACCTCTTTAGTTTTAGTACAAAATCTTATTCAGCTGAGAGTCTGTGGTGTAATGTTAAAATATTAGGGGTGGGGGGGTCCATGTATGAGTCCCTGTTGTGAGCAGCTCCACTGTGAACCAGCAGATGGGGGTAAAGGCCAAGGTCAGTATCATCCTGCAGCTTTAAAACTGCCTGTCTCATCTCACGACATGGACAAAATGTTTCACAGACAGCAGACTTTAGTGACTTCAAGTGTGATGCGACCTAACAGAACTTAGCCTCATGTGTTATAGTTTTTGTTTGATTTGACTAAAATCAATTGTTCTCACTCACCACATATCAAACTCAAACTCTGACACGAAACAGCACATTTATGTACACATTTGTACAGTTCATATTAGATAAAATATGTTTTCCCGGTGTCTTACACTTAGCTTTTGGCAGTGGCATTAGTTGGTTACAAATACAACAATCACACTATACAGCTAATTTTCTTTTTACACCAAATTTATACAATATTTACATAAATAAATAGGTTTTTCTCTTTCAGTGCTCAGGATAAGCAGAGAGGAAAAAGCATGTGTGATTCCATTATGGATCCATGTAACTCTTAGGTGTTTTTGTTTTGTTTAGAAAATATCAAGTTGGGTTAACTGTTTCAGCTATACCAATTATTAGAGTCCGTTTCAACAAAAGCCAGACACTCTTCTACATTTTCTGTGTTGGATTTTCAAGATAAAGAAAAAAGGCCTGCAGATGTTTGTCCACACTGACATTTTGTAGAGTTTGGATACTTTATTTCTGAGTGACCAGACTGTACAGCATCAGTCCTTTTAAAATGTTTCACTGTGCCAGTCACTTCATATATGCAACGGAGCAGCTTTATGGTAAAGCCCTGATGTCAGTCCGGTTCCAGTATGTCCAGTTAAAGCAGTACTGGCCTCACTGTACATTGAGGGTGGAGCAGCTGCTTTCTGCGGCCAACAGGGGCAGCATCGAGCAACAAACCTCCTCCAGGTCTCTAAGGTTTTTCCTGACCAAATCCAGACTCCTGAGGTGATGCCCACCACCAAGCACATGAAGTACTTGAGCATGAAGACAGCGTAGTCTGGGCCCAGGCCGGAGCGCTGGCGGTCAGACAGGCAGGAGCAGGCCAAGGCTTGCTCCCAGCCAGGCCGATAGTGCTGTTCATAGACCAAGCAGGCCACCACAATGGTGGCAGGGACCGTGTACAGCACCGTGAACAGCCCAATGCGGATCATCAGTCGCTCCAGTTTGTCCGTCTTGGTGCCACCTTGCTTAATGATGCTCCTTATGCGGAAGAGAGAAACGAAGCCGGCGAGTAAGAAGAGTGAGCCGGTGAAGAGGTAAACCACAAGAGGTGCGAGTACGAATCCCCTCAGATTCTCCAGACTCTGGTTCCCAACATAGCAGATCCCAGCTACCGGGTCCCCATCCACAGAGCTGAGAGCCAGGACCACAATGGACTTGACACTGGGGATGAGCCAGGCAGCAAGGTGGAAATACTGAGAGTATCCTGCGATGGCCTCGCTTCCCCACTTCATCCCTGCAGCCAGAAACCAGGTGAAGGACAGCACCACCCACCAGATGGAGCTGGCCATGCCAAAGAAATACACCAACAGGAAGACAAGAGTGCAGAGAGCAGGGCCGGTGGTGTCGTAGAGGATGTGCAGCTGGTCGCCACCAACACCACTGCTGGTGCTACACGCCACTCGTTCATGACCTGCCACCAAGCGGATGATGTAACCCAAAGACACAAAGAGGTAGCAGGTGGCCAGGAAGATTATCGGCCTCTCTGGGTACTTGAAGCGCTCCATGTCTATAAGGAAGGTGGCAACCGTGGTCAAGGTGGAGAGGAAGCACAGCACCGACCAGAGTCCCACCCAGAAGCTGGTGAAGGCACGTTCATCGACTGAGAAGTAGGGATGGTGGCAGGGCTGAGCACAGTTGGGCAGGGGGCCAGTCTGGACCCGGCCATACAGACTGTGGGACTCCCTCTTGATGGGGACCAGGGGGTCTCGACAGCGGCACTCCCTGTCACACTGTGAAGGGCTGGGGGGTCTGGTCCGGCCTTTAGGTGTGGGCTTGGGGAATGGGGGAGCCAGGGTGGTGGTCTCGCTGCTGTTCTGGTCCATGCACAGGGTCTCATCACCCAGCTGGGGCAGTTGCTCACAGCTCATCCTCTCGGGCCACTCAAAACCGTACTGACTCATCAGAGGGGAGCAGCCTCGTTTGGCCCGTTCACACACGGAGCGGCAGGGTGGAAGTGGCTTGCGGTAGTCCGGCAGGCAGATTGGGGTGTACATGCTGCACAGGAAGAAAAGCAAGTCTGGGGAGCAGCGAATCCGGACCAGGGGCCAGAACTGGTGCACCTCCAGTCCCACCTCCTCCTGAGTGTCATGGTTAAACTGATTGGGCATGTAGGTCAGGTTGTAGCCGATGCCTTTGCACATGGGCACAGTTATGGGCTCACATACTAGATCCTTGGAGGCTCCTAGCGTGAGACCAGAACTCCAGAACAAAAGCAGCAGCGGCAGCAGGAGAGACCGCGGGAACACCAGGCTGCACGATGAGTGCATCATTGTAGATGCCATATGGAAAATAAATATCAAAACAGTTTGAAAATTATTAATTTTCTCATTAAAGCGAGAATAATAATAATAGTTATGGATAGTGGGTTTAATCAGCTTATTTCATTCATTATTTTGTTCATCTCGCGAATCTGGATGAAATCCTTCTTTCTCTGCTGGATATATCAGCACCTTCCAGTCTCTTACTGATTAAAACAAAACTAGTTGAACTCTTGACGGTAAATCCACAGAGCACAAGGCGAGCCTCAGCTGTCAATCATTCACCACAGCTCCTGTAATCATTATGGAGAAAGTTCATCTCCGGTGGTCACGTTCCAATAAATTTAACAACCCTGTAACATTTTTACCAGCCCCGATTGTTACCGACAGGTCGCAAGAAAAAGTTGCAGCATAAGACTCACGGTGGAAATAAAAACAGTAGAAGCCCCCAGGAAAATGTGAGAAAACAAAATTCACAATTTAACAGTGAAAGGGATGAAAATGTCCAAAAGTATGTAGTGTCTGCGCCAGGAGCCCGATGCGTAACATCCACTTGACGTCTCTTCTAGGGTTGGTTTATTCCCTCAGTAAAATGAAAACAGCTTTCAGGCACGTCTGCTTTTTCTTTTCAAAGTTTCAAAAGTGTCCTCTCTGCTGCCTCTGAGGGAAAACCAAATAAAACACGACATTAATCCGAATTGTCCTTCAGGGTAAAACTTGTCCGGTGTTATCAAGTGGAGCAGCGCGCGGCTGCAGCCTTCGCTAAGCCCCAGGACGGAATAAAGTCCGCCTGAAGCTGCAGCACCTCCTCATCACACAGGGACTGATGCATTCAGAGGCTGTGGGAAATGTTGCAATTCAACCATGAGCAGACATTTCAACCGATATGAGTGAGAAAATAAAATGCAGGTCAGCGTACTCACTCAAAGTGGATGCTTAGGTTTATTGCTCCAAAACGAGACAAATTAACGGTTTTGAGACTAAAGATGAGACATTATACATATTTGATCACATATTTTTGTTTAGCATTTACTAATGATCAATTATTTGATTATTGTCAGACTGTAACTAACTAAAGTTTATGTGAATAAAATGATTAATATGTGTAAGGTATAAGGATTATGATTAAAGAATACAATAGTGAATTAAAATAATAGAATGAGGAAAATTAAAGCAATTCGAGTTGGAGTTGGAACGAAAATGCTCTACTGTGGTGATTCTTTAAAGTATAAGTATGATTCACTCTAGTAAGGTATATGTACATGTCTAAAGTACATCCATATTCCTTTTTATGTTTCAAATTTAATATGTTATTTTGGCAGTTTTGTTTATGCACAGCTTAAACTATTTCATGCACTTTTTGGCCATTCTTGGTTAGTTTTTAGATTAACTTGCAGTTAAATCAAGTAAACCGACAAAAACCTATAATGATACAATAACATCACTCTGAAAGGCCTGATTCTGCATGATGAATGATTTTAATTTAAATCCTTAAATTACATTTTGCTGTTTAAAAAACTTTTGTGCTATTAAAGTGGTGAATGCTGGCGTATTTTTATAAATGTGGTATTTGCTACTTTTGCTTAAGTTAAAATATCTAATATCTTAAAAACCTTTAGAATTAGTCATTTATAAACACATTTAACATCTAATCCACACAGGTTGAATTCTTTAAAACCTGAACGTTCTGATTAGTTTCTTTTCTTGTTATTCTGCAACTCAGTGAAGCCTGTGGCCTCAGTCGAACTGCTGGTGACACAGAGTTCATATTGCGATTGTTTCCCACCAACGGCACTTGAACGCATCAGTGAATTGTATGTATGACTTCCTGCATTAGTAGGTAGGAGTTTGCCAGGAGAGCTTGAAGGTGTCAGATAATGGATAACGTCTCTCTGCTCACTTACACCCACTGACACAACCACACACATTTACAACAGAAGATCTACTATAGTTCATCATGTTTTAACTTTTCTTAAATTTGCAGGCTGTATTTCACGCTTTCTTTTCTTCTGCTCTTGCTTTCTTGCTTGTTTCTTCCAGTATGTCCAATAAGCGCATCTTCTGTCTATTCTCTTTAGTCTGTTTTCTGTCTAAATTCTTGTCGCTACCACGTTGCTATGACAACCTGTTCAAGAGTTAAATTGGTTGTTTCAATATCACAACACATTCCCAGGTGAAGGTATAGAGAAATATTAATATGCAGTTAGTTCACATACACTTTAACTCCCAACATCTCGGTTTGTCTGTATGTATTTTTTTCAAATTAAAGAGGATGCCAATTCTAAGGCAACTAGAGTCCGAATATTTTACCTTCAAAAACGGTTTTCATTTAAAATCGGGAAACCTCTGAGAATAGTGGTTCTCACTGTTGGCACATATACACATAAGAAAGATGCACACAGACTATTGTGTACTGAGGTGAGCTGCATGAAGTCTAACATCAGCAAATCTACACTGAGTTGTAGACATTTAATGTTTAATATGTAAAAACCACTTTTATACCTAAAACTTTATCAATTCCAGTAAAACAAACATTTGGTATCCATTTTTATTCCATGTTTTCTTCAGATATGGACGTTTCAGAAGCAATATCAAAACTCCGCTGTTTCTAAACTAAACCTTCCTTTGAAACATAAACTAAACATCTGATTAGGTTGTTGCCTGAACACAAGCAGCTGCACATGAAGCGCTATAAATAAAATAATGTACAAAACTGGCAAAGGTATAAAAAAAATCTGACCAGACGTTCAGCCCCCCCAAAAAAAATTATTGACGTTCACAACATCCATGCGTGTGGGTTATAAGTGTGTAAATCTTGCCAGGTAAAGATTTAGACTTGTTCAGTACAAATGCATTGATATCTAAATACAACTAAATCAAAATAACTGAAAAAATTTATAGTGATCTTATGACTCTGCTCTCTATACACACGCAGCCACATCGGACAAAGGTCACACTCCTCTCTAGGGGACAAAGGTCTCACAGGGTGTGTTTGTGTGAGTCTGGTGGTGATGGTGTGTGTGCTCAACATATCAGCCAAGACAAGTCTTTCTCAGCCTGATTTTACCTTCACTCAGGTTACTTTGATAAGTGAAAGCAAACAGCAAAGAGTTCATTTGTAAAGCCTGGATGGCATCACTCTTTCATGTGTACACAAACACAAATGTGTTTTCATCACTTCAGAGGACATTACATTGACTTGCATTTATCTCCTGGACACTTACCCACCCCCCACCTACTCCACAACACCCCTACCCCTAAATTTAACTAAACCTAACCTCACTCTAACCTAAAACCAAGTAATCACCCCAAATTATAACAATTTACCTGTTTTTTGTCCCCAGAAAGAAGGCAAGTCCCCACAATATGAGTAATAGAAACACACACACTCACACGTATGTGATCACCTGAGGTGATTTTCCCAGGTGCCATGCCTGTTTGATTAAGACTTAAGTGAGAGCAGAGATGTGACCTGTGTTGCTGGCTGATTGGGTAACAATGAGATACACACACACACACACACACACACAGAGACTAGCTGGTGAGCATAGTGAAACATTTAGCTGCTAAAAAGCCAGATATTTCCCTCAGGAGTCGGTAGGGACCAAAACAGAGGTAAAAGAGTGTGAAAATGGGACTTAAATTCATCAGATGGTGAAAGCACAACTCCATATCTATGATTATGATGCTCCATGTAAATAAACAACTAACACGTTCACTGATTTTAAATGTTGATATGTCAGTGTTGTTTTCACAGCTTGGTTCTGTTGCTTTCAAGTTGTAAAAAATCAATACTTAATGTGTTTTTAACTCTCTGCTGGCCTTTATCATATATTTGATTGTGGAGACGGAGAGGAAACGTAGACAAATCATTGTCTTTTGACTTGATGCAATCATGCTTGCTCGAGGCAATTTACTTGGAAATTTATCCAAAGTCTTTTGTAAATTGTGTTCTTTCAGGCAGTCCCCTCCATGTCAGAACTGCATGAAAACCAACATGCAGAGACTTGGAGTTTGTTTGAGTAAGGGGATCCGTCATAGTGAACAAACATCACGTCTGCTTTTGTTGTCAGGTTGCATTACAGTTAAGTTACTGTTCATCTGTTCAAATGCAAATCAATCTGCATTTATGTCTGACTGTATTGTGTCTCTGCAAGTTAATTTTTAATGTGATCGTGTAGTGAATGTAAACAACAGCACCTCATGCATTAGAAAACAAAGTATACGATGCACCTGTGGTTTATAGTGAATGATGGTGCTTCTAATGATAAAAGCTGGGCTTTAGTTAAAGTGCTGCTTCATATGTTTTACAAAACTCCGCCGTGTAAAGAGATGTAATGTTTATCTTTACAGATACCTCGTGCACCACTTACAGTAGAGCAGCTATAGAAAACAAACCGGTTCTTAGTCTCGTACCATCAGGTGAAAGCATGAAAACGTGTGAAAAACCTCATTCACAAGTATGGAAACACACTCCGTGCCTTTCTTATACAAGTAGTTCATGGTAGCTAGTGACAGCTGTGGATGAAGCCAGAGGCAGGAAACATCTTGAAGTCATGGATAAAACATTGTTACATACATTGTTATTTAACATGTTATAAAATGACAGATTAAATCAAGTGTAAGGACTTCATGTAGATGTTATTGGTGCGAAACACAAAACTACTTTGTTGCTTCAAACTACTGACACTTTGGCAACAAATCAGAAAATGTGCAACTTCTGAAGCACCAACTTCTACATCTTCTGAATCTGAGCTATGGAAGCAGAGCGTTTAACTCCTGTGAACCTTCAGGGTAATGACAAAGCAGATGGTGATCTGTTTCCCTGAATGTCTTCACAGAAACTGTGTCCTACGCGAGGGAACAAGATGCAAGACTTTTCACACCACCTTTCAAACCTACAAGAGGTCAGTGTTGATTTTAGCATCTGATGCTTCATCTCATGCTTCAAGAACCAACTGTTCACTTGCTGCCTAACACATCCCACCCTTGACAGGTTGTAAAGAGATAATCAGTGTCACTCACTTTACTTCGTCAGTGGTTCCAGCATTGCAGCTCATCAGTTCTTATGCACTTGCTTTAAGGGTAAAATGTCATGTGAATTTTATTTGTCCCCCCCCCCCCCCGTCAGCTCGTGCACGTGTCTGCACAAAGCCTCTGACCTGCTTTAACCACACACAGAGTCGTGTTTCCTTCACATCAGAGGAAATTACACTGACTTAGAGTAAATCTAGGTTTCTAGGAAATGAATCTAACTGTAACTTCTCCTTAACCCGACACTTACCTTAAACCAAGTCATCCTAAAACTTAGCGATCTTTATCTTATGGGTTCTTGCTTTTTGTCTCCCAAAGGAGCCCAAGTCCCCACAGTGTAACTGTGTAAACAAATGTATGTTCCCACAACATGAGTAATACAAGTACACACAGATTTCTCTATCTGTTGATAACACAGTGACAAATGTTTAATTGTAACAGGTTTAATCTCTCATTAATCATTTACTGTTATCAGTTGTATTTGGATTTTAGTTTATTGTTTTGAGCTATTTTACCAACAAAGGTGGAGCCGTATTAACACAGACGATAAGTGAACTGAATGCTGTTTAAATACAGTCAGTTCTTCTGTGAGAATAATTTAGCACCACAATCTCTGCTGCTTTTAAAAGCCATTTAGTCATTTTATCTTCCTCTATACTGTGTGTTATAGAAATGCTTGCTTTTGCCATCATTGCTGAAAAATATATATTTTTAAAACTTTTCTGATCGTTAATTACATCAGTAAAACTTTATTGATATGCAATAACCTATGACTGCAGCTTTTATCAACAATCTGTTTTCATTTTTATGATTAACTGTTTGGTAACATAAGAAACTTGTGACATCCTCTAATTGTGCTGTTCAGGTTTTTGATGCTTCAGATATCTTTAGATTTAGGTTTTTGACCTTCAAGCAAAAGATTAGTCTTTAAATACTCCACGTTTGGTTTTGTTTGGCAGCTAATCACACTTTTTAAAATTGTTGTGGTTTTGCCATGAGCTTAAACAATAATTATTAGTCATTTTGCAGGTGTCAGTGATTCCCTGTTTGGACTGAGCTAAAGTCCAGTGAGGAAGTTGTTTCATACTTAATTGCTTTTAACAGGAAAAAAACACAGTATAAAAACAATTTGAGTAGAGAAACAGTGGATCTACCCTTTAACACTGACAAAGACACATGGACAATTTGCTCGGCTCGAACTTGGTGAAAGCTTCAACGTGGCCAAATGAGCCCCTGAATAACCAGGTCACTGGGAACACGGGGGCCCTGCCAGCTTTTGTGTAGCAGCTCACTAAATGTCGGCGGGGACACTGTGTGTGTGCGTGTGTGTGTGTAAGTGAAAGCCACACACTGCCCTCATGTTAGTCGAGCAGAGGCCCTCTGTGACCGTTGTCCACCTCCCTCCTCCTCCTCTCTTTTTCTTCCCTCCATCTTCTTTTCCTCTTTAAACTGTCTTTTGTTTTCATTTTTGTTGGCATTTCTGCTCCATCGTTGTTCGGGCCCTAAATGAGTCTTGACTGGCCTGCGGGCCACTGGAGAAGCACAAAGGACTTTGCTCTACTCGCTACAGTTGATCCATTGTGGGCGACCCACAATGCACTAATTGGCAATGACAATTAAGCGCGGTCGACACTCAGCTTCAATTTGCCCGCTGCTCGACATGCATCACAGGCAAATGATTCAGCCTCTGAGTTCCCTGCTCTTTCAGACAACACGTATACTCACTCAGGCAGGTTAACGTTCACCTTTATTCACATGAAACTGTTTTCTTCTCAGCTCAGTTTGAGCCTCAGCTCACAACCAGCTGCAAACCGACACGTTTGTCATCTCAGCAAACTGTGAGCTCATTTTGAAGATCATTCTTCACCTTTGAATCAGTAGCTGTCTCATCTCAAGGTCGATTGAGTGGAGATTGTGATTGTAGCACTTGATTTTCCTCATTAGACTGAATTTATCTAGCTGTCAAGACGGTGTAGATGTTAAATTTCTTAAATGCAAACATAAACTACTATTCGTTCTGCAGAAAAAAGGCCACTGTGATTGATGATGATGCCAACTTTATTATGATTCCCTTTCTGTGGACCATGAATGTCTCTATGAAATGTATTCTGAATCCATCCAGTAGTTGTAGAGAGAGCTCTATGGCATTCCCAGCCATGCTACTAGAAAGGTTAAAAATGCCAGTCCAAATGTTTCAACACCAGAAGTAAAACACTGGTAGGTTTTCAGCAGTACTGTAGCTCTTGTTTCACTCAGGCAGTGAAAAGTTGGTGTTGTGTTTTTTTCCCCATCAACATGTGTTTCTCTTAGCTACCTTAACCTGAACATAATTTCATCCTAACCCTAATCTCTGAGTGTACGCTACAGGAAAACCACTATTTGATCAGGGGTACATACTTGGACACGAGTGGCCTTGATAGAGATCAAGAAAGACATCATCATTTTTTAAAATCAGGAATCACACATTTCAATGTCTTTATGAGAGAGAAATACAATCTCATGTTCCAGTATCGCTCCACACAGCTGTTCAGCCATAGTGTGACTATAAATAATTAGTCTAACAAATAAAAAACAAAATTTTAACAATATCATCTTTCTGTATGTCCTATTTGATTTAAGTTTCTATGATAAAGTTTGATCTATGCATCAGTGATGGTATTCTTCTAACAAACTGCTTTCCTTTTGTCATGGTATATCGATGCCAGAGGACAGTGGATGGATTCAAAACATCGACCAGAGCAGCTTTTATGTTGATAATTGACGTGGACACCGACGTGAAGCAGGATGCGTTCAGTGATGATAAACATCCAGCAAGGTTTAACCATAAATGTTCAGATACGTGATTTCCTTTTCTTTTCTTAGCAATGGCGGATGGAATTTGCAAATTTGTCACAGAGTTGTAAATGGTCACTTTTCCAATTTTCTGAGCATTTTAAGGGCTTTAATTTCATTAACTTAAGTGTAACAACATAGTCTGTCTGTGGTTATTTCATATGCTCAGTAGGTAGAGATATAAAACAAAATATCTTCAGCTAAATAATATAAATATTTCTACACACAGGATTCAGACGCATACACTATTAAAAAGTTTGTCTTTATTGGCATCAGTAGCTAGCAGACAGCAGGAGGAAGGGCTGGTTAAATCAAAAAATCAACTCCCTGTGCTTGCATAAGAGTTCAGCTGTTATGAAAAAAAAAAAACAATGATCAAAAATAATTTAAAATGTGCAAAAAGAGAAACGAGTTCCAGTCCAGTTACTCATCTTAAATAATATAAAATATGGTAATACATCAAATAAAACATACTGCAATGGTCATAATGTGCCTGCAACATGAATACTCGTACAACCTATGGAAATCATAAAATGACAGCAAGATTTCCCACTTATTGGTTAATGTTTTCTTAAAACTGTGTAAAAATAACAAAACATAACTTTGGGAGCATGGCAATGAAAACTGGCAGCATTGTAGAAATACATAAAAAAAAACTTACAGATGATCACTGCATAAAATAAGCAAGAAATGAATAAGAGCAAAGAAAACTGGATACACGTCTTCAAAAATCAGGTAAAGTAGCTAAATAAAAGGAAACGGCAGAGCCCAGCAGGTATTCAGATCACTTTGAGTTTTTTTTATCATTTGTGTGCACAAGCTAATACTTCAAGTTAGCGTCAGTTCACTGCAGGAATAGTAAAATTTGTCCCAGACAGCTGGCACAGTATGGTCAGTTTGGTACATGTTCTTCTTCTGTTTGCTAGACCCCATGAACCTGATAAAGTAGCTTAACACACACTAATTAGATCTGTGTCTTATTACGTGGATAACATAAAGTCTAAACAGCAAGTTCTGCCCAGTTCTGCCCAAGCATACTTAAACTTAGCATACTGTAGATTATGGTAAATTTTTATTTATATGGTAAATATCCCCTGACGGGCGAAAGACGAGTTTAAAAGAAGTCAGAAGTGTATCTTGATAATCTAAACAGATTCAACAACATTCAGCATCCCAGTCTGCTTTAACGCATTTTATTAAATCATACTTTATGCAGGACTGCTACTTGAATCTGATAATCTAACCAGACCCATTGATTTGTGTTGTAGCATTAAGCTTGGAACCTGGCCCAGAATGAGGTTTAGTTGTTTTTTCAAGTACATCATACGGTTAAATCTACATCTCTCTAACACTGAGCAAAATCTTAACATTATCATCAAGGAGGATTTATTACCCGACTGCTGTTTTAGTTTTATCTGCTGTAGGTGTACCTAATAAACTTGAGGTTGCAGGTTGGGTTTGGATCTAAAATTAAGAAAGATCCCTGATGCTTGCTGGGTTCTGTAGTACACAAATGAATAGCATGAGGAAAAAAACAACTTCATAAAATCAAAGTGCATCAAAAATAGTTCTAACCAAAGGCTTTACAACATTTTAACTGTTTTTGTTTTAATGTAGCAGGCAAAATCAAGTCAGTCAAAAATAACTTAAACACTTTCAGTATCACCTGACATGGCTGCAGGTCTAATCTTAGTAATGTAATTTTAAATCAGTGCACTCTTCCTGCCATTCATTAATCTACAAAGTAGTGTACAGTACCCTATACTTCATAAACATGAACAACTATCAGTCTGTTCTCTGCTTTTCCCAAAAATACATATTACAGAATAAACCCATAACTGAGGGTTTGTCAGTCAGCGGCTTATTCGCACCTAAATTCCCTTTAAAGTTTTTTTTATGGCTCCAAACGATGAACAATAAGGAGAATGAGGCTCAGAGTGGCCAGAACAGCAACAATTTAACACTGAATTTAACGTGAGATCAGAAAAGAAAACAAGTCACAGGAGGAAGCAGCAGCCACATTTCCATCTGAATTAAAGCAAGATAAGGCGTATCGTAAAAGCTTTACAGCTTTAAAGCTGTAATCCACGTCTTTTTTATCATGCCCAAAATAAAAATAAAAAGTTTGTTGTTGATGTTTTGAAAACACAAACATTGACTGTTAGCGCTGAGGAAATTTGTGAATTTATGGACCCTGTAATAAAATCAGGGGGTGCAGCTTTAAATCATGAATTGATTTTGTTTTGTGAAAACTGTGTTTTCTATTTACAAAGTGCAAAATAATATAAATGTCTTTTATTAGTCCTAAAAATTATGTAAAATTGTGTAGTATCACAGTGAGCATCAAATTTAAATTTGACGTTCGGACAAAATAAGCGAATCAAATAACAATTAGTCTAATTACCTTTATAATAATCACAAATTCTTAAAACCATTTTACATTTTGACAGTTTCTTTTTTTGAGAGTTTCTTTTTCAGCTGCATCCTCCCAATCAGAACACACTTGACTATTACTTTCTCAGAAATTACTGCACAACTGGATGGAAATGCAACTGTTGCAACAAATGTATGAAAATGACAAACTTTTACACATGAAAGCTGTGGATTATAAAGGCCTTCTAGGTTGCATAGAGATACTAAAAGCTAAAGCTGCTATCATGTTTGATAGATTCTACATGAATAAAGCACAGCAAGAAGTAGAATCACAGAGGAAGAGAGGAAGGAAAAGGCAACAATGAAAGAATAAGTTACAGTATATTATTGCCTGTTATTTTACAGTTAGACTGATAAGATAATGTGCTCACACAGACTGACAGTCTGTTTAAATTAAAATCTCTTTACAGTTACATACACTTAGAAAATGAGTCAAATCATTGAGTTAAAAACATGTTTTTTACTCCACATCTACAAGTTACTCAAATCACTCTGTGAAAAAATGGAAAATTAGATAAAAGAATGAATGAGAATGGAGGTTTTTTTTTGTTCATATGGCATGATTTAAACTGTTATGATTATTATGATCATCTGGTAAAATATCCTAGTCTATCTAATCAAATTCTCTCCCTCTGAGACGATGGCTGTAAAACGTTTGTATTTTGCTTCTTCACAAACAGCAGCTGTGTTCAGGTTGGATTTAGTCAGTTACATTAGTGGTTTTAAGTTGTCAGAGGAACTTACTGGACCGTCCCAGGAGCATAATCCACGTTCTTTTAGCTGCATAACTGCCAACAGCAAATTATTAAGTAATTAATCAGCTAATCATCTCAGCTCTAAACTTTAACTTTATTAGGACAACACTGTTTCCAGTGAACTGCGTGAATTTGCAAGTTATTCAAATACATGCATGTGCACATTGCTGGTATATAACTTTATAACATATAAATATATCAGTATTTTACTCCTGATATTTCATCGTCTCACCTGTATGTTTAACAACACAGCTCCACCAGTGTAGCCTTATGCCTCATTTTAACACAGGACACTATAACTACATTCACCTTAAAGGCCTTAATCCTTTATTCTGATTTTGTTTTTTAGTTAGATCTGATCTTTTTATGTTGAAGGTTCGTGTTCATGCTTGTAAGTGACGTGTATCCAGCTCCAGTGTGAACACCGCTGACGTGCAATTTTAACTGTAATGTAGGCAGCTTGTGTATAACAACAACTACATAATTTGTGCAACATTCAAATTGTGCAATTTCCTAATATGTTCCTTCCAGTTCAGCCTGAACAAAATCTTCTCTATAAATGTCCAAGAAATGTCTTCCTCATCTCTTCAGTCCTCTCTGTTGCTGCTCCCCTCTGTGTTGTGAGTTGCCAACACTGACTGACAACAGGCAACATGCGAATGCGCACAGAGGTGAGACGCTAAAACACCGCATGAATTCTGATCTGATGGTTCTGACAGCAGTCACACTGTCAGTACGAATCAGATCTAGGCGCAGCATGTGGATCGTGCCACAAAAGTGGTTTGATAAGTTGTTCTGACGTAACTGACATGAATCCACTTTGTAAAGAATGAAACTTTTTTTTTTTTACAGCCAAGTCTTTAAGTGTAAGAGTTTTGTTTGGATGGAGAATCACTTTAACAGCAGTAACAGCTGTAACTAACAACTAATGATTAGAAAATTTTCATGTTAATCTGTTTACAGACTAAATTAATCCAGAACAAAAAAATGCTCACATTTTCAGAAGCCGTCTCATCACTAAACTCAAGCATGACTTTCAGAGCAGGTGGAAGATGCTGGTTAGAATAAACCACTGAAATGTTTCAGCAATCCGTTTGAATTCCTCCACGTCATCACCTGTGACTTTATATGTTAAACTCCTGGAATAAGAAATAAGTGAAGGTACTGATGTGGTGTCGGCATGGCGATGGCAAAGGATAACTTTATGTGAAGATGTCTGACTACAAAATACAAGTAGTTCAGTCTGTAAAGCCTGGTGCAGCAGTTCTTCAGTTGGTTTTCTCCCTGCTCTTTACAGTAGCACAAAGGGGGCTCAGCACAGGTGTGTGTGTGTTAGCAGGTGAACACACGAACACAAACCTGAAGATATATTAGATACTCTGAGCTCATCCTCTGGTCAGCTGCGGCAGAATTTGTCCTGGAAGCACACAAATCAGACAAGCAGGCACTTTGTCCAGCTTCTCGGCCTGGCAGCACCCCAAACGTTGCTGCTTTTGTGTGTCTCAGGTGTCTTGGTAGGGCAGGTGAAAGCAGCCGGGGCTGTCGTCATCAGGTGACCAAAAGGAGGACGGCCTCTTGTGGTGGAGTTCTCGGCGAACACAGCGAGGACATGGCTGAGCTTTCTGCCGACACTCGGCATGGAAAACGGCGCCGCAACCGCCACACCTGCAAACACACAACACGCAGGTCAGTCTTTAAATTTCTCTAGTTGTATGAGAAGCAGGACATCAGTGTTAATCTTGTCAGAAATGACAAAAACTGACTATTGTTTCTATGAAAATTAGACTAAAAGATTTGAAATTGAAACCTATGAGGAAATGTATTAAATGTCAAGTAAATGGCTAAAAAAACTAAATGATAATGTAAAGACAGACAAATGGACAAATGAACCAGTGGCTGTTTTAATACAAATTCTTACTTAACTACCTAATTATTGAAATTCCATATTATCTCTTGCTAAGTAGCTGATTTAACTGTCTGACTGTTGTCCTGGCTGTTAATAACAAAGTATTAATAATGTTTAATTGCTGTTGACTGATTTTAGCACTATTTGGAAAAAAAATTATTAATGGACTAAATTAATCTATAGAGAATTAGACAAGGAGTGTCAACAAAACAGCTGGAACAATTTATAAATATTTATAAAAAGTAAAGTTCATAGACTGTTCTGCCAGTGATGTAGGTTTTGTGGTGCATTGTGGGATATCGTTTGGGAGCATTTCAATGCCATGAGACTAATGGATAAACAAGGAGTAAATCATAATGCAGGAGAAAATGGTTTTAGACGATGATATCCCCACCACATGCCAGTACAAGGATATTTTAACATCACACTGACATCTATATTCAGAGACTATAAGCACCAACTAAATCCGTCAAAACTCAATAAAAGCTACAGTCTCAGGTTTCTCTCTGCACTTTACAGTAAAAGGAAACTGTTTTAACATCTACTGATTATCTAAATATAACACTGTGAGTCTTTATTTTACAACTTAAAATTATATTATTGTAACTTTGTAATTAATTAATAACTAATAAATTAATTATTGCCAATACAAATGTCAAACTAACAAATAAAACAGAAAATACTGCACCTGTTCTAAGCAGTACTGTATGTACTGTAGTGTGTCTACACTTGAAAAGTGACAAACTGAATGCGCTATTGATGGACAACATGTTCTCCCACAATTATAAATCGAACACATCTGGCGATCAAGTGAAAAGGTTGTTTTCACTTCAGCTTTATGTACAGACTAAGCAAACTTACATTAGTAAGTTTTAGTTGTAGACAGGCACATTTTTAAAAATCTTTTCAGAGTTAGCATTAAGACTGGAACTGGGGTAAACAGCTAAGCTAACCTGCTGCAGGCTGTAGCTACATGTTTATTGTATTTATCAATGAGAGTAATATTAATAGAACAAGTACATTTTTAATATGTCATTATTAAGTTTCAGGAATAAATACAGGCAGAAATGTCCTAGTTCTTATGTATTTCGAACAAGTTCTTGATACCCAACCCTACAATGCTCCCAGAAAACTGCACTGACAATGAAGTATCACAATACATAATTTTACATTTTTACTGTAGCTAAGACCTTTGGATGAGCTTTTGTTGATTTTACTCATCAAGTTTATTGCTGATATTTGGTTCTATATGATAAAAAATGATTTTTTGAATTATGACCTCTGGTAATTACTTTAGCTACACACGCTTTTCTTGTTCAAAGAAGGGTTATTGTTGGCAGTTTGGTTGTGTTCACTTCAATCTGAGGTTTATTTATAATGTAATAAATAATGTTACGATTGTGTTCCCACGTTCCAACAACTAACCTGATGAGCACAATGTTTTTATTCTAACATTATTACTGAGAAATGATGGTCAAAACTACAAATACAGTAACACCACATTATTAATTTGATTGCAACAAAGTGTACTAGGCTGTTTTCATTAATCCAGTCACTGCTCATTTCCTGTGCCATCATTGTATCATTAACAAAGTCAACAGAGTCCAGCTCACCTCCATTAAGTACAGCAGATACGGCCGTTATCAGTTAACATTTAACACTTCCTTCACACATCATAAAACACAACTGAACGAGGAAGGCGTGTTTGCGTGTGAGTGATAGTCCTCTAGGAATCAGTCCTGATCATATCTCTCTCTCTCTCTCTCTCTCTGTCACTTGGAGGACGAGGACGAGGCTCTGGACTCTGTCAAATGTCCATGTCGTGAAAATCCCTTCAACCATCACACACAGCTTTCTCATGCCAACCACTGTTACTGACAAGCTGCACTTCTGCTGCCCAGAGAGCACTTAACTCACATACAGTACATACTTGTACTTCTATATTTGTGGGACACTTTCACACAGATTATACTGTATGTTTTCATATTTTCTCCCATATTGATCCATGAAGACAGATTTGGTTTTAAATGGCCACATTTTGAGTTATCAGTCTAACATATCTGCCTCTAAAAAAGAGATGAATTGAATTTAAATTTGGTACTCACAGCATTAAAACAAAACAGCACAGTCTCTATCACTGTAGTGTATTTTCATAGAGATGAGATATCTTTTGTAAAAAGGTATTACAATGAAACTAGGATGTTGTTTATGAATAGACAAACTTCATTACAGAACATTGACATTACGAAAATACAAATTACAACATCATTTCTGATGTTATTTTACATCTTCACACTGCTTTGAGTTTTTCCTACGGCTCTGTACCGCTGGGTTATTACAACAGAAAAAATATGAAAAGTATGGTACATAGATGCTTTGATTTTAGGTGCACTCTCAGAAGAAGAAGTACAAGGTTCCTGACACAACTCAGTGCCTTCTGAAGAAACACTCCAGTAGCTTCTGAGTAAAATTTCTCAAGGTAAACCAAACGTGAAGCACATTTTCAACGTAGCACAGACACAAGCTGACTCAAACTTAAGCAGCAAAAAGTGAAAAATATTAAAATTTAATTAAAAGTAAATTTCAAAAGAAGTCCTAAGTTCCTGCTAAGTTTTGTGATACTCAACTTATATTGCCTGCTAGTGAGCTGCAGTTAATGCCTGTACAGTTGGTAGACTAGAAGTTTGTGGTGAATAAAAAGACACTTGTTTTCAAACTGCTGAAATCTGGTTCATGTTTAGTCTGCACTTTTAAATGTCAACGGTTTTAGGCTTGAGAGTAGGTACGTCATGTCATATGTCCTGTGCATATGCATCAAGCTCATGGCAGAGGTGTAGGCACCAACATACTACGTTTGTATCTGATGATCTTGCCTGTGAACATATGTGTGAACATCTACAATGACAAAGTTTCTACAATAGTGGTAACTTGACGTGAAATGATAAATTTAATGTTGATAACTATAACAATGATAAAGTTACTGATGGTTTAATATAATAGCGATAACTTAAAGTCTAAAAGTCTTTCTACTGTTGCAGCTCAGATGTTTAAGAAAAATATTGTTACGGCAATTACAAACATCTCCTGTGCTGCATCTCTGTATGGTTATAACTTTTTGGCCAGAAAACACAAAGATGAAAATTTTATGTTTCATCGTTCAACATCCTTTGTGCCTAACAATCATACATATATCATAAATTGTTACAGTCTTGTAAACACAATTGTTGCATTGTGTATTACAAAGCATAAATAACTTAATTTGCATAAAACTGCACAGATTTAGGCAGCCAATAAACAGTGTTTGCCCATAGGTGTGAATGTGAGTGTAAAAGGTTGTTTGTCTATATGTCAGCCCTGGCAACCCATCCAGGGCGTACCCCGCCTCGAGCCTATCCCCAGCTGGGATAGGCTCCAGTACCCCCGTGACCCTTAAGGGGACAAGCGGTTCAGTACACTTCAGAGATTCAAACAGGTATAACTTTAGACTAAACCTGGTCCTGACCACATCTTGTTCTTGAAAGTTAAATTATATTACAATTTCCGAATTAGTCTGAATGTATGACTCAAAGAAACACAAAGAATAATGGTGACCATGGAGGACTTCAGAAAAACAAAGTAAAGATACAAATTAGCCACCTTTTATTAAATATCCTTTTAATTAGTGTATATTTCTTTTGGATGTTAATCTGTAAATGCATTAACAATCCTATATCTAACAATTCAAAGGTTGTTTTAAACTATACCTCCACTGATGCATATATACTGTATATGGGCCTGGCTTTAAGCAACGCTACTAAAAAATATCCTAGGGGAAACAGCGGACAACATAAATGAGAGAAAGGAGACATTCCTCTAGTAAACTAGTAGTAGCATAATTTACATGAGTGTGTAATGTTAGCAGGATTTCCTAAGGTAAGCAATAACAATGCATCTAAAAGAATACTACAAAGCAAAGTAAATTGAGTGCAGTGTGGACCAGCCACATGACATGACGTACATGCTCCAGAGGTTTGGAGTCTGCAGTGTGATGGTTATTTAAAAATGCTTCACAAAGATCCTAATAAATTTACTAGGAGCAGTATCACTGTGTGTGAGCACATTTTCCACTCAATCAAGTCTAAGTCGGATTCAATAAAATCTAAAGTAATCATGTTTAGAACTGTTGACAACCCAAGTTTCTTTGGCTAACTAAGTGTTTTTGTTGTAACTGGTTTACAGAAAGTTTATCTCAGGGTCTGTACCTCTTGGTGGCATTCTCCTGAAATGGGTAGATGACCTGTCCGTTGTGGCAGAGCTCGCAGATGAAGCCTTTCTCTCGACACAAACTGCAGCTGAAAACATGAGAGCTGGCAAACTTGATCACCTTGGCCAGGAAGGGAGCCAGTTTTCCATCAATCACCTGGAGGGTGAGGAGAGGAGGGACAGGGTGCGGGATAAAGAGGAAGAACAGAATAAAGAACGTGGTCACCAACAATAAAGACGTTAACAGTACATGTGCGTGATGTAAGGTACCAGAGTGGCTGTTAGCAACCTCAACAAACTGATGCAAATGTGATGTTTTGATTGCACCTGTGTAAAAACACTCGGGGGCCAGTGGTGTAATGGGTACAATTACTTATTAAGTCTGTGAAGATTCTTAGTCATCCAGGTGAAGTTGTCTGGAAGTTGGAAATTGGATGTTGTAGTGGGTGATGTGAGTCAAAAAACTGATACTGGTCAGTGTGGGTGGGTTTTCTGTACACTTCCATGTACAGGTTGGCAACAATAGGTGACACTGGCCCATGGCACAGCCATGTCTCTGTCTGTAGAAGTCACCCTTGTAGGTGAAATAAGTGGTGTTCAAGCACAGGTCCA
>JAUMHL010000014.1:6355790-6377699 GCA_032362345.1 Sandelia bainsii
TCTGTGGATGCAGAGCGAAACGTCTCTACCTTACAAGAAAGAAGTCCAGTTGCCATGACTCAACTTTCAGACAACTTGGATGACTGAGAACCTTCACAGACATGCTTTATTATATGTTAACATGTGGTAACATAGACTTAATAAATACTTGATATTACCAGCTGGGACATTAGAGTTATGTACAAATGTATCTACGAGTAATTATATTCCAAAATATCTGACTGTGAAATACTAATATTTTGATTATACAACTTTTACTTGTAACTAAGTATTTCTGCACTGTGGTACTGCTACTTAAGTAACAGGTTAAAATGGCTGAGTGCTTCTTCCACCACTGAAAAGATAAAAGACTTGGAGGAAAGACGAGAGACAGGACGGGAGGAAACTAAAGGAAGGAAGGATGGAGACAATAAATGGCGTGAACGGCTTTTAATGGAAACACTTGGCAAGTTCCTTAAAGCACTGGGAGTTGGGAGTTGGGAGTGGGGGTGGGGGGGTGCACTTACACTGTAGTGAACAGACAGTGGGTGACTCAGGAAAGAAACTGTCAAAAGAAGAGTGATGCAGAATATTTCAGAAAGGAAAACTGAAAATGTTAATAATGCAGTCAGAGCTATAAGCATAATGAGAGTGTATGTAAGACAGAGAGGGAGAATGAAGCAGAGAAAAACAGAGTCTAAAGTATGAGGCGTAGTGATACAATATACAAGAGAGATCTTGAGAGAGAGCAAGAGCCTGTATTCAGATACAAGTGGTTCCACCTGGCAGAGCTCTGGACCTTCCAATTATAACCTCCTTCACGCTGTTTGTAGAGCTGGAGGACATGAGATGGAGACAAGAAGAAGAAACACACACACACAAAGGTATACTGCTCCTGTTTACGAATCATAGACAGCTACACTTTACACTAAGATGAGTGAATATCCTCAACCGTGTCCCTGTGTCCAATATAAAATATTGATCTCACTGAGAATTAGATAAGACTGATACTTTGGACTGTGTCATTAAAAACAAGCTTGTTTGATCCAACAAACAGAACAGAGCTGCAATAAATGATTATTCACTTTATGTTGTTTGCAAGAGTAAAAATACATTATGTGTTTTTATACAGGTGCTTCGCTTTTAGGTACACTCTGGGATAGACATGTGCAAGGTTTCTTCTGAAGAGTCTCTCCAGAAGTTTCTGACCAGGATTTCTCAAGCTAGACAGAGCAAGAAGCAAATGGTTGCCATTGGCAAAAAAGCATTGGAAAGTAAAACACTGACTGATTCAATCTAGGTATTTAAAAAGTAAGGTAAAGAATAATCCACTCTAACTTTAGCACGACAGCTTGGACAACAAACAGCATAGGGGACAGACATGATTGGCAAAGTGAGACTTTGCAAAATAATATTTAAATGCCCTTCAAATGTAATGCCAAGAGAAAACAAAGTGTGTAGTACTGTCAGTAGAAAAGCCCTCAAGCTAATTCAATATAATATCCCAGAAGTCCGATTTTTCTGTAAGAGGACACATGACTTGCTCTGTGCACAGGTTTTACATTAAAAAAGGAAAAATGTGTCTATATAGAAGAGAACATGAGCTATTTATCAGTTTAAGCTCTGATAAGGCATTCAAGGAGTGTACAGAGTGTAGGACATCCCTGTTGTGAGGTATTCAGGGACAGTGCAGGTCATCCATGCTTCAGAAGTGTTCAGAGCCAAATAGTGTTTAGTGTTCCGAATTGTATTATATATGATAATGTAATAATAATTATTATTACATTATCATATATAATATTTTAAAGCAATGAAAAATGAAAACAGCTGCACCTTTAACATTTGCCATTTTAAAGCCTGAGCTGATGAATGTAAGATGTTTAATAGATGTAAGTTTGATTAAAAAAACTACATTTATGTGTCTGTGGACAGTTCTCAAACAGTTTCTATGTATGTTTAAACAAGGCCGCTGAAAGCTCCAGTGTCCCTGTACAAATTCTGTTGTCTAAGAAGGGAACAAAACTCTAGAGCAAAAAAAAATGTTTGCAGGCAGGCAGACAGGCAGGTACTGAAAGTAAGACAGATGAATGTGTCCACCCTCTACCCGGCACAGTCCGGCTAAGCCTGGTCCAGCCCAGTCCACATGACGAATGGCTCTCCTGATGGAGGCTGACAGGCTCAGTAATTAAGGCGCTCTATAATTGGACTGGGCAGAATCAAACCACTGGCAGCACAGCTCTGGTGGCTGACTGGTGGGACACTGGGAAAGATGGAGGGAGGCACAAAAAGATGGATAGATGGAGAGCAACAGAAGTAATCAACAGCCATAATGTTGGATAGGGCAACATAAAGAAAATGCCAAGTAAATCAAATCCATTTTATTGGCTTCACCAAAGTGTCACAGCAGGGTCACACTGGGACAATCATTCATACCAGAAGTTCCAACTTCGGCCTTTTAAATTCAACCACTCACCCACATCCAACTATGAAGCCAGACATTGATGGTTGTCCTGAGAGTCTGGGTCAAACAGCAGACTAATTTCTGTCTCCAGGATTTGTTGACACGTGTGATAAATTGGGGATCTTTTGAGATGATTAACAGAATGAAAAGAAAGGGAGAACAGAGGAGAAAATGATTTAAAAAAAAAGACTTATCTGTTACACAAAATTGTAGATACCATCAGAGTCTAACCTTTCTTTTCTTGTTTTCTTCAAAAGTGTTATCTCTTCAGGTATGTAAAACATTCCAAATGCAACAATGAGAAGATAAATAAGTCTCAGGTCACATCTTGGAGATACGTAGATACGTAGATCCAACTGGACATTCCTTCTTTTTAAGGGATCACATACTAAGATGTTCAGGAACAACTGTCTTACAATACTGTGTTACCACTGAATTATACATTTAAAGCTTCAATATCCTCTTTTTAAAAGCTCTGCCTCCTCATAAGCAAACATAGTCTATTTAGGCAGTTTCATGTTAAATACCACCCATCTGCAGCAAATGGTCATAAGGGAAGGACTGGTGATGAGAGAGAAGCAAAAGATTTTATTTACCAAACACTCAGCAGGTTTATCACGTTGGAGACCGATGTTCTGGAGTTTTCAGTCTCTCTTCACCTCTCCGTCACATTCACTCATTATATTCAACTCGAACATCACTGTCTCCAAAATAAATACAAACAACAAGCACAGCCCAGTAATTGGCACAACAATGAGACTGAACAGCAGCACGCAGGCAGCAAGTCCAAACCAATGTGTCAAGCCCCTTTCTGACATGCACCACTTTACGTTAATCTCACGGAAATGTAACATGTCTGTGTAAGCAGCTGAGTAACCTTTACAGAGAGTCAACATCTTATTATGGTTGGACCAAGAGGTATAGTTCCATATAACATGGTAAAAGCCTGAGCTGAATGTTGAAGTGTTGAACATAAAAGCTGCAGCAGCACAAAAGGTTCAAAACACACAATACAGCTTCCAATGACACTATAAAGAAAATAAATAAATTAAAGAGAAACACTGTCAAAGAGACTATTTTATGTTATCAATACACAGTAAAATGTGCCAGACGTCGAGTGAGCCCATCATAAATGTTAAATAATCTCCCACTGGACCCCACAGAGGAGTCTGCTGGGTCCTATAATAAGCCAACTTTAATGTGCTGTACCTTTAAGCTGACCGATCTTACGTCAGAGAATAATGCTGGATTGTTGCGTTCTAGGTTGTAAGTCTGTTAAATACAATGAATCTGGAAAAAATGCTGTCATGTCACTACTTTCAGAAAGATCACTAAGAAGACAGTGAATAATGAAAATCTGGAGGGACACTGGGCCACATTTAGATATAACAACATATCCGATAAACTGTTAGCTGGTGTTACTCTTACACAACAGCTAACGTATTGGTGATCTTTTGGAAAGCAGTGATATGAGAACTTTTTGCCTTGATAAACTTCCCAACCAGAGTGTGACGTTAGAGGAAAATGGCTGCCGTGCAAATATGGTTAATGGCCACTACTAACAACTTCTCTGAATGAAATAACTAAAGGCCTGATTTACTAGTGAGTACTAAATTGCCTGTGCAAGCTTGAAAATTCAGTATTTTGTTTGTGTTGTTTTTTCCTCCGTGAAATGTATTAACACGGGTAAACACATTCTCGACGCATTCTTTCATTTGTCCTATGCCTCCTAATTGCCAGAATAAAAGCAGCCACCTGTGCGAAAGCAGATTGTACCTGCTTTTTAAACATACTAAATACAGATGCAGTGACAGCCACCGCAATCACTTTCAGGCTTCAGGCTTCAGGCTTCGTAAATCACATTGCGTATGCTAAATTTATGTATTTGCATTTTCTCCTCCCTGTATTTTGCGCACTTGGTTAAAAACACCCTACTTTGCATATTTATAAATGCAAAGGTACAAAGCATCATTCACGCTCACGATGGTGATTCATTAAGACAAAACAAGGGTTTTGAGATCTAACAGTAAAGCAGCATGCCTCCCTACTGGCCATCATAACATTTTAAACTCACCTCTCGTTCCCTCTTAGCTTCCTCTCTCTCAACAGGTGCCCAGTATTGCACAAGTATTATGGCTGTCTCCTGTCATGTCTATATAAAGATGTAAGGAATATTCGTTCATTTGAATGCCTCAAAGACAAAAAGCCTTCACTTTAACATTTTAATGACTCAGCAATGTTACATAAAGGGTTTCAGTCCGATTTTAATAAACATTGAGCTACAGTATGTAAAGAAGAAGGAAAAAAAACAGGATATGTTATAGATTTGAATTTTAAAAGATTGTGCAAATTGCCAGCAACAGCATCAACAAAAAAACAACTGTATCCACATGGGCTTTCCCTCCACACACACACACACACACTTCACCTCTCCTTCAAATCCAAACTCCTCCCCCTAAAGTTCAATCTCTTTCTCTGCACCACACAGAGTCTTTGTGCTTCAAAACCTCCTAATCCTCTAAAACTGCTGTTTAAAAGCCGTTCGCCTGCCTGCCTTCCTCTCCCCTCTCTCTCAAACCCCACCCCCTCGCACACCCACACACACACACACGCACACGCACACTCTACCACAGCTCCATTCACTAAACTAGAAAACCAGCTGGGATTACATGGCTGTAAAGACAGGGGTGAGGTCTGTTTGGAGAACACCCTCTTCTCTCTCTGTCTCTCTCACACACACACACACACACACACACACGCAGAAGAGCTGATGTAGAGTAAGTTATTTGTCAAGTGTTTGCACGATGGAGTCTTTCTTATCGGGGGGTTGGGGTAACCTACCAGATGATCAATAAACAAACCTTTAATACTAAATGTTTCTATGACAAGTGATAAATGGAAAACAAGCATTTCATGGTAAAATAAACAATCCAAAACCAAACAGAAGAGGACTCCACAATCTGGGTGATGTTTACATCAGTGATGGGTGTGAGATAACAGTTTCCACAATGAACAGCCATAAAATCCCCTTAAACATGGTGAAAACATGTAAGATTACATGAAAGTACAGTAATCATACACTACTATCTGTCATGTACCTCAGCCTCCACTGTAGATCCTCTGAGCATTAGATTTTCAGCTGTTATAAAACATATTTATTGAAGTGACCTGTTGCAGAAAATGTTCAAATGGCAAGCAACATTTTAAGATTAACTATATCATATTATAAACTATTATCGCACACCTCTCCTGTCTGTTTATTCACTACTCCTCAACTGCAGTTTGAGAAAATGGTTAAATATATACAAATCTATGCAAAGGTTTTATGCACTAGTGAAAACCTGTAAAAGCTTTCTCTAATGATCAGTTAGTTTTTTTAAATTCGATAAGCGTGCCTTAAAAATCACAATGTGTTATTGGAACACAGAACTAATGTTTGCTGACCTCTGTACGACTATGCAGATATTCTCCAGCTACAATAGTCATTTGCAACATTAACAACGCCTACACTACAACTTATGTTAAACATGTCATTTCAAATTTCACCAAGAGTCAAATGATGCTTCAACAGCCCTGCTAAACTAAATTGAGTTGTATCTTTCAAAGTTACAATATATTTAAGACAAATCCCCTCTTTTTGTTCCCCCTGAGCTGTGATGCAGGAACATTTTCTACCTGCTTTTTACTCATGTTACAAAATGAATCCGAAACAAACAGACAGGAGTATCTCAGTACTGTCTTAGGACCAGCTTTTAAAAAAAAAACCTGAACTATTCCTTCAAGCGTAACACTTTTCATTTGTTGTATTCTATAATAATGTTTATGTTTTTCTCAAATTCCTATTACTATTTGTTGCCCGGTTTCTAGATGCGTCCTTTTTGACCTTATCGTCCACTTCAGAGTTGTGAATTTGAACTCAAGGCCTTGAGCAGAAACTAGAAATGTTTCTGAGAACGTTTAACATTTACTTAAGAGGCTTCTGTGTGTCTGGACAAGTGTGAGTGGAGAGGCACGCCTGGCATAGAGGGAATGCCAGGGTGTCACTGTGGGAAGTCTGCTACACACACACACACACACACACAATCACTTGCATACCTTCTTTCCTACTACTTTCGTTCTAGAAACAATCCTTAAATCTAGCAGAGGAAAAGGGCAGAGTGTCCCTAGACAAACACATATGGTTTCTCTAAAATGAACTGGTTCCTAATAGTGGATATGGGTGGAGGCTATTTGTCGGGAGGTGAATGGACTAGTGTGGTCCAGGGGCTTAGCCAGAGGAGTTTAGCCTTTGCTGACCTCTAAGCTCAAACAAAAAAAGCCATGTTGATTAAGAGCGTCATTTTATGCAGGAGGTGAATCAAAAGAAACAAGCTTGTTAATATGGAAAACCAATTAGGGGCAGAGTGCTTGAGAATCTCCAAGAGAGGGGAGAGAGGGGATGGTTAGAGGGTGAGGAAAAGACAAGAAGGAGCTGTACAGACTCTACCAAAGACACCTATTGTTAAAATTAGTAGTAAATCACCAGTCTGGGGTTTATGAGTTAAAACAGAGTTTGGCAGGGAAAGAGAGTGAAGAACACACAAACACACACGGCTTCTGAGCGTGTGTGAGGCCAAGGGGATGTTGGGAAGAATGGAGGGATGTCACGCTTTGTTTTTCTGCCTGTTGATTCTGAATGTGACCAATTAGTGAAGCAGAGAAACACAGAGTGTGGGAGTGGAGGAGGAGGTGGTGGTGGAGCGGGAGGGCGAGGAGGGGGTCCAATCTCTTTCACTGTGAGAGTCTGTGGCCGAGCACTGAGTCAGGGAGGGATGAAAGAAAAAAATGGGGCAGGGTACAACATAATGAACATAATGACAAACAAAAGAACTTTTCAGTCATTTGTGGTCGTGTTCCTCTGAAAGGCCAGGATGTGTTTGCTTATTTTATGATGACTACTACTATTTGAACTCTAGTGGAATTACCTTTAAATAACATATTTAAATGTATTCAAATTAGATAAATACACTACACTAAGAAAATCATGTTCATGTGTTAAAAACCCCTGACAATAATTATCTCTGGCCTACACCCAGCTTATATTCAAGTTTTAAAAAGCTTAAATGTATAATTTCTTCTATTCTACATCTCAAATCTTTATCTAAACTAGTCCTAATTATAAATTTCGTATTAGCACATCACAGCTTTACCCTGTCAAGTTGCAGTTTAAATGCATGTCTCTCCAGATTCATTTTCATTAACACCTTCACAACACTTTACCTTAACAAAGAAATTATTAGAGCTGGAAAATTAATTGTTTTCAATAGAGACTCACTGATTGCAATTTTCTTGGCCAATTCCGATCTCCAATTTTTTAATAGAGTGTATTGTAAAATGCTGAAAAAAATTAGCTTATACTGCTCCAGAAAAAAATCACAATTATGGAAAATTAACATGAAAAACTCTAATGAACAGAGGTAAAACACAAACGGCAGTTTGGTGAAGGTTAGCTACTGAGAGCTTTAGCTAAAAAAGATGTACCTACTTCTCCATGTTTTTTGAAAATGATAATCTATTTTGATGATCCAATATTATAGTCAGTTGTTATACCACATCTGCAATATAATTGCCGCATCTAAACTTATAATAGAGAGAAAAAGGAACACTGAACAGACCGTTAAATAAACCTTTAAATGATTAACTAGCTGCAGAGTAGTAGCAACTGCTGACTCTGTAGCCTGTAGTGGACTTCATGTGATTCAGTTACCTTAAGATAAGATATTTCAATGTGTTTGTTTAGATTTAACCCAATACTGATGGATACTTTTCGTACCAGTTTAATTCATGTCAGACATCTGAATACCATGAATATTACCATATGTACTGTACAGGTATGTAAGTCAAGGTGTGCGTGTGTGTGTACCTGCTGCAGGTCAGCCATGGAGTATAGGTGAATGTGCTGTAGCAGGTATTCCCTGGGGAAGATCCTGTGAAAAATCACAAGAAAAAAAGTTATAGTGCACCATTCTCTCAATTTCTGATGAAATATTCCAACCCTCTTAAAAAGACTTCTGATGTATCACATCTGATGTATCACGTTATGGCACTTAAAATTGAATAGATCATAATGCTTCAGGCCTACAACGCACATAATAAAGCATTTAAAAGTTTCTGTTTTAAACCAGTACTTGAAAAGAGTTATTAAGGCATTAATAATCTTGCTGCAAATGCCGGCCACCAGTTGGTGATCCCCGTTTCCACCTTAGTAAATCTGTCTCCTTTTAAACCTAAAAAAAATGTCTCATATACTGAAAAAATCCAGATCTTCTAGACACTATCTACATATCTAGCGTCAGACGAAAACTATCTGTAACCAAACACAAATAAACTAAAGTAAAGAGTAAAGGCCATTTCAAGCTTTCCACATACGCACGTCCACTACTGTATGTTTGACGTAACGTAAGTATGTACTGTTGATTTTAACATCCTTTCAGCTGTTCTACTGAAGCAGTTAAACACACAGTTTTTTTCCACTTTTGCATGTTGTTCTACCAAATAAAAAAAAAACACTCTTATTGTTGTGTGCACGTGTGGAATGTTTCCACATACACATTCCCAATAGTAGCATAATAGATACGCAAACTATGGCTAAAGACTGTTTGCATAGAGCAGTTGAGCGGTAAATACATTTACACCTCCTCAACACCTGCCTAGGAAGTGAAACCATCTCTGAAGAAACAGATTTAAATTTATCTCAAATGCTTTTTTGATGTATTTACACTAAACCTTTTTTAAAAATAGATCACAATCAGATCCCAAGGCATATGAAGTAACTAATCTGATCTGATCGGAATCTGATCGTACACAAACTAAATGCAAGTTGAAGCTTAGATTTGTATTATTTTCTGCAAGTGAAACTTCTAATACCCTGTGCGCAGGCCAGTTTTTAAATAACAGCCTCAGTCTTGCAATTGCAGTCAGTTTTTATGCATGTATGTGTTTCTGTATGTGTGTGTGTTTGTGTGTGTGTGGGCACAAGTAGGGAGCACATCACATCAATGACTGTCCTCACAACTATAGGCCTATAAGACAAATGTGTGTGTGTGTGAGACCTCTCCTCAGACCACTAAGATGGATGGCACCACATTAAATAATCCTGTCTAAGCTGTGATGAGTGGCAGCAAAACAAAGGTGTGTGTGTGTGTGTGTGTGTGATCCAGACACCTCACGGTGATAGGGCCTGCTGATAAAGACTCTGTTTGGCAAGTTACCAATGGTTACCATCAGCATTCACAAGACAGCACACACGCACACACAGGTTCAATAGTCAAACACACATACAAACAATCTTTGTGATTGTGTTGTCAGTCCTCAGATGAACACACCTTTAGAGTGTTGATCTTGATAAAAGTACTTGAGTAAGTTATTTGTGCTCTTTCAAGTCCAGCAGACACACCTTTCACTAAAATTCTGTTATCACTCAGTGATTGTGATCGTGTACTGAAGGAGGGTTTGACCTCAGTAAGTGTGTGGGCTGTGTGAACAAACAAGTGTAGAACATCCTACAAATATACATGTACTGGTGTGTGTGGTATGCAGGAGTTGGACAAACTACCACATTACAATCTAATGCAAACCAAAATAATATCTCTGTTATAAGCTTGACAAAGATGAGATTTATTGCAATCACTTAGAGTTGACACAGCGTCAGAGAAGCGTTGATGGAAGCTGGGAATTTGTGGTGTTAATGATTTAGTGATTTGTTAAATTTAATTTACACACATTAAATTTAATTTACACACATAAAGTCGTTAAGGTTAAGATTTTTAAACCATGTAGCTCTGCAAAACACAAACGACAACTACTGTACATTTGCAACTCCTTATAACAGTACGGCTATCACTACAAGTACCCCTACAACTGCATCTTCTGCAGCTACCAAATAAACAAAAGCAAACACCTGTACATCCTATCACATTCTATACAGATATACAGATTAAACACCACAGAAAACAATTTATACACCACAACCTACACTTAGACCAAATCTAATAACGACAAATGATTACCTAGATGCCACAAAGAAATGCTATAGCTACCAGTAGGTATGCGTTTTTCACTTTTTTCTTACATTTTGTATATATAACTATATGTATGACCAAACCAAGGAATCTTGCATACAGGTAGATACATAGAATTATTATGTAAAGAAGGAAAATTAAGATGCTATATAAAAAATACACATAGACGCTTCAAACCAAGACAAACTAAGAACAATACCTCTGAATGCAAGGAGGAAAATAAACAATTCTTCAGTAAAAGTAAACAAATACACATTTTTGTATTTCAAGCACTGAATGTTATTTATCAACCTTCTACTTTGAGCTTTGCGCTGTTAGTGCCATTTGTGGAACAACAGCAAGACTTAGCTAAAGATAAATTTATTTGTTTAGTCCCAACCACAAACAATTCTTTGTCTAAATATGTGCCAGGTATATGATATTCTTGTTCTTAAACACACTAGGAAACTTTCCTGTTGATGCTGCTTTGCAACATAGCTCCTTTCGTACAGACATAGATATCAGAGCAGCCTCAACATCACAAGCACAAGTAACTGAGGTTTATTGACTGAGATCAAGTCACACCTTCACTGGAATTTGGAAGGAAGGAACAACAGGAGAACAACAGGAGAAGTTTTTACTCTGCACACCTTACTAAAGTTTCCTTTGCAACATGCCATCGCAGATGTAAAATATTTAAAGCTGCTGCACTGAGGCAAACGTACAGCTCTCTCTACCTTTGCCTTTAGTGGCTCATGTGGTTGCGTGTGCGACTGTGCATCCGAGGCTTTCTGCCTGTATGCAACAGACAGTTCTTTTCAGATTCCCCCTGAAGTAGACTGATGCCTAGGGGAAGGTTTTAGCGCCATGGCCCTCATCAATCCTACAGTGTTTGGAAGTGGCGGGGCACTAGCCGGCACAAGCTAATGGGACAGACGTAAACACAGAACGCCAAGATGCTGCTCTGCTCTGCTTTGAAACAAGGAGCTAATAATAGTTTTTTTCTTTACACTGATAAAAATACCATTAGTTTTGGTTTGAAGCAAGCCTGAGAAAAACATGTTAATAGTACGTTCACAATGACCGAAAATAACAGTTATGCTAATCAGATTTTACAGTTAAAGCACCTCGTGCTGATATTCACCCACAATCTGTGTACAATTCTGCATGTGTACATTTGTACAGATGAGATTTTACATTTTCTTTTATTATTCTTTAATAATTATTATTGTTCATAGTGAAAATTAAGATATAGAGTTCAGTGACTTTAATTTATTGTAATTAAGAGGGTTTATTCAACCAAATTAAACAGATCTCTGCTTTTGTTTCTCTGATTTCTGCTATTACTCGCATGGTTTGTGGTGTCAGTCTTCAAAAATGATAATTTAAACTTTTCTTTTTTTTTTTTTTTTTTGGAGAAAGAATAATGTCTCTGCTACCCTGAAAAATCAACAGACCTCACTGCGAAGACGTTTCTTTGGAACTACAGTACCTTCTACCAAAAAACCTGTTTATCTACATTAAAGAAGTTATTCTTACTAGAAAATATGTATTATCATGAAGGAATATTGATTTGTTTCCAGCCTGTCTTATGAGGTGGATTATTTTTATTTAGAAACTGTCAGATCTGAATGTATTAGCGACCTGGACTAGGGCAAGGAGCATCCATCAGCTGACAGACAAGGCTTTCAGTGTGAGACCCCACTCAGATAAACACTCATCCCTCTCCGACCATCACACACAATATATACACACAGACAGACATCTTTTATGTACATGCGGCATATATATATATACATACACAGGAATGCAACACACACACATGCACTCTAACACACATAAACACATATGCACAGATAACATGAGGAGATGTTAACAATCTGTGTCGGGTCACCAACAGAGTAATACAACAAATATTTAAGTGTATCAGTCACCATGACTCTGATAACATAGAATGCTTATATAAAACATGAAAACTGATGCACAGAAACTAATTGTTTCATTACAAAATCAACTCAAAACAGTATTATTAAACTGCATTATTTGTTACACATATCAGTATAATTAAATACTGAATATCTCCCTATTGGTGGAAAAATAGTACAACAACACATATATTGCAGATTTGCATTTCTGCTGTATTATGTAACAATTCAGGTACTTATGTGTCATGATTTCCATGTCTGCATTTATGATTTTATTTTGTTTGTAAGTTTTGCACTTCCTCTGCCTTACTACAGTGTCCTCTGTACTGTTGCAGAAACTGTTCTTGCCCTTGCATGGCACCAAACATCTATGCAGTGGAATACTATCAATGTCTTCACATACAATGTATAAAATAAGTTACTAGTGCCTTAATATTTCATTTTTCATCCCCTTTTTTATTTGACTTATATATTTATGTACCACTATGGACATATTTAATCTTATTACAACCATGACTTCACATATTTCTATGCTGTTTCCTGCTAAAGCAGTGCTAGTTGTACTGTTGTGTTTGAGTCTTTCACTATCTGTCTGTCATGAAGGAGACAGGAAAGCAAAAAGTACTTATGATACAAAACAATTTTATTTAGTTTTAAACTTTATTTCTAGTGGACTGTTAGATCATTTGAACTATGTGGATAATTTGATCTCGGTGGACCTCTAAGATGATTAAAATGCTGTAAAACAAGAAAACGTTTAAGTTAATTTATGATCATAGTTTGTGCAAGATCACATTAGATCATTTTAAGATGAAAAACACTAAAAAAACAATGCTCAAAATTAAAGATCATGCTGCAATTTTCTCCTGAAAACTGAAAGAGAAATACACAACCCCACCACAAGTGGCATCAACCCCAACCTACCTTCGTCGCAGGTCCTCAGCCACAGAAGCTCTGCAGTTGAACAGGTAGGCCCGCAATGACTGGAGCTGCTGACGGAGACGTAGCACAGTGCTGAGAGGCTCACAGTGTTCATACAGACAAGGGTTGAGCTGCTGGATGTCCAGCAGAGGTTCTTCATACACAAACTCCAGGAACTCCTTGGCCTGTTTAGACACCTGGAGGATCACAACAAAATCAGCATCAAGATCACTGCACCAAGAACAACAGATACATGAGTTTTAATACCTGACAAGATGTAATTTCCATGATTGTAATATAGGACATAAACAAACAAAATATGGAATATAAAGTGTTAGAGAGCTTCCAAGGTTGTTTTTCCTATCTTTTGGACAGAGGCCAGCCAGCTCTTTGCCCGTTTGCAGTCTTTATGCTAAGCTAAGCTAACATCCTCTAGCTGTAGCTTCTTATTTATTGGACAGACGTGGGAATGGTACCAATGTTCAGCAAGGCTGCAAATGTTTCAGGATATCTTCCTGAAATGTAATGACCTTCAATAGAATAAATTAAAATGTATTTTATTTCAGCAGCGGTGAGAGTGGTGATGCTCCAGGAAGGCCTGCTGGAGTTATAGATTATGAGGGTTTATCAGATGCTATAACAAAGGGTCAAGATCTTATATTTATGACTTTGACAGTTATTTTAGGTTTCAGTGTGATAACCAGCAAGTGAAAAATATAAATGCAGCCTTCACATTACAGTAATTAAGTGGCATTGCATTGCTGTGAATACTGAGGCAGGCTTTTGGCTGCACCCCAACACTGTTGCTGGACTGGCAGGGCTAAAATTAACATTGAAATTAATTATATAGTAATTCTATAAATGAACATCTTGAAATTATCTTGCATCACTATTTTTTTTAATCTGAGCTAGTAAAACATATTAAACTTTACAACAATTGACAAATTGTAAAAATAAAATTAACAATTTTATTAGAAGAAAAAAGGAATGAGACTTTATTTGAAGACCATATGAAATAAACAGAAATATCCCACAGAGAACTGTCATCTACTAGAAAACTAAATTGTGAATTCACAATTGTATTGGTACCCTGCTGATGTTCCAGCTGCTGAGAAGACAAACGGCTACTTCAAAAGCAAGTGGTATTGTTTACCAGCGCGTGAAAGCTTTCCCACCTTGTGCTTGCTGGTGTCCCAGTTGTGCAACAGGCGTGCTGGGATGAGGAAGGAGTTGTCCTGATGGCAGCTCTGGCAGTAGTACCAGCCACTGTAGTAACAAACCTTTGCTTTTCCCCTGGACAGACCAACTGGACGCTGACAACCTGAGGAGAAAGTCATTGTATAAATGTGTGTTCTTGCATCTTAATAATACATTCAAGGTGCTATATTATACACTAGGGTCTCAGAACCTCTCTGCAATCATGGGCAAACCAGCTAAACCACTTTTAAGTAAGTTTAAAAAATGTGATTTAAACCATGTGAAACTAATACAGATTGTATCTGACTCATTAGACACCCTCAAATGATTGCTTCAAGAAAGATTTGAATTTATAAATCTTTGTATGCCCATTTATGTATCCTAACTGGCTAATTAGCCCTCAAGTGTTGCCCACTTTTGGTGCGTTGAAGGGCGTCTGCTGAAGGGGGCAGGAAGGGTCAACATTAAGAGAACATGAAGGCTGAAAAGTAAATAACTTAGTGTTAATATGTGTCAGTTTATTGCCCCTCACTAAATTCCACAATAATCCAGCCGAGTAAACCTGAAGATAATAAACAAGATAGTCTAAAGGTTTAAAAAGAAACTTAATATGTTGTATCATGACTAATAGACAAAAACAGCAACAACTGGTTTCATTGATTTTAAGAAATGGACAGAAATTCTTAGATTGACGTATTTTTTTCTGGTCAAGAGTTATACTGACATGAAAATATACTATACATGAAAATAGGACACTTGGCATCAATGTGATCAAGATATCACTCACTCATTTTGTGTTATTAATTAACATCGATTTGAGTTGGGAACTTTCTGTGTTCTCCACTCAGACTGAGTTCAGAGTAGATCCGCCGCTCTAAGTACATGACCCAAAGTACTTGTCAGAAGGTTGCCTATATGGTTTTACAAAAAGTGTATACGTATATTTGTATATGGTGTATACAAAAAGTGGCAGAAATTCTTGCTTGCACAAAAAAGTGCAACACTCTGAATGTCTATTTAAACAACTATTTCATTTTCTCCCACTTTAGGACAACTTGCCTTTCTCTGTCTGAGTGCAGCTTTTAGGAAAAGCTTTAAATACTTTTAATACTCAGTTAATACTTATACAATATACACTTATTCTAAGTGTTTTTATGCTCAATTATTGTGGTCCAACTATCTATCAATCTTTATATCTCATGTCTCTATCCATTAAACTAACTATCCATGTATTTATTCATTTTCAAACGTTTATTCGAAGTTGTGTGGTGGTGGCAGTAGAGTCAGTAAGTTAACCCAGACGTCCCTCTCCTCAGCCACATTCTCCAACTACACCTGAGGGATCCCAAGGTGTTCTCAGGCAAGATGTGATATATAATCTCTGCCTGAACCACCTCAACTGGCTCCTTTGATGTGAAGGAGCAGCAGCTCTACTCCATGCTCCCTCTGGATGACCGAACTCCTCACCCTGTCTCTTAAGGCTGAGCCAGGACACCCTTCGATGGAAGCTCATACTGTATTTGCTTGTATGTGCAATCTCATTCTTTCGGTCACTACACCCAGCTCATGACTATAGGTGAGGCTTGCAACATAGACCAAATAGTAGACCTTGACCTTTTGGCTCATGTCCCTCTTCATCACAATGCTCTGGTACAACGTCCGCATTAGTTTTGATGCTACGCCAATCCACCTGTCAATCTCTCTATCCATTTTACCCTCACTCGTGAACATGAGCCCGAGATACTAAAACTCCATCACTCGGGGCAAAGACTTGTTTTTAAACCAAGGGGAGCAGTTCACCATTTTCCAGCAAAGAACCATGACCTTGGACTTACAGAAAATGAATTATATTAACTATAAATAGCAATAACATAACATTTATTTTTTAGGAAAAGAAGCTAATGAGATTTTTTTTTATCTACTCTCGCCCTCAAACTCCTGAAATCACATATACTACTTCCAGTTTAATGAGTGAAATCTTTTTTTTGATTATGTGTAATATTTTACGCATACTTCATATTTAATGCATTTTCCATTATTATCCAAGTCTAACAGAATCTACCTACCAAAGTCACCTGAAGTAATCCCTTAGATAACAGAGTCTTGGTTCTTCCAGTAGTCACAACAGGGCAGACTTCAATAAGAAAGTCTCATGTAGACTGAAAGTACAAACAGATCCTCAGCTCTATTCAGGCTGATTGCTGCCCCGCTGGCTGCTTTGTCTTCTAGACTCTTTAAAGTTCCTTCTTCACCCAAACATCTGGACCTGGTCTATGATCACACACACATACAAATAGTTGAGCGCCACAGCACTGTGACAGGTGTCCCCTATCCACACAATCTCAGAGGACATAGGGCCTGGGGGAAAACAGTGAAGAGAGGTGAGAAGAAAAGAAATGGGAGATCGCTATCTAGGTTTTGGAAAACAGGGACGTCGACATCTACAGAAAAAAAGAGAGAAAAAGAATGACAGAGGAAGAAAGACGTGTGTCAGCCTGTTTGTGGAGTAGTAGTTCAAAACAAAAACAATACAGATTGAAAAAGGGAACATTGAAGAAAAAAAAGACAGTGAGTAAGTGGATATCAAGAGATAAGAGGAGACAATTAAATGAAAGAGAAGAAGAGCAAGATCAAACAGGAACGGATGGAGGCAGACAAAGAGAAGTTAGCCCAGCTACTTTTCTATTATAGACAAGAATCAGCTGTCTGGAAAAGACAGACAATGGTCTAATCAGCACTGGGAGCTGGGTTTCTGCTTTTTAAGACCAAAAGAAAGAAAGAAACTATTACACCAGTCAGTCACACAGAGACTAAACCACGCTCTAGTTGCATCCATAGTTAAAGACCTACAATTATTTAAATAATCAATTCATTTTCTTATATGTTTTTAAATTACTGAGTCATGCTTAGGTATATAAAACATCAGGCTAAGTGAAATTGGGAGGCCTGGCATAAAATACAAACACATACAATACTAAAACCAGTCAACAATGTGTAAAGCAGTGAAGCCAGTGAAGTTGCCGTTTACATGCATGTTTGTCCAGACTTCTATTCTAATAAATGTATGTATGAGTCCAAGTGGATGTTTGTGCCAGATGTAATGAAATTTCCTCCAGGCATTTTTGAGATATAGCATTGAAGAGAATGGGACAGATGGGAGGTCACAGTGTAATCACTTGTTTGTCCACATCGGGTTTACTGAAGCAAATATCTTGGAGAGTTTCTGTTTTGACAGATGCAGCCTGTGTTGTATTCTGAACTACAGTAACCCAGGTCTAACGCATACAGAAAAGTAAGTTCAATGTTTGTAGTTCAAGAAGTTCAATGTAGATAGAGATTTATCACACAACTTTCTAAAATTTAATCAATATATATTAGTTTTCCTTTGGTTTAAATTATTGTTTGTGGATAAAGTCTTATCTTACTGAAAGGTCCGTGATTGAATACATATGTGAGAGTCAGAACTAGGTAGGGCTAATTAGAGTAGTGAGCTCATGCTGTTGTTGGGGTGGATGCCCTTTCAACAAACCACAGTCCACTGGTTGGGAGCCAGCAGGCAAAGGAGATGGTCAACAGTCAGGGAAACACTGTGTCACTTCGAGGAAATAGCTGACCACCAGGCCAGCTTCCTGGCCAAGTGTGACCTCAAATTTGGTCTTTGTTGCTGCTGGGACCAGAGGAACAAAGACACATATGTATGTAGCCTGACAACATGTGCAAACTAAATAACAGCCTTTAACTTTTAGCTCAAAATGTATATAGTGACGACACCAAGATAACACACACACACACACACTGGTGGTAAACGTAGTTCCACGACATTTCAGTTTGAGTTAAAGAAAAATATCTGAATTTCAGTTTTTATTTTCTGTTATCTAGATATTTGACAGTGACTGACTACATGATAGGTGTTTCTTGTTACCCATGTGAGATAGCTCTGATTACTTGTCTTTTACCTGTGAAGCCTGCATGTGTTGTTAAAAAGGAATAAATCAACATGAAGAGCAGATAGTTGTCCATGGAAGAAAAACAAACCATTTAAAATCTAAGAAAAGAGGGAAAACAAGAAGTATTGCACAAACATTGGGCATAGAGAAAACAACAATTTAGAATGTCCTGAAAAAGAAAGAAACCACTGGTGTACTGGGCAACATACAGTACATAGAATCAGTCGGCTGAGGAAAACAACAGCTAATTGTCACAATGATGACAGAAGCATAAGTTATGCACATGAGCATATGCGATCAACAAACAACAGTTTTATTTACTTTTAAAGCATTAAAGGTATTGTATGTGTTCAGTACTTTGCTCACTTAAAATGTGCGTCATCTGATAAAAAGCTATATTGTATGTAGTTTAATACAGTATATCTAGATGTAAATACCAGGAAATAAAAGTTAAAATTGAGAATTTTTGTCTCATATTTGTATTTTGATCTTAAACCCAAATGTCTTCAGTGTACAGCCAACACAAATGAACTGGCCATGCTGTTCCAGTTCTTTTGCAGTGGACTGTAGCAGTCATGTCACATTATTGAATTATTTTAATTTACTACCATTGCATTTTTCCAATTTTCCACACAACTACAATCCTCATGAAGGCTGCTGCATCTTAATTTCTTAGAGCAGCTATTAATACTTTCTTCTGCTAACTACTTCCTCCATTATCAGCACAGAGTAACAACTGCTTTCTCTACTCATCTCTGTTCTTTTGTGGGTCTTTCAGAGATGAAGCGAAAGAGGGACACAGGGAAAGATGAATGGGAATTCAAACGTAGCTCAAAGGTCCGCCGATTGTGCTGCAGCTCTCTGTAGTGAGAGAGGGTCACTTTGACCTGCCCCAGGGTGAGCGCACGGTGGAGAGAGAGAGAGAGAGAGAGAGCGAGAAAGAGGGACACATAGGGAAACAGAAAGAGAGAGAAATGACATCGGGGCAAAAAGAGGTTCACGCTTTCATCTGTCCGCCGCTGGTTCAAACCACCACACCTCTGAGGGGACACTGGTGTGTGTGTGTGTGTGTCTGTGTGATGTGTACATGTGTGTGAATTAAAACTGAAAAGACGAGAGAAGCTTGAGCTTTGATGTCTCTCATTCACAACGACCAAACACTCAAATGAAAATGTGCACAAATGGAGAGTACTATAAGTAAGGTAGTTACAGAAGAGTGTGTGCGTGCTTGCCTTTATGTAGTTGCGTGGACAAACTGTATTTAGATACCATCATTGTGAGGACATTTTGACTGGCTGTCACAATTTCAAAGGGCTGTTTGAGGGTTAAGACTTGGTTTTAGGGTTAGGTTTAGAATTAAGTTCAGGGTAAGGGTTGGGATTAGGTAGAGTTGTGATGGTTGAGGTTAGAGAAAGGGGCTGGGGAATGCAATACAGAGTGTCTCCTCACAGCTATAGAAAACAAGCGTGTGTGTGTGTGTGTGTGAGAGAGAAACAGTCTCTTTTGATGTGAGCCCACCTCCTACATCCTCAGTTCCCTCATATCTACTGTTTCGCACTTCACCCAAAACCCCCTTGTCCAACAGATTCACATGGCACGTCAGGGGCCTGAGAATGTGCTCCAGTGCAACGACAGGGGTCACCAGACCTGAGGACACACTCTGCACAATGTGAGCGCGTGCATTTGTGTGTGTGGAGAGAGGTAATAGAAACAAACACAAACCATTTCATGCGAGAAATTTCAAAAATCAAGTAATTTCCATGCATAATTAGTTGATTATATTTTACATTTTTATGTTAAATAACCAATCAGTCAATCTGTATAGATGGTCGTAGCATGAATGTACAAATGGAAGACTTTGTCGAAGTCCTCACAATGTGACTATTTAAACACATTTATGTCCCCAGCAAGTAGCATATTAAACTGTAGCACTGTGGTCACCACCATAAAGAAATCCTGTTTAGATTAGTGGCTTCATAGATTCATTCAGCTTAACGCACAAGATCAGCACTGTCAATGAATTGGTCTTATGGAGTTTTTATGGCCATACTGACACAAAAACAATATCAGGAAATAAATAATAAATAAACTGAAATTCTGAACTTTTGACTTCAGTGTACAGCCAACACAAATGAATTAATCAGTTCCAGTTCTTTTGGAGTGGACTGTAGACTGTAGTTAAAAAAAACTACCTCAACCCTGTGTTACTAACTACAGCTAACATTAAACTTATTCTCCTTTCAGTCATCACACTCCCCTCCTCTTCACCAAAGTGAACTAGAAGCCATGTCTATCTGTTTAGCATGGAATAATTTAAATAACAATAAAAATTGCACATCTCTATAAAAAGAACTACCAAGAACTACACTACCAATGTGAGATGAAGAGAAACAGTAAAGACAAAAACTGAATGACTATGACAATTTAAGACTAATTTTCCAATGAGGAAAAAAAACAAAACAAAACTATCAACACAGTGGATTTAAAATAAAAAATTAAGACAGGGGATATAAATGGTTTTAAAGGCTTTTTCAGGACCTGCTTGGAAACACTGCAGGAGACTGAGAAGGGATACAGTGAAAAAAATAAGGGGGGACAGAAGGAGACAAAAAAGGCAAAGGCTGTGAGTCTGAATGAAAAGCAGAGACATAAACGGATTGGGTGAGTAGAGGTGTGCTCTGTATAGAAAATAGATGTATCCAGCTGTCCCTCACATCCAGCTCTACCCAGAAGCCCTTCAATCAAACAACTACGATCAGGCCTGACCACTGTAGCATCCCCCAGGCTGCTTTCATTCATTCATTCCTCCATTTTTCCCTCTTCTACAGCGCTTTAAGCCTACCAATTATCATCAGTTGCCCCAGACGGCCTCTGTCCTTGTTCCTGTTTCAGCTGGCCTTTCAAACAGCCCTGCATTAATAAGCCAGTTGTTACAAATAAAAAAGGGAGGTGAGCGGTGATTATTCAAAGCCCTCCTACGAGAGAGAGAGGAAGCCCACGCTTCACACCCAGGGAGAGTAAAAACACCGCCTGCCATTTACGGGGCTGTCCAAGGGCCTGGTATGGGGACTAACAGGAATAATAAAGGAGGAAAGAGGCTGTAATGGTTATGGATGTGAAAAAGGGTAAAGACTAAATCCTTGAAAACACCTAAACTCCTGACTCACAGGAAAAGGCAGAATAATTTAGACAGAATCCTTCATATGTCTGTTCAACAGGTTATATGCATTATTTAAATAATTATATGACTTCAGTTTCCTTTTTGGTTTTTATATCAAATTTATTATGATGAAGTATTTTCACATATTGAAAAACTACATAAAAATGCAAGTGAATGCACACTATGCCTCCATGCAATTTTGCCAATTCAATTCAATTCAACTTTATTTATATAGCGCCAAATCACAACATAAGTCATCTCAAGGCACTTTACAGTGTAA